>JTEE01000208.1:668136-691540 GCA_002896455.3 Chlorella sp. ArM0029B | reverse complement strand
TGGGGCGGCGGGCGAGGCGGGAGGGAGAGCCGCAGGCTTGCATGCCTCGCTGCAGCGCACAAGAATCGATTACCCTTGAACTCTCACTGCCCCCCCCACACCTTCGTGCACGACAGGTGCACCACCGCTCACTGACCGGGACCCACTGGCACCCCCCAACCCCACTGCGCCCCACCCACCCACCAGCAGCCACTCTGCCAGGAACCAGGGGCTCAGCGCGTCCGCAGACTTGGTCTTGTAGTTGCGGTAGAGTTGAGGCATTTGTGCCACCAACCAGCAGCAGATGCTGGCCAGCCCGGCGGAGAAGCCCAGCATGTCGCGTGCACTGCGTGGGCAGCGGGGCGCAAGGAGTGTGGCGAGCGGGCGGGCGGGGGCGCTGGCGGCGGCTGGTTGCTGGTAGCAGTGCGGTTTGAGCGGGGCGGCGGGAGGCATGGGACGCGTGGTTTCGCCAATCATCAGACCGGCGGCAGTGGAAGAGAGGACACAGCTGCTCGGGCGGCCCTCACTTGTACACGCAGTCTCCAAAGTAGCGCTGGATCCACAAAACGGCCCCTGGATCGCAGTCGGCCTGCCGCAACATTGCCTCTTCCCCTACTTCCGGCTGCTAGCGGCAGCGGGCAAGCTCCATTGAGGGCGGTGTGACAGTGCACAGACGGAAACGGTGTGGAAAAAAGGCACCGAATGCAGATGTCGGAAACAGCTGCAGCGTAGAAAGGCATCAGTGGGCCCAGCACGCCCAATGCCCTGTTGGCACCGCCCAGGTGCCGCCACCGAAAGGTCCACCCTGGGCACACGCCGCTCTGCACTCTTTGCCCATGGCAGCTCTATGGCATCCCATGGCAGCTGCTGACGCTCGCACCAACGTTGGCTGAACACCAACACGCAACACCAATGCCAAGCTGCTGCAGCAGCAGGGCACAGGCAATCAGCACCGCTGCCAGCGCCAGCGCACGCTTGTCGGGCGGCCGACACAGGCGCGCTGCACCCCGGCGACCGCCACTGCCGTCCCTGCTTCCCATGGTGTGCTTTCCTGGTATGCCTGCCGTGCACACTCCAGGAACCACTGCACCAGTGGGGGGGAAGCTGTGGCACTCGTCTGTGCTTCGCGTGCTGAGGCCCGGTGGGTGCTGCAGCCAGAGGTGCGAGGAGGGGCCAGATTCGGAAGCAGATGGCAAAGCAAAGTCGAGGTACAAGACTGGCCATGCACTAGATTGCGGCAGCAGGACGTGCCAGGCCTGGGATCCCGACTGCACTGGGTGGCGCGGTGCCACAAGCATACGGGCAAAGAGCTGTTGGGCATTGTTTCGAGTTGCTATGACTGGGGACGTTGGTGACAGGCTTAGTGCCCTACCTAGCTGCCGCATGCCCCCGTTCTCTTGCCCTTTAGCACGTCTGCTCGGGTACAAATGAACAGGCTGCCAAGGTCAGCACCCAGCAGTGGCGTGGTGCTGCAGCTTCAGGAGAGTTACTACAAGCAGTACATGTGGCGCTGAGATAGGGCCAGGCACGGCACGCGGTGCCCCAGCTCCTCCACCAGTAGTCCACGGGAGTTGAAAGTGATGACGCAAGAGGTGACGCCCGGCCAGTCGCAGTGCATCGCCGAAGAGTGAGGACAGCTCATGGTGACGGGGACGCGGCATCACGGGCCTGGCCCTCCCCCCGTTTTGCAAGTCCAGGGACCAAGGCCTGGAGCACGGCAGACGCGGGCCAAGCCAAGCCTATGTTGACACAACCGACGCTTCCTGGCACCGCCGCTTTCATAGGCAATCTCGCAAGAGGCACGCTCCGCACTATACGGCGCTGACGTCACAAGCGGCAGCGGCCGATAGCCGGCGGCAACAGGAGTGCAGGAATGCGGGAGGCTTGCAGATGCCTCGTCTGAACGAAATGCGCAATGCTGGCCACCGACTGCACTCGTGCAGTGCCAGCAAGCGAAGGCAGTGTGGCAAGGGGTGGCAACACACAAAGCGCTCAGTCGAACCCCATCCCTGTAACCGTGCCCATTAACGCTCACCAATATGCTGAATTGCGACCAACTTGGCAATTGGCGCAACACCGTTTGGGTGACCTCCATGTCGAGTGTCGGAGCAACAAAAGTGCCACCTGTCCGCCGCCCGCCGTCTCAGGCTGCCGGGCCCATCGGAACCCGTGTCAATGGCGCCGCTTAAATCTGGAGTGGTTGCAGGGTGCCCCAGGGCTTAGCATGGCGCTGCTGGTGCGGGAGGAAGTGGTGGAGTACGCGAGCGTGCCCACCGCCCCTTGGCTCGCGCAACTGGAGACGGTCGCGGCAATCAGAGGGGTGCTGCAGGAGCTGCTGCAAGTTTCAAGCTATGATGAAGCCGGAAGGAGTGCGTGGGCGGCGGCGGAGGGCCAGGGAGGGCCATCGAGCAGCTCGGGAGGTTCGAGTAATCTTGGGGAAGGCGGGCCATCTGCGGGCCACGGGGCCTGCGCCGCCGCCAGCCGCCGCTGTCACTACCGCCTGCCCGCCACTGGTGCCACTCTGCCTCTCTCTCCTTCTGAGCCGAATCCTGATGCCCTGCTGTTGCTGGCCCTGCAGACTTTGTGACGCCGCAGGCAATCAGCGCAGCGCTTGACATCACGCCCGTGCAAACCAAGGTGACGCACAGGGGGTGCTGCTGCAGCAACGCCCAGCACAGGGGCCACCTGGCCTGCCCACAAAGAGGCTGGCAGACAGCCTGGGTGCCATTTCATTGGGCGCACGATGCAGACTGGAAATTGTCACGAAACTGCCTACCATGTGCAACCGCAGCAGGCCGTCACGCAGCCGGTGCTGCAGCAGCCGAGGCATGCAGCAGCGGCGGCATGCAGCGATGGCAGCCGGAGGCGGTGCCTCCTACAGCCCAGGCCTGCACGCCCACCTGCGCCCCCTGCCCTGCCCTTGCTCCACCCTCTCTGCACCCACCTGCACCCAACAGATTCTGGTGGACCTGCTGTCTTCTGTGGTGGAGCCCGCAGATCTGGTGCAGCGCAGCAATGGTGAGGGAGCCCGCAGGCGGGGCGCGTGGCGGCGCAGGCGGGGCGGGGCGGCGCTTGGGTTGCACGGGCTGCTCACTTGGAGGCGGTTGCGGCTCGCGCTTGGGCACAGGACCACCTCGTGCCCAGCATCGCCTTCACTGCCGCACATGCTACCGCACTCTTCACCGCTGCAGACAGCGCTGCCTGCTGCGGCCTGCCATGCTGCTGTCTGCCCCGCCACGCTGTCTGACCCAACGCCTGGTCCCGTCCCACCACCCTCTTTGCCCCCGCACCACCAGGCGGCGACGATGTGCTGGGCGTTGAGGTGTACAGCCTGGCACTCTACCTGTTTGCCCACCTCTACCTGCGGGAGGCCCACAAGGCAAGCCAAGCCGTGCCGCAACACTGCGTGCCCTGCTCATCATGACGCATGGCAGCTGGCAGCCAGAGTTATCAGGCAGGCAGGGCAGCATGCCTTGCCTGGCCCATCTTGACGCAGCGCAGCTTGCGCAGCGAATGTATGACCAGCTGCGCGCTGTGTTGGGTTGTCTCACGCTGCCTGCCTGCTGTGCACGCTGTGTGCTGTGCAGGCAGACAGCTCGGATGTGTGGCCCAGCGAGCTGTTTTCCAGCCAGCTGGAGCCCAGCAGCCCCATGCGCATGACGGCGCACACATGGGGCCGCGAGCAGCAGGGTGAGAAGGGGGAAGTGGCACGGCGGGGACAGGGGGGTGAGAAGAGAAAGAGCTGCACGTCGCTGGGGTTGGGGAGGTGGGGCAGGGTGGCGTGCAGGGTGTAGATTGCCAGGAGGCGGGGTGGGGAGGGAGAGTGAATTGATGGAGGGCGCAGCTGCAGCGGCGGCCCATGGTGCATCCCCTTCAGCCGCTTGGCACAGCAAGTTGGGGGGGCGACACTCCTCACTCCTGCCCCCGCCCCCGCCTCTGATGTGCCCCCCCACCTGTGTCTCTGCCAGGCGGCCACTCGCACAAGGCGTACCTGCCCAGCATGCGGCAGCACCTGCAGCAGCACCTGGCGTTGCAGGAGGCGCTGACCGCGGGATTCTCAGGCTTCCTGGGGCGGCATGCAGGTAATGGCCGGGCGACAGCCAGGTGGCCAGGCAGCGCCCCGCCGGGTCACGGTTTGCCCTGACATGGTCTGTACCGTAATCAGGGTCACACGCCTGGGCGCTGGTACCGCCTGCATGCACAACTCCCAAGTGGGAACACAGCTCCGGATGTGCCACTGGGCAGAGCACGTCACATGCCACGTCATGCCACATCATTGCTACGCCCGCTCCCCCATCAAGTGCAGAGGCGCTGGTTGCCCTGGTGGCCACGCCTTCTGCCTCACCTGGCAAGGCGGGCGGCGGCGGCGGCAGCATGCAGCCCCAGGGCATGATTTCGGCGGTAGAGCTGGACCGCCTCGGGTTCCTGCTCAGGTGGGTGTGCCTGGCTGCCGGGTGCGGAGTGGTGAGGGCCCTGGGCGGCTGAAGGCGTCGTTGCATGGCGTTCGGCGCAGAATGCGTGGCGTGCAAATGGGGGGTCAAGGGCTTGGGGTGTGGGAGGCGAGCAGGCTGTGGAGGTGGCAGTACTGGAGCCCAGGTTCTGTGTGTGTGGGCAGCACATGTGGTGATGCCCATGATGTGCTCATGTGCTTGCCGCTGCCTTGCCCGCTGCCCTGCCTGCTTTGCTTCCGCAGGCCGCCAACACCGGACGAGGCGGAGGCAGCAGAGGGGGCGGGGGCAGCAGGTGGGCCCAGCAGCAGCGGCGGCGGCGGCGGCGGCGCACGGCCCAGCAGCAGCGGGCGCAAGCGTCGGTTGGCGGTGGAGGGAGGCAGCCCCATGGATGTCTGCGCAACACCCTTCACAGGCAAGGGGGCAAAGCAGGAGGCACAGCGGGCTGGCCTGCTGGCTGGCAGGCTGTGCCGTCTGGCTGGCTGTCCGACTGGGCCTGACCGAGCATCCCATGGTGCCGCTCCCGTCTTCTGTGCCAGCGTAAACTTGGCTGATGCAGATGTACTTGTTCAGGCTGCTGCTCCCGTCAGGCTGCCCATCACGCCTGCTGTGCTTAGAGGAAATTGCACACACACACACGCGGGTTGCCGCCCGTGCCTTCCCCCTCAGACGCTGTTCTTGGACAGACAAGGCAACCTCGCCTGCCTGCCCGTGCCCGTGCCCACGCCCTTGCCCTGCCCTTGCCCCGACCCTTCCCGCAGAGGACAGCGCACGCATCAGCGAGCACATGCCCTTCTTCCCGCCTGATTCGCCCACCGCGTATGCGCCCACCGGTGCCGTGGTGGCGTGGCTGGCAGACACGCTGCGCCCAGCAGAAGAGGGAGCCGGTGGGTGGCGCGGCAGCTGTGCAGACAGCGTGACTTGGCGGCTGCTGGGCGTGGCTGGCTGGCTGGCTGGCTGGCTGCGCAGGCGGCGCACATCGCATGGGGAGCTGGATTGCATGGTGCAGCTGCAGCAGCAAACCGCTTGTCACGCTGGCACCATGCCATGCTGCGCCTGCTGGGGTCCTCCCCTGTGCTGTGCTGCGCTGTGCTGTGCTGTGACGGGCGCACTCCGCTCCCTGTGGTTGCCCACCCCTCACCCCTCCCCGCTCTTGCCCCCCCGCTCCCCGCCCCCATTCATTCACTGGCATTAGACCTGATGATCACATCTGGCGGCGGCGGCCCAGCGGGTTCCGGCAGCAGCGGCGGCGGCCCTGGCAGCCCCCGCTCGTGCAGCCCGCAGCAGCGCCAGCAGCAGAGCGTGTTCAACCAGCTGGCGACGCAGCTGGGGGTGCTGGGGCCGCAGACGGGGCCGGGGGACATCCACGGGGTGCACAAGGCAACGGTGGCTAGGGGGGAAGAGGACTTCCCCTCGGCCCGCGTGCGGGTGAGCGTGGCTGCACACACGTGCACGTGGGCTGTGCGGAGGTGGAGAAGGGGAGCAGGGTGCAGGCGTGGCACACAGTACCAACCTTCACTCGTCCACCTCTGCTGCCCTTGCGCTGCTCCCATCCCAACCTGTGCCGACGTCAAACCGTGCTGGCCTGCCTCTCGCGCACTTGCCACTTTGCTTATCAAAACCTTGCATCCCCGGCTCCTTTGTTCCGCTCGTTGCACCCCACCCCATTGCTCCCGCTGCACCCCTCCCCCCTGCCACCCCCACAGGTGCTGGACTGCCACGACGCGGTGGTGTACTGCCTGGCCCCCCTGCAGTACGCCCTCATCACCGCATGCAGCGACTGCGTCATTGTGCTGGGGGCGGTGGGGCGGGCGCTGCGCATCGAGCGATGCGAACGCGTGCAGGTGGGGCAGGGAAGCAGGCGGGTGGGAGCCATGGGAGGAGGCGGGGGCACAGACAGGGAACAACGTGCGCACGTCTGGGAGGGCAGGCAGACCGAAGTGTTGCGCCGTTGCTGGTGGCGACGCTGCGCCCGCTGCTGTTGCCGCCCCAGGGGCTGGCGGCATCCTGGCCGGCCCGCTCCTCTGCTCGTCAGGCACCGACAGCTTGGCCTCGCCTGCCCTCGTGTGCCGCCCTCCACTCCCCTCCTCTCACCACCATCTCACCCTCCCTCCCTCCCGCGCCCCTTCGCCTCCCCACCCTTCATGCGCGCCTTGATCTTGCCAGGCGATCGCCGTCACATGCAGCTGGGCCATGCATGCACACTGCCCCTGCTCGCCCACCCCCACCCATCCATTGCCTCATCATCCCCCCATTCTGTCCCGCCCTATTCCCCCGCCGCCCCGCCAGGTCATCGCCGCCGCGCGCAGCGTGGCCATCAACACGTGCCACGACTGCATCTTCTACCTGGGAGTCAACCAGGCACCCCTGCTGCTGGGGGACAACCGCTTCCTCCAGCTGGCACCCTACAACAGCGGGTACGAGCGGCTGGCGGCGCACATGAGCATGGCGGGGGTGCGGGCGACACCCAACCAGTGGGACGTGCCGCTGGCCCTGCTGCCAGACCACTCCAAGCACCACCACGCGCCGCTGCACGGGGATGGGGGCGGGCAGCCGGGCAGCCCCATGCAGCAGTGGCAGGCAGCGGCCCTGCAGCGGGAGCAGCAGGCGGCGGCCGCGGGGCTGCGGGGNGCCTCCTTGAAGCTCCACGCCATTTCGCGGGAAGCCCACTCCACCACATGCTCCAGCTGCTCGCGAGTGCCCACAAAGGTTTGGGGCAGCAGGCGCTGCAGGGCGGCGTAGCGGGGGGAGGGCGCCGCCAGCACAAACTGCGGGAGGGGGCAAGGGGGAGAGGCAGGAGGGGGCGAGGCAGGGAGGACGTCAGTTGGGTGATTGGGACAGGTCGAGCGTGCACGCGCGGCGCGCTTGGGAGGGCACAGGCAGGCAGGCAGGTGTTGTTGCCTCCTCTCCTGATGACGCCCGCCCGCTTTTGGTTCCAACCTGTGTGCCGCACACCTGCGCCTGTCCCTGGTGGGCTTGCATGCATGCTTGCATGCACAGCTGGCGTTGGCGCTGCCGCGCATGCGTGCCCACCCACCCACCTGGCAGCGGAAGTGTGGGTCCACAATGATGGCCTGCCGCTGGCCAAGGCCCTCCTCCTCCCGCCCCTCCTCCTCCTCCTCCCAGCTCGAGTGCCAGCCGGCTGCTGCCAGCTGTACCGGCTGCTGCTGCGGCGCCTGCGCTGCGATGCTCAGGAAGGTGTGCCGCAGGTTGCGGAAGGCGGCCACGCCGGCGCCACTGCCGGACGACTTGAGCACCGACACAGCGTGGCCGCGGGCTGCCAGGGCTGCAGCCAGCTCTTGGGCGCTGCACAGGGCGTGAGCTGTGAGGCGCAGGCAGCACAGCTTCACGTCGTGGGCCACCTGGAGGGGTGGGGGGGCGCAGCGGCGTTTGAAATGGGCGGTTCGGGGCGGTTGTACGGCAGAGGTGTCCGCGCTACTTAATGACCCATCCATGCTGATCAGGGAGTGATGTCATGTTGAATGGAGTGCATGGATGGGGTCGGGATGCTTGGTGACTGGAAGCAGGCAAGAGGCGGGAAGAGGCTCCGACCGGCGTGGTAGTCGGGCGGCCTGGCACGCCTCACCTTGGCGGTCTGCGCGCTCGGCGCACGAAGCAGGTAGGCTATGTGCGCTTGCATCAGCAGTTCATCGGCGGGAGCGGCGTTGGCAGAGCCTCCGAGCGCCTCCTCCTCCTGCAGAGCGCGTGGCGGCAGCGTGCGGCTGTCGGCTTCCGGCCCTTCGCCGGCCCCATCGAGGCTCCCTTTGCCCCAACAAGTGCCCACCAGGTGCACCCCACACAGGAGGCATGCGTGTGTGTGCCGCACCCACCCACTAATGCCTGCTGCACCAGCCGCACGCTGAGCGGGGCATAGCCGGCAAAGGTGTAGTGGATGTCCTGCCGGGGTAGGGGGTGGTGAGGGAGGGAGGGAGGGAGAAGTGTAGTGCTTGCCTTGCTTTGTGGGGAGGACAAGTGGTGTGCTCGTACCGGGATCCCTGGCAAGGGACGCAACACTTGGCAAGCATGGCATGATTGCCTTGCTAGCATGGGCCTAGCGGTGCGAGGCGGGGCAGGTGAAGCAAAGGGGCCAAGTGATTGTGACACGTCGCGAAAACACATGTCACGAGGTACTGACACGGGGGAGAGGAGTTTGCACGGCATGCCTAGCAAGACGGGCATTCCAGCCGAAGCACGGGGCCTGGGCAAGAGGGCACGCAGGGGCAGCAGGGAGGCCAGCAGGCACCTCTTTGGCTGCGTCGCCGTGGGAAGGGAGATCGAACAGTGCTCCTCACCTCAGTATCAATCCCAGCTGCTTCTACATCCCACCCGACACCCGTCCCTCAAAAGATTCACTCGTGGAGGCCTTGCCGCAGTGCTCCCCCTCCTGCAAGCTCTGCCCACCGGAGCATCCCTCACAATCCCAACACATTGCCCTTTCAATCCCAACATTGCCCTCACAACCCCAACATGTGCCTGCCCGTGTGCCCACCTGCGGAGATGCCTCCGCAATGTGGCCCCCCTCCTGCAGCAGCAGGCGCAGCTGCCTGCTTGGCTGCCGGGAAGGCGAGGGGGTGGACTGCGGTGAGCGTGTGCCCGGTCTGCACTGCTGCCACGTAAGCAGACAGCATCGCTGTCATGGGCAGGCAGGATTGCTGCCATGGGATGCGGTGGGCACAAAGCAGGCGGCAGGCATCGGGCACAAACCCCTTTGCTCTTGCCTCACTCGAATGTTGACCCCGCTGCTGCTGCCGGCTTCCCATCCCGCCCGCCGGCAAACCAATTCTATACAGCCCTCTAGCCCCTCCATTCTTCCAACTGCCTCGCCCTGCCCTACCACCCATCCCAGCCCACCTCTATAGCCTTCTTAAATGTTCGGTCCTCATCATCCCCTTCCTCCTCAATTGCCGCCCGCAGCTCTGCCTTACACTCCACCAGCTTGCTGGTTGCATTCTGCAGGTGCGCCACCTCAGCTGCCAGCACACCGATGTGACCGTCCTCCTGTGCCGGCGCCATGCCTGCTGTGTGTGTGGTCTGCGCTGTGGGATTGCCTCAGCGCGACCTGCCTGTGTTGTGTGAGGGCAAAGGGGACGCCAACGGCTACTGAGGAGCGGGAGCGGTAGCAGCGGATGGCTGCGGGTGGCGGCAGCAACAGGACAGTACCGGCGGGGCATACTGACAGCAGCACGAGCTCAAATTCTGCCAGCAGCGCATGCGTGCCTTGGCAAAGGCGGGGCGCTGCAACGCGCTGTCGAGTCGCTGTCGAGGCACTTCTGATCACCTCTGCGGTTGCTGACGGAGCCGCGGGGTGCCTCGAAACGATGGGATTACCAGGCGGAGAACAACAAGACGTATCCCCGCCGCTCCACAACCCGTGCCCTGCAGGCGGGGCTCCCGCCTGGCGCCAGCGGTCGGCCGGGCATTGCCGGTGATGTACCAAACAGTTTGGCCGACTTCCGCCTGACTGACCTCGACACCAGTGTCGACCTACAAATGGCGTCAGCAGATACGGGTGAAGAGTGGCAGCAAAAGTAATGGTGGCGGGCACGGTGCTCCCGCATGCCCTGGGCGCTTGACCCCCTGCTTCTGCGGCATATTGTTGACACCACGACATATGGCAGTTGCAATTCTATGTCTTCGTTGGTAGCGAAACGTATGACCGAGATTCTTGCGGCAGAACGGTGTGTATGTGACACAGTTGGGTAGCAGCACAGGCGCACAGTAAGAGGGTGAGCGGGGGGGTGCACAGTTGAGATGAGCCAGCCAAAGATGGGCTGCTTGACACAGTGTGGTGATGCCCAGTGAAATGCCCACGGAGAAAGATTTCAGGTCGTGGTGGCGCAAGGAGATGGCCCAGCAGTTGAGGCAAAGTGGCAGGGCGGCAGGGGCGGCTGCTGAGCGGCAGCCCTTCTCTGGAGCTGGCGTGAACCCCTGAGCGCAGGCCAGCGCCTCCAACTCTTTAAGGAGGGGCTTCCAAGCAGAAGGGTTCTCACAACGGTCCAGCCACGGCAAGCTTTGTCCGCCGCAGGCAGATGCGCGCATCACTGGCATGGGCTTCTGCCCCTCCTGCTAGCACTACTGCCGCCAGCGGGACTGCTGGTGCCACCAGAGCAGGGCAGCTGCGTTCGCCTCCACAGTCGCGTCCATCGCGACTACATCCGGAATCCCATCCGGAAATCCTTTCATCAGCTCTTCTGGCCGCAAAGGGGGTGCTTCGCAAAACCCTGGCGCCAGCACTTCACAGCTACCGCCTCTCTGGCGGTATGGCGGTGATCTCGGCGGCCCCCAGTGCGTGTAGGCACGCGGCGCCTGCACGGCGGCCCCGCCTGCAGGCGACTGTGCGCCTGGCAGCCCCGACACCGCCCCGCCGCCAGTCGGTCGGCGCCACATCGGCGTCTGCTCTTCGGAGCACACAGCCAGCGGCCACCACTGCACTGCGCACGCTTGGCTTGCCCAGGAGGTTGAGGGCCACAGCAGCAGCGGCAGTGGTAGCAGCAGGAGGCGCTGGTGATGGCGGCAGCGGCAGCGGCAGTTCATTCCTGGACGACGGCATTCAGGCGCGCCCGCCCCTAGTCTAGTCTAGTCGTTACAGCTTTTCACATCCCCTGAATGTGTGTTACAGCCCGCCCCTGGCGCCCTCCCCCCACCTGTACAGCGCTGACCTGGCGCCCGTGGAGCCAGCAAACCGCACATTCTCAGCCTGGGACATGGCTGGTGAGCAGGGGCTGGGGAAGGGCTCAAGGAATGTGTGCCCGGGGTGGCAGCATGGCATCCTTTCCTGTCCCATGGCATCCTTTCCTGCCCATGTGGCCCGCCTGATCAGCCTTCATTCATGCTGTGCCTGCCTGCCTGCCTGACTGCTGCCCATTCGCTCAGGCCGCGCTTAGCACAAACCTCTGCGTAATCTCTCTCTTCCAGCTTGCGCGCCTGCCTGACTGCTTGACCGCTTCCCTTGGATGACCACTCCTTTCACACCTGCCCTGCCCATGCCTCCGCACCTCGTCTGCCCCTGTGAGGGGCAGGCAGGGCAGGCAGCGATGCCATCGTTTTCATTCGACATTGCGTCCATCGATCTGTGGACCAGGCTGCTGTGCACCCCATGCCTGCCATCCCAACTTCCTCCCCTCCCTGGTCGGCCTGTTGTGTCTTTGTCCCCATGCCTGCCATCCCAACTTCCTCCGCCCCCTGGTCTCTGCCTGCAGCGCTGTGGGTCGGCCTGGTTGTGTCGGCGCCCCGCTGCCTGCCATCTCAACTTCCTCCCCCCCCCGGCCCTGCCCTGCAGCGCTGTGGATCGGCCTGGTTGTGTCGGTGTCCCGCTGCCTGCCATCCCAACTTCCTCCCCCCCTGGTCCCCTGCCTGCAGCGCTGTGGATCGGCCTGGTTGTGTCTGTGTCCAGCTGGTACCTGGCTGGCGGCCTGGTGGAGCTGGGCATGAGCTGGTCACAGGGCATCTCGTGCATAGCGCTGGCCAACGTCATCGTGCTGGTGCTCATGCTGCTGATTGGGCACGCGGGGGTCAAGTACGGGGTGAGGCAGGGATGGTGTGTGAGGCACGGGTTGGGCCTTGAATGCTGATTGCAGGGCACCCCTGTCCTGAGGCTGAACGGTGTGATGGGGTGTCAGTAGAGGGTGAGGCGGCTTGGTGTCACGGGTGCTTGTGCAGCAGAAGAGGCAAACTCGGCGTGCTGCTGCCCAGGGTGCTGATGGGGTTCAAGCTTAGGGTGGGGCGGGAGTGTAAGGGTGTAAGGCAAGGGTGGGGGGCCAAGGGTACAGGGACAGGCGGAGCGGGGAGTGCGTCTGCTTGCAAGATGGGTGGTGTGTGTGGCAACATTCACGTGGCATTCCCTGCCTGAAGTCCTCCCCTCTCCTGCCTGCCGCCCCGCCACATGCCCTCCCCCCTCCACATGGCCACAGGTGCCATTTCCGGTCCTGGCGCGCAGCTCGTTTGGTGTGCAGGGCGCAGTGCTGCCCGCCGTGCTGCGCGGCCTCGTTGCGGCCGGCTGGTTTGGCCTCAACACATGGTGCGCCTGCCCCGCCCTGCTGTGCATGCCATGTCCTGCTGTGCCGGCTTGATCTGCCAAGTGTGCCTGGCCTGCATACGAAGCGCTGCTGCTGCTGCTGCTGCTGCTGCTGCTGCTGCTGCTGCCGCCGCTGCTGCTGCTGCTGCACCGCCCAGCTGCAGTGGCCAAACCAACCGCCCCACCCGCACCCTCTCCGCACACGGCACCTCCTCACTCCTTCCCCATCCCATCATCACCCCTGCGGCACCCCGTGCTTGCTGTGGCAGGCTGGGCGGGGCCGCCATCCACCAGATGCTGCAGACGCTGAYGGGCGGGCCGCTGGGTGGGGGCGCCGTCATTTCATGGCTGGGCATCACCGCCTCCCAGGCGGCCTGCTTCCTGGCCTTCTGGGCGATGCAGGCATGCTGGGTTATGCGCGTGAGGCCAATTGCACAGCTGTGTGTGTTTTGAGCGGGGCAGGTCGGCAGTTGTGCCTGCGACTGGGGCTGGAGCTCGGGGAGCAGGCCTTTGAGTGGGCATGCTCCGGTGGGAGCAGGGTCGTCCTGCCTCGCACGCATCAAACCCATCGCCTCCACGCTTGACTCGCTCACTGCCCGCCCCCCTCCCTGCCACGCTGGCGCCAGGTGGGCATCCTGATGCGTGGCATGGAGGGCATCCGCCTGCTGGAAAAGTACTCTGCCCCCGTGCTCATCGCCCTCACTGCCGCCCTGCTGGGCTGGGCGGTGCGTTCGGTCGGCGGGTTTGGGCCCATGCTGTCGGCACCCAGCCGCCTGGTGGGCCCCCAGCTGTGGCCCGTCTTCATCAGCTGCCTCAGCCCGCAGATTGGCTACTGGGCAACGCTAACCCTCAACATCCCCGACTTCACGAGGTGAGTGAAGCCACAAAGTAAATGATGGCTGGGACCAGACCATTTATTGAGGGGATGTGGCTGTGTGGCTGTGTGGAGGCTGCGACTGTGCTCTGGCTGGGCTGCGACTGATGCTCAACACCCCAGGCTTCAACAGCTGCCTCCTGGGAGAGGTGTGCTGTGGCTACGGCTACGGCTATGCTAAGCTGCACTGAGCTGTAGCTGTGGCTGTGCTGTGCTTTGGTAGATGGCATGCACTGCAGAGCGCTGTGTTGTGACCTGCGTGCCTTGCCGTGGCAGGCACCAGGGGTGGGCAGGGAGCCCCCTTCCCCCTCCCACCGTTTGTGTATTCAAACCGATGTGCCCTCAATGCCGCCCTGCTGCAGGTACGCCAAGAGCCAGTGTGCGCAGGTGGTGGGACAGGCCATCGGCTTGCCGCTCTTCCAGGCAGCCTTCTGCTTCTGCGGCCTGGCCGTCACGTCGGGTACGCAGGGCAGGGTGGAGGTCAGATGGCAGTGTGGGCGCAGAAGCAGCGGCGTGCCATGCATCAGAGGCCTTGGAGCAGGGTAGAACACAGCGCTGTGCCATGCTATGCACCGCTGGCTGTGCTGTGTCGCTCTGTGTGACACCCTGTCTTCCCTGACCCTGTCTCATACAGCAGCCCTCTCTCCTCGCCCCCTTCCTCCCTCAACCCCGCATGCAGCCACCATTGTGCTCTTTGGCCAGCCAATCTCCGACCCCATTGCGCTCCTGAGCCGGGTGGAGGGTGCGCCGGCCATTGCGGCNCCGGCTGCTGCCAGCTGTACCGGCTGCTGCTGCGGCGCCTGCGCTGCGATGCTCAGGAAGGTGTGCCGCAGGTTGCGGAAGGCGGCCACGCCGGCACCGCCGCCAGATGATTTGAGCACCGACACAGCGTGGCCGCGGGCCGCCAGGGCTGCAGCCAGCTCTTGGGCGCTGCACATCTCACGCCCTGTCAGCAGGTTGAGGCGCAGGCAGCACAGCTTGACGTCGTGGGCCACCTGGAGGGGTGGGGGCAGGGGCAGGGCACGGGGGGGCGCAGCGGCGTTTGAAATGGGCGGTTCGGGGCGGTTGTACGGCAGAGGTGACTGAACCATCCATGCTGATCAGAGAGTGATGTCATGTTGAATGGTGTGCATGAATGGGGTCGGGATGCTTGGTGACTGGAAGCAGGCAAGAGGCGGGAAGAGGCTCCCACCGGTGTGGTAGTCGGCCCACGCCTCACCTTGGCGGCCTGCGCGCTCGGCGCACGAAGCAGGTAGGCTATGTGCGCTTGCATCAGCAGTTCATCGGCGGGAGCGGCGTTGGCAGAGCCACCGAGCGCCTCCTCCTCCTGCAGAGCGCGTGGCGGCAGCGTGCGGCTGTCGGCTTCCGGACCCTCGCAGGCCCCAGCGAGGCTCCCTTTGCCCCAACAAGTGCCTGCAACAGACGCACCTCGAGGAGAAACACCTCTACGTCCATTTTTTTGTGTTCCGAGCACCCGCTGGTGTAAGGCCGAGGTGGTAGCGCTGCTGCGGTGTAGAAGGCACGCACACACGTTTGTGGGGGGATGCACGAGTATGAAGGCGATGCCTGTGGAAGACTGTGGCGATTTGCCCAAATTGTCACCAGCCTCTCACTTTGTGGCTGGCTGGTACGTGACACCTCAGCACGGTGTAGGATGATGGCCTCTTAGGTGCAGGCTGGTGTGTGGAGGCTTGTGCTACTCTGAAGACTGTTTGGGACGAAGGTGCATAGCAAACTGCCCGGCAGTGTCACACAGTGACCAGGCGCAGGCAGGGCTGGTTGCTGCGGGCGCGCGTACCGCATGCGCGACGCGCATGTCACCGTGCGCAGCCCCACACTCCCCTTGCCCTACCACCGCCCCCCCGGTGCGCCCCCCCNGGCCAGGGCCAGCCGGTGCCTGCAGACATGCAGCAGGGGCAGCAGGTGGAGCCGATGGAGCTGTCACAGCAGGCGCAGCAGGGAGCACAGCAGGGGCAGCAGGCGGGGCCGGCGGGCGAGGCGCAGCGGCAGGCGCAGCAGCAGCAGCAGCAGGCAGCGGGGGGCAGCAGCCCGTCGGCCATGTCTGTTACCACAGCAGCCCAGCCCGCCACCCCTGCTAGCCCCGCCCTGGTCGGCGGCCTCAGCCCCGCCGCTCCGGGGCATCTCTCGGAGGAGGGCATCCCCACCTCCCCCGTGCTGGGGGCCCCCGCGGCGGTGGCGGTGCTGCCTCCTGGCAAGCTCATGCCGTTTGTGGTGCCCTTCAAGGGGGGGTCGGGCCCCATGTGCGGCGGCCCCGCCAGCATCACCCTGGGCATCAGGTGAGCGGGGGGTGGGCTGTGGGGTGGGCTGTGGGGTGGGCACCTGTTCCCGAAAAGCTGGGGCCACGCATCTGCGGCACACTTTCCGTGTCGCTGCAGCGCTGTGAAATGATTGATTGGGTTGACTGAATGGGGTAGGCACCTGCCCGGGGGATGGCGCGGTTACGGGTGGGGCCGGCCAAGGAGGCGTCGCTCGCCCTGCGCAGCATGGATCCCAGCCAGCCGCCTCCGCCTCACCGTGTCCCCACGGTTGGCCCCTGAGCCATCCAACTGAAGAGGCCCCCGTCTGCGCCTCCTCCACGCCCCACCCACACCGTTCACCCTCCTTTCATTTGCGCATGCCGTGCCCCTTTTTGTGTGTGTCAATTCATGTTCTTGTGTGTGCCCTGCTCTTGTCCTCCACCCAGCAAGTCCCCTCCCAACAGCCCGCCCATCGCCTGCCTGTCCCCTGTCCCCGCCTCACCCCAAACCCTGCCACCATGCAAAACCCAGCTTTCATCCATCCATTCGTGGCTCCCACCCCTCTCTTGTCCCCCCCCCCCCGTGTGTCAGGTCGTCCACCGACAGCCTGTCCAACTTCATGGCTGCGGGTGAGGGCGCCAGCGGCAACTTCCCTGCCAGCCCCTTCACGCTGCCCCCCGCCTACGCCACCGCCTGGCAAACCAAGATGCAGGGGGCGGCGGAAGTGCGGGCCGCGGTCAAAGCGGTGGGTGGGCGGGTGGGCGAGTTGGGGGGCAGGTGGCGTGTCTCGCCTGCTTGTGCAGGCACGCATGTTTGCAAGGGCGGGGCGCTGTGCGTCTCTTCAACTCTCAAATTTCACAGCTGTTGCCATCTGTGCACCCACACTACATCTTCCCCTAGCTTCTTTGCGCATCTCAATGTCATGCCACACTTTTGCTGGCCTGCCTGCACGCTTTCAACCTCGGTCTCCAATTGCCCCTCCCCATCCACGTCCTGCCCTCGCGCTGAGTCGAAGTGTTGAATGGAGAAGCACCTAGCTCATGTGCTTTCCCTCACACCAGGCTGAGCTGAGGCCGGAAGGGACAGCAGCCGTCTCTCTGCTTGTCTGCCCGCCCATGCTTCCCTCCCCTGGGTGTTCTGTATCTTCCACCCACCCTCAGCTGGAAGGAGTGGAACCAAAGAAGAAGAAGAAGGAGCCCATCTGCTTGTTGCCCTGCCTGCCCAGATGTCTTCTCCCACCAAACCAACCTGACTCCCGTGTTGTGTGCCCGCTCCCACCACACCTCTCTCCCGTCCCCACTCTTACCCACTTCCCTCTCCTATCCACCCATCCACCCGTGCCTGGCAGGCTGAGCTGGAGGAGGGGAAGAAGAAGGAGTTGATGGGGGCGATCCAGGCCCACTTCAAGGAGTGGCTGCAGGCGACCGGCTCCATGCGACAGGTCGGCCCAAGGGGGGGGGGCAAGCGGAGGGGAGGGAGGCGGGGGGTGGGAGGGCTGGGGGCGGGCGGGGAGTGGGTAAACGTGCTTCCAGCCTTCCAACGGGGGCGGCTGGCAGAGCTGTGACGCCCTTGCCCCTGCTGCCTCTGCCCTGCGTCCCGCCCTGTGCTGTGGTGTGCTGTGGTGTGCTTGCTGGCTGAGCACACCTCTGTCCCCATCGCCCTGCTGCCTCTGCCCCGCCCTGCCCCGGCCTTGCGTGCACAAACCTTGACACGCCTCCTGCCCTCCTCCCGCCCCCCTGCGCAGGTGTATGACTTGGCAAGGGCGGAGCGGGACGCAGAAGGCGGCGGCGGCAGCGGCAGCGGCAGTGGCAGCGGCAACAGCATTGGCACCTAGCCCGCTGCGGCGGTGGGGTGCGCCACGGCTGGGCACCTGGGATTGGCGTGCCGCAGGCGTGGCTGAGCTGGCGCTGTTGGCAGGCAGCCCAGCCCGCAGCCCCCGCCTGTGCGCTCAGTGATGCTGACGTGGTATCGTGCTGCAAGGGCGCATGCAGCCCTGTTGTTACTTCAGGCGCAGCCGCCTGTGTTGTGAATGAACAGATGAAGAAAGAATGCACGCACAGGCAGTATTTATACACCAGGAAGGGAGTGCAATAAACTGTACAGTACATGCTGCAGGGGATACAGCACTGGCGGAAGAACAGGGAGAAGATTACAGCTTGAGGGTGTGGGTTTTAGAAAGCTTGATGGCTATCATGTCACCTCTCGCTCACTCAACGTTGCACTGCACGCCTCACAGCCCCGGCGGGCGCAGCGGCCCCGGCAGCCAGTCTGCCAGCGCCTCCACATCCACGGGAAGGTTGAGCAGCTGCTTCACCGGCCCCGCCATCTTGGCCTCCTGCTGCCAGCGGGAGAACCAGGGGCCGCCGCCCACCTCCACCGCCCCAGAGTTGCCAGAGCTGGTGCAGTCCACCAGGGGAGGGCCCGAGGTCTGGCCAGCCGCCCACACACGGATGCGCACCTGTGGGCGGGCGGGCGGGGTGTGCGCGCGCAGAGGGGGAGGTTCGCAGCAGAGGGGGACGAGTCAGCAGGGGGGAGGTGGCAGCAGGGGGGGACGGGTCAGCAGAAGGGAGGTTGGCAGCAGAGCGGGGGGAAGTAGGAACCAGGTGGCAGACGCGCCTTGCAACATGCTCGTGCTCATGACCCAAGGTGAACTAACCGCAAGCAGCGCCATGCCTGACCTGCGCCTGCCCCAGTGCAGGCAGGCAGGCTGATTGTGTGATGTCCCCCCGTCTGGCAACGTGCCCGGTGCCTCTGCCTGGCACCACACCCGCTCCCTCCCACAGGCTGCCGCCCTGCGATGCACCACAGTCTGCTGCCTGCCCCCACCCCCATGTCCTGCACATGCCTGCTGCCGGCCCCCACCACCTTGCCCTCCCTGTCCACCATGCCTGCTACCCGCAGCCCTCCCCGCCCGCCTCCCCATCCTCCCCGCCCTCACCTTGCCGCAGAACGAGTCCCTGCAGAAGGGCGTGAGGCCGTCATCCATGGTGGGCGCCCTCAGGGGCGTGCCCGCTGCATCGCACCTCGCCTCCACCAGCGCCTCGTATTGGGGGGAGCTGGCGGACAGGCGCCAGCGGCCCCAGGGGTCGATGTCCCAGGTGACGGGCCCGTTGTTGGGCAGGAACTCGTAAAACCTGCGGGGGGGGGGGTGAAGGAGAGGAGGCATGACTGCATCAAGGCAAGCGTGCAGTAGGGGCGAGGAGTGCAGGGCTGGGGAGGTTGTGGCGCTGAACTGTGCAGGAGGGTGTGGGGGGAAGCCCCAGCTGACGAGGGCGGGTGTTGGGCAGCGACGGGCGGAACCAGCCCAAGGTCCAAAGCGTGGCATTGGGAGGAGGACAGGGCAGTGTTGGGGGCTTGTGGCAGCCTGCTTTGCAAGAGGTAAGGGGTGAGGGGAGTGGCCGCTGACGAGGGCGGGTGTTGGGCAGGAAAGCAACGGACCTGTGCCACGCCCTTGGGGGCGTGGGGCGGCGGGAAAGCGTGCAGCTGCTGCTGCTGACACTGGCGAGCTGACCAGCCCACATCTCATCACCCTCCTTCCTCTGCAGGCACGCTTCCGCTGACTCTGCCTGGCCCCAGAGCTGCCTGGCCCCTCAACACACCCCACCACAGCCCACCCCCCTGGGTGACACCCCCTAGCTCTCTGTGCACAGACAGAGCCTGCAAGGCACACAGCCTGCGCGCACCTGCCGCGGTGGTGGATGCCAATCATGCCCACGTTCTCCTCCACCCCTGGCACCCCCAGCAGGCCGCGCAGCGCCCCCACCGCCGTCACGCTCGCCCCCGGCTCCCCCTCAAAAGTGTTGCACTGCACCCAGCACCATCGCCGTGGGAAGCCGCCGCCCCAGTTCTTCTCCTGCGCACCGGGACGATAGCAAGATCGGGGGCATGAGAGAAGTGGGTGGTGTGGGTTAAGACCGGGGCAGGGGCAGGGTGAGGGCGGTGTGGTGCGCCGCATGTGCTGAACCACGCCACAACCCCTGCCTGCCGCACCCTCTCCGCAAACAGCACACCCCGACCTGTTGTTAGCCTGGTCCCACAACCCTACCAGGCCCTATCTACTACACATGGCACAACCCATCCCTGCCTGGGGTTCCGGCCCCAACCCGCCACTCACCACATAGTGCGCGGCATCCGTGAATTCGTACCGCTTGCCCCCCCACTCGATCCATCCGCTGGCCAGGCCGTGAGCCATCACCACCTGCCAGTGCGGCTCAAACACGGGCAGCGCCGCCAGCCAGCCGGCCGTGGCCTTCTGCCGCCCCCCCGTGTCGCCCCACCCCACCACGGGGCGCACAGAGAACGCCCAGCGGCAGGTGTCAACCGTGGAGTGCAGGCTGCCGGTGGCACCCGCCTCCTGCCGCACGATGCTGCCCTGGTGCCACGTGGTGCTGGCCTGGAAGCCCTGCTCCACCGAGGCGTCAAACTGGGGCGGCGGGAGGGCTCGGTGGAGGGTGGAGGGCGGGGCGCTGGCGGGGGCGCGCGGCTTGAACACCGCCCCCAGCGCCAGCTCGCGCCGGTCCGCCCAAAACTGCTGCACCTGCGGGCCAGGGAAGGGAGGGAGGGTGATGGTGCAGAGGGGGTGAGGGGCGGGGGAGCGCACGGGGCAGGGTGGGAGGGCGATGCTGCTGCAGAGGGGTTGATGGGAGGGGAGCGCACCGGGTTTGGTTCACCTGGGCAACAAGACTGCTCTGCAACGACTGCCCTGCCATGTTGCTGCTCCCCCCCCGTAAATGCATGTGCACGCCCCCCCGTCACAGCATCGACAACTTGCAACTCCTGTCACAACATTGACGCTTCCACCACCCCATCGGCCTGTGCACACACGCCGCACACCAGCACCCCGGTGCAGCGCCAGCTCCTGGCCCGCTGCTCCACTGTTGCATGCACCGCAGCACAGCACAGCGGCACACCCGGCTGCCCATTTGCCACCACCAACATCTCTTGTGCCTTGCCCTGCCGCCCCCCCTGCGGGCGCGCCGCACCTGCGGGCTGTACTGCAGGAGGTACCCGTCGTCGGGCCCCATGACTTGGGCCCCCACCCCGCTAAACTGGTTGTTCCCCATCGGGTCCTCCACGCTGTAGATCAAAGCAAAGCTCTGGCCGTCTCCGGGCAGGGTGACCTTGAAGTACCAGCCCTCAAAGACTGTGGGGGGCAGGAGGAGGGGAGGAGAGGAGGGAGGAGGGGGGAGAAGAGGGCTGCCGGTGAGGACAGTGCGGGAGTGTACGGCGCCCGAGGCCGGCTGCCCTCCCAAGAGTGAACACAGAGCAACAGAACAGCTGTGCAAGTCGTTGTCCCACTGGGTGCACTGGTTGCTGGGCTGTGGAGGAGCTTGCCAAAGGCGATGGAGGTGCAGCTGCCAGCCAAGCTGCCACGAGGGCTGAACCGTCCCCCAACCTGTCCCTTCAGCTGCCACTCACAGCGTCGGGGCGTGCCATCCCAATGATAGCCTGCAACAGCGCCAGGGGGGAATGTGTGTCAGCCAGCTTTGTACTGTACATTACCTACTGTCTTCAATTGAAGCTTGCCATGTCTCACCGAGCAAGACAGCTTTGCAAGTAAGCCAGGTTGAGCCTGCAGAGCGGATGTCCCTGCCCTGTCAGCCACCGCCACCGGTGCCCACCTGAGTGCGGCACCCTGCCAGGCTCCCCGCTGCTCGGGGACGTAGCGGCCGCCCTCACGCATGTCGATCTGGACCCTCTGGCCCGCCTCCTGGCGCGCTCAGGTTGTAGCGGCTGCACAGCGCTTCGCGGGTGCTGGGCGCACGGTGGGGCGACCTGCAGGCGGTGTGCCGCCTGTAAAGAGGATTGCACGGTGATCATGGTGGCAAGCAAATGCCTAGAGGGGCATTCGGCAGGCCACAATAAGAAGGACGGCCATCAAAGCAGGCCCAGCAGGTCGCATTATTCCTGGCCGCTGCAGACGTCCTGGCAAAGCGAAAGCCCGCAAGCGAGCAAACCCCCCATATTTGAAATCGGTTGAGCGCCAATCGAACGCCATCGTTCTCCTAGGGCAGGCCCCACTCCCGCCAACCTCACCGAGCAACTGCAGCGGGGAACGCCGTGATGAGCTGCTTCGTGTACGGCACCCTCATGTATCCAGAGGTGAGAGGGCCGCCGGGTGCGGCTCGTGCAACTGCCTGTGCTTGTTTAGCCCGTCGACTGCTGCACCGCCGCCGCCGCCCAGACCAGCCTGTCCCCGCATCTTCCTGCGCCCTTGCCGCCGCTCCGGCAGGTGCTGAAGGCGCTGATTGAGCGGGTGCCTCGCATGGAGCCAGCGGTGATMCAGGGGTACCAGCGGTATCGCATTCGCGGCCAAGTCTTCCCGGGTGAGCCGCGACTGGCCCATGAGGTGACAGAGGGGGGGGCCCAGCGGCAGAACAGACCTCTAGCTCAGAAAGGCTGGAATGGTGGCCAAACCACCCACTGGCTGCCCAGGAATAACAGATGCCTGCCAGGCGGGTATGTGGCACATCTGGCTGTGATGCTTGGAGGCAGCATACTTGGGGCGGCGGCGGCGCAGGCCAAGGCTCATGCTCGCTTGCTTGCCCCATGTGCTGCTCTCACAACTGCTTCCCCCTGCACCGCCCGCCCCGCAGGCACCATTCGGTCGTCGGCCCCGGGGGCCCAGCTGCAGGGGCTGGTTCTGTTTGACTTGCAGCCCGCTGAGCTGGAGGTGAGAGGAGGGGATGAGGCGGGGTGGGAGGAAACTGGGGAGGTTGGTTGGTGTTTAGGGAAGGTGGAGAGCAGGCCCTGTGGCAGGGCGGGCTTGGGTTGGTGATGGCGTGTTGCAATTGGCGTATGCCCTGTGGCAGGGCAGGCTCGGGAGGGTGGGCGGTTGTGTGATGCAGTTGAAGGAGTGTGATGCAGTTGAAGGAGCAGGTGACGGCAGGCATGGCATCACTGGCAGAACCAGCAGGCACCTGCCTCCCTCCCTCCCACCGTCCAGAGAGCAAGGGGCCCCATTCCCCACTACCCTGCCCCACTCATCTCTTGCCAGCTGCAGCCAATCCTCCCGCTGCGCCGGTCACATGCTGAAACAGTGAKGTTGGCAGTTGTCTCACCGCCCTCCCCTCCCCTCACCCCACTCTGTCGGGACGTTTCCATGGCTGTTCTGTTGGCACTCCCCCTTCCCCTCCCTGCATCCTCGGGGCGCTTCCATGCCTGTTCTGTTGGCCCTCCCCCTCCCCCCTCCCTGCACAGGTGCTGGACGAGTTTGAGGGTGCCGAGTATTTCAAGGAGGAGGTGACGGCGCAGCTGGGCAGCGGCGCCACCTGCCCCACCATYRTCTACTTGTGGCAGGACAGGCTGCGCCCGCTGCTCTACGGGGAGTGGGACCCACAAGAGTTCAGGTGGGTGGAAGGGGGGGCGCCTGTGTGGAGGGAGTGTGGTTCGCGTTTGGTTGGGTGCTGGGTTGTGGGCAGTGCTGGGGGAGCGTGGTGGGCAGAGGGGTGTGTGGCACGTGGTTTAGTGGCGAATGGGTGGGCTGAGAGGCGAGTGAAGCACCCGCTGTGCGACGCCCAGGACCCCCGCTCACGCCCCTGCTGCCGCTCACCCGCTTGCAAGCCACCAAGCCGCTCCCAGCCGCCCCCCCCCCTGCGTGCCCCGCCCCTTTCCCCCGAGTGTTCCCTCTGCACAGGGCGCAGCGGCTGGGGGCGTACGAGGTGATGTGCCGGAAGTTTGCGGCGGATATTGAGCAGCAGCGGGGGTGGAAGGGCAACTTCCCGACCTCCTCCTCCGAGGAGGAGCAGCAGGAGCAGCAGCAGGCGGGCGGGGACGGCAGCTGACTGGTGCCTTCTGCTTGATTTCCTGCCAGTTTCCTCACCCACGCCCT
>JTEE01000208.1:651934-664281 GCA_002896455.3 Chlorella sp. ArM0029B | reverse complement strand
GCCACCACACCCTCCATTGCTCTGCACTGGAGGCCCAATCTGACTTGCTGAACCCCCGGCAGCGGCGGCGGATGCAGCCTGGCGCACCGACAATGATGCAGGTGCTGAGTGCAGGGCACGGGCTGCAGGCCCGCCAGCATGCCTCCTTTCCGGCACATGTGTGTCACCAACATGGGTGTGCGACGCAGCGCTAGCGGCTCTTCCGATTGCTTGGTAGTGCTTGCAATAGCTTCAGTTTCTGTCAGTTTCTCACGCCACCCCTTGTCACTCATAAGAATTTAATTTTAATTAATTTAATTACTCCTCTTCTTTCCCCTGTAGGTAACCGAGCAGTGCTCGCTCTTGGGCAGACCCAAGTGCACGGCTTGCGCCCGCCGGCACATGTGCTGCAGGCCACCGGCTGTGCTGTGACTGCACTGGGCCGCACTGAGCGTGGCGGCACCACCTGTACCGCTGCGCTGTGCAAGCGGGACTGCACAAGGCACAGAATTGGCTGGCTGGCTGGCTGGCCCACCTTTCCCGACAGCCCCAGCACGGCTGCTGTCCAGGCTACTTGTGCCCGCTGCAAACATGAGCTGCAGGCGTCCCACACCACATCTTCCCTGCACGTCCACCTTGCTCCTGTACTTCCACCCAACACATTTGCGCACGACAGCTTTGACAGCTTGTAACGGTTGGCGGCAGGGGCAAGAGCGAGAGCATGGGCAGGATGAAGGAGACAAGTGGGGTGAAGGGTGCAGACATCAGAGCAGGAGTGGCAAGTGCATGCTACAAAGAAAGAAAAACATCGGCAGAGAAGCATGGAGGGAAACAATGGAGGAATCGACGGAGAGGTGTATAGTTGTACCAAAAGGTGTGTTTTCAATTGTGTTGGGAGGGTGGGAAGCGCATTGTACAGGGAGAGCTCACGAACGACGTACACCCCCCTAAAAAGGGGGGTGGGTGTCTCATGTGCCTCCTGCTCCGCTGGCCCTGCCACTGCCTCCTGCCCCATCGGCGCCTTGCCCGCTGCCGCCATGCATCATCAATTGCATGCACCGCCACCTGCTCTCCTCCGCACACACTTCGCCAGCCGGGCTGGCGGCCGCTGGTGAAGTGGGCGCCAGCCCCGGCGGAAGCCGCTGCATCAGCGCATGGTTTCGCACAAATCTGAGTCGCTCCTCCTCCTCGCTCCACGCCTGCCGCTGCTGCCTCTGCTGCCCCTCCTGCTGCTCTGGCTGTTGCCCCTGCTGCCATTCGCCCCAGCCGCTTGCTGCTGCTGCTGCTACACCTGGTATCCAGATGCCTGTTGCTGCATGCTGCATGCACCGCCACCGGCTCTCTTCAGCTGACACCTGGCCAGCCTGTGAAGCAGCCAGGCGCGCCGCAAACAGCATGCCAGGTGGCAGCTGCTCCATGGCCGCCTGGAGGGAGGACATCTGGCGGGACACCCTGGAATGCTCATCCTCACGCTCATGCTGCCGCCTGCCCGTGGCTTCCTGTGCTGCTGCTGACTCCCGGCGAGCCGATGGCAGGCGCACTGGCTGGTGTGGCAGGCTTGCAGGCGGGGGCAGCTGAGGACGGCTTGCTGCCAGCTCTGCTCGCCGCGCTGCAACCTGAGCGCCTGCCACCGCCTCGACTGCCGCCTTGAGCCGCAGGCAGATGCCGGGCAGCCCTGGGGGCAGATGTGTGCGGCACACCGGGCAGGTGTCCTTTCTGCGGGCCACCCTCCATTCCTGGTAACAATGCAGGCAGAAGTCGTGGCCGCAGGCGCCTGCAAAATGCCAGGCAGGACGGCACGAGAGGAACCGTTGGGTACCGGGGGAGGCAGTTGGGCGGCTGCCGAGGCTCGTCGGAGCAGGCGGGCGCCCGCTCGACTTCCCTGCTACTGCAGAGCGGTCACCGCGGTCACAGCGGCGTGCAGTGTACTGCAGTGCTGCTCATGAACAGTAGCTAGTTTCCACGATTGAAGCTTCCCCGTCCTCCCCCGTCCACCACTCCCTTGGCACCCACCTACTACTGGGTCGACCAGCACGTCTGCACAGATGCTGCAGTTGAAGTCCACATCCGGGCCTGCGGGAGCTGGGTCGCAAGCAGGCGCCACTCAATCAATCATTCTTTCATTTCCAGCTCCGCAGCAACACAAAGGTGTGCGCAGATGCGCCATCCCAACATTATGGAAAAGCATAAAACAAGGGTTCTCTATTTGAGAAACGAGCAGGCGCCGAGGGGCAGGAATGTAAGGGCGCAAGTGCAGAGCAGCATGGGGCATCGCGTGTGGCTATGCATGAACGTGACATTCCATCTTGATCAGATGACATCTGCTCGGAAACAGACCTGGGTTGCTGGCCTGCCCACCCACCGCCCCGTAGCCGCCAGCGCCATCAGCCGGCCAGCTGCCGCCGCTGCCGCCGTCCGTTCCCTCCCCGCCGGAGGCGCCCCTTTCCCGGCTGGCAGAAGAAGCTGTGAATGTCATGAGAGTGCAAGGAGCGTTGCAGTCCGCTGAAATAACAGGGGCAAAACCGCGAGGCTGCGGCGGAGATTGCTCGGAGGCCCGACTCGGAGCTGCAGCTAACGCAGCCCAGAGTTGAAGGCCCGCGGTTCCCAGTGGCTGCCGGACGGCGTACAAAGCTTGTTATTAACCAGGCGGGCGTCTCTTCTTCAAGTTGAAACGCGTCTTCAAATTTACGTCCAGCCTTTAGAATTGACGGCGCAGACGACGCATGCGTCGTAAGAAATAGGAACAGCAGAATGACGCGCATGGTGATGGGTCCCGTTGGGAAGTCCCATCATGGGAGATGATGCCGGCGTGACAGCGCCGCCACCGTGGCGCAGGCGGGTGTGAAAACACGTCAGGAGGGTGGCTGCGCTGCCCGACGTGCCAACCACTGCTCGTCAGCCTGTTCCTTACATTTCTGGAGCGCCACGCCAGCAACACGAGACACGCAACGGCAGCACACACAGCGCAAAACAGCTGGCTACAAGTCGTAGTGCTGCTCGTACACGGGTATCTCATCGGGCGCAAGCAGCGGCCCCTGGGCCACGCCATCTGCCGGCACGGGAGCAAGGGGCCCTGCAGCCGGCACGGGTGCTGCTGCACGGTAGCCCGCGAAGCGGGTGAACTTGATGAACACATACATGGCTGCAGAGGGGGAGGGAGGGAGAGAGGAGGCGGGGCAGTCGGGCACAGGGCGCCTGTCGGCTATTATTGGGCATACTGAAAGTTGCTGTAGTTGCTGGCAGTGTCCCCCACGGAGTGTCCACCTACGGCAAGGACGCGTGCACAGGGTATGAGTGGGCATGGGAGAGCGGGTGGGCATGAGTTCAGCACCAAGGAAGCGGGGAGTCGAGCAGGCCGGCGCCATATCTGGAGCAAGCAGGGCGCAGGGCGGGCCGAGGGCCCAGCATCAGCCCAAGCGGGCGGTGCTCGGCAGCACAGGATGGCGGGGCGTGGAGGCAGCGCTAGGCTTCGTCGCCGGCACAACCCGAGCGAGCCGGTCTCATGGCTGGCATGCACAGCACGGGCCTCCCTGCCTGCTCTCGCAAGGCGCACTGCAATTCCACCCGCCTGCCCATGCACCCCTGGAGCCAATCTGGAGCCACACTGCCCATGCACCCCTGGAGCCAGTCTGGCGCCAGTGTGGAGACACCCTGGGCCATCCACCCACCCACCCACCCGCCCACCCACCGGCAAACATGAGGCCCACCACCATCATGATGAGGCACGTGAGGCAAAAGTTGGTGCGCCCCTTGCGGTGTATCTGTGTCGCCTGCACATTGCTCTCCTTCGTTTTCTGCACGCAGCAGCGGTGACGGCCAGCAGTGTCAGCACGGCAGCGGCAGCAGCAGCAGCAGTGCCAGGAAGCCTGTCACCACGGGCAGGCGGCAGCATGCGACGCCACCCAACTCACCTCCCAATGCTATCCGCACCTGCAGGCTCGAGTGGTCCAGCACAGCTTCACCTGCTGCTGCTGCTGCTGCTGCTGCTGCTGCTGCTGCTGCTGCTGCTGCTGCTTGCTACAGCAATTGCCACTACCACCGCCACCGCCACCGCCACCTCAGCCACCAACTCCCAGCACCCCCCCTTCCTCCGCCCCCTCCCCCGCCCCATGCAAGCCTGTGGCCCGGCACAGCTCCCCCTCCCCAGCCGCACGCACGCACGCATGCATGCACGCTCACCCGCAGGCTCTTGTCCAGCGCCGTCTCCGTGCTGTCCAGCAGCCCCTCCCGCTCCCTCAGCTTCCCCTCCATCGCCAGCGTGTTGCTCTTCAGCCGGGCTGCCAGCCCCGCCAGGTCATCAGTCAGGTCCTCCTGCACACAGGGGGCAACACATCCAGGGCGACAGGGGAGTGAATGAGGGGGCAACACATCCAGGGCGACAGGGGAGTGAATGAGGGGGCAAAACATAATGGGCGACAGGGGAGTGAATGAGTGGGCAACACACCAGGGCAACAGAGGAGTGAATGAGGGGGCAACACACCAGGGCGACAGGGGAGTGAATGAGGGGGCAACACATAATGGGCGACAGGGGAGTGAATGAGGGGGCAACACATAATGGGCGACAGGGGAGTGAATGANTGTGGCGCCCGCCAATGCTGTGGTGGCGCTGGCCCCGGGGCGCTTCACCTTTGCTGGCGGGGCGCTGCTGACCAGCGTGCTGGGCCTGCTGTGCAAGCCGTGGCTCCTCATCTCCTCCACCTCCTCCTTCTTTGCCTGGCTGACCGGCTACTCGGTGGTGCTGGGCCCCATTGCGGGGGTGCTGACTTTTGACTACCACCTGCTCCGTCACCGACAGCTTGACCTGGATGCACTTTATTCAGACAGCCCCTCGGGGGCCTACTTTTACAGGGGCGGCTGGAACCCGGCGGCTCTTGTCGCCCTCCTCGCCCTGCCCACCCTGCCCGGCCTGCTGCACACGCTGTGCGGCCTCCCCGTGCCCCCCGCATGTGTCGTGCTCTACCAACAGGCCGCCTGGCCCGTGGGCTTCTTCGTGGCTGGCCTCACCTATTGGCTGCTCACGCGTCGCTTCTACTGGCTGCAAGGGCAGGAACACCTGGTGGGCGTGGCGGCCTGACGCCAGGCAGCCTGCCCAGGCCCACCCGCCTCCCTCATGCGCCGCAGCCGTGCCCTGGACTGCCCTCGCCTGCCCTGCCATCACTCACATTTCGTTCCCACTGTTGAATGACGCATCCATGTGCCAGGAGGCTGCACCGCTTGCATTGTCGCCCACCTGCCACCAACATCAATTGAGCATCACCAGCTCATGCGCCGACATTGCGCGTTTCGCCAACAAGATGGGCGGCTGCTTTGCGCGCAACACGAGGGCAATTTGCAACGCACTGGTGTGACCGATATAGAACGCGGGAAGTGAGTGCCTGCCGAAGCCGTGCGGTAGAAGGCGGTGCACCCAGCAGGCCAGCTCATGTCGCGCATGTCGCGGCGCTTGCGGCATGCCTGCCAGGCCGCCACTTCGGACGTTCTGGCTCGAAATCGCCCTTGCACGGCTCAAGTCAAGCCCTCAAGTCAGGTTACTGTCATTGAAGCCATCTCCGGTTGCTGCCGCCAGCCACCTCCCGTCCTGCCCCGCCCGCTGCCTCAGTGCATAATTCTTGAGCTTCACAAATCTCAGCAGCACGCACAGCCGTGGAAGCAAGAAATGAAATGCAACAACAGCCCTGCTGAAGGTCAATCTTGGCCTGTTGTCACTCTGGTGTATCGCTGGCCAGCCTGTGAACCGCCCCTCCTTGCCAACCCCGGGTGCATGGTTCTCTGGTCATGTTTTTCAGGCTGCGCCTTGTTACCTGCTCCTCCTCCTGCAGCTGCATCAGCAGGGCTGCACTACGCTGGCGCTGCTGTGCCTCGTTCCCTTGCCAGCCACCATGCTGCCGCCGTTTGGGCAAGAGGCGGGCCCCGTGGGCGGCACCAGGGAGTGGCCGGAGAACGACAGCAGAAGCAGCAGCAGCAGATAACAATGCTCCTCCCGCTCATCTTCTGGCTCTGAGCTGGCGCCGGGTGCCCTTGCATCAAGCATCAAAGCTCGCCGTTGTCCCGCACTCTCGGCCGCCAACAGCAGATCTGTTACCAACCCATCGTACGTCTGCGGAGTCTGCTGGCCCCGAATGCAAGCCTGGAGTTGAAAGGTGCGCGGGTGTCTGTTCCTCGCAGCTGCGGACTCTGCGCGCTCGGCAAACTTGCGGCGATCTCGTATTTCTTGTGTGCGGGCTTCCCGCTGGACTTTTGGCGTAGGCAGAGAGCAGCGGGCATTCAAAAATTCAAATGCCTGCCAGCACCTCTTATCAACGTTGAATACCTCTTGGTTGTTTGCAGGCTGGTTGCGTTTGCATAATCAAGCACCCAACTGCTTGCCAGCGGCAGCTGGGTGGAAGGCAGCTGATCTGATACTGTGGACTTGGGCAGCTGCTTACTTATAAGCGCAATGCTTTGTGTCAATCGCTTGCAATCGCCCCGTGAGATCTGTGTGCTTGCCTGGGCTTCCATGGTTCCTAGTGCACCTACGCGTACCTGTGCCCGCTCCTCTCCCCTTCTGGTCCCAGGCGGAGGCAACCGTCCTGCCCAGCCTGGTGAAAGCACTTAAATGCCTGCACCAGGCGGCTGCCAAAGCGCTGGCGACCCCAGCCAACAGCAGTGACCAGGCAGGCGCAGCCCCAGACAGCGCAAACATGCAGCAGCAGCTGGCGGCGCTTGGCGCCGCTCTGGCCCAGCTCGGGCAGCCGGGCCGGGGAGCAGCCCAGGTGCTTGTCAGGCTGCAGGGTCAAGCGCTGCCGCCCGCCCGCCAGCTGGCAGCGGTGGTGCTGACGTGGCACCAGCAGCTTGAGCAAGCTGAGGCAGGACAGCGGGAGGTGGCACAGGCAGCTGCTGCCCGCCTCACCTGTTCAAATGTGGAGCTGGAGGGTGGGCCGGCAGCAGGGGAGGGCCTCGGCTGTCTGTGGAGGCTGCCGGGTGGCCTGCTGCTGTGGCACAGACTGCAGCCACGGTGATTGGAAGGCGCAGCACAAGCGGGCGTGCGCTGTGCTGGCGGCAGAGCGGCTGGCAGCGCCGGCAGTGGCGGCAGAATAGAGCTGTGCGTTGACAGGTCTTTGAAATTCACTTGCTCACCCTGCCAAACCCAGAACATGAGCAGGAGTGCCTGGGATCATAAATACAATTAAATACAATGCTCGCCTGCCAGTGTGGGTGGCAAGAGCCTGCCTCTTTGTCAGTTGAGCATCATTATCAGGCCAGTTTGGCCTGAAATTGATGCTGTTGTTGCAACAACCAAACGTCACATAGCAATGTGCGAGTGTGTGACGCTGCACAGGCAGGCCAGGTACAGGTACAACCTATGCAGCTGCGCTTGGAAAGGGCTTGGGCAGCGGAGCCGTCCATGCAACAGAGCACTGGGTGCAGGGCCAGGCTTCATCAACTGGATGACTTTTCCCATCAACACGACTGTTGCCACTGGCTGCAGCAATTGGCTGGCACCACGTATGCGCCGGTGACTGCCTTTCCGCATTTGACACTGTAAGCCATGTATGTTGCAGACATGGGTGGGTTCACACACCAGTGGGTGGGTCTCAACCCTTGCCAAGACAATGACTGCTGTGCACTCACAAGTGGTGGAGAGCTTTGGGTAGTTCGCTCGAGTGGGCGGGTGGAAGGGGCAGCTGGAAAAAACGTGTTGTGTGAAGGCGGTTGTGTGAGATGCATGTTGGGCAGCACCGCTGCTCACCTGTTGGCGGATAGCCGCCGTGGGCGCAGGGTGCGGTCAGGAAGAAACAGTAAGGCATGAGTAGGTGCATGAAGAGGGTGCAAAGGGCGCATACAGAGGGAAGGAAACAGTGCATGTGGTAGCAGCTGCTCAGTAAGGGGCGTGCAAATGACAGAGCTGGGCTGGGTTGAGGGCAAACGTGGGGCAGGCGGACGGCAGGCAGGCAGGCTGGGACCCACTGGCTCAGCCTCCTTTGGGACGGCCATGCCGCCGCCGCAGGCGTGGCGCCAACTTCCCTGTCCCAGCCCCAAGAAGAGGCACAACGTCGCTGCTGCCCTCGGCACCACTGGCAAGAGCACCCTCCTCGCTGCTGCCCTCGGCACCGCCGACAAGAGCACCCTCCTTGCTGCTGCTGCTGGCCCCTCGCTCGCCCCGGTGCGAGCCGGTGCCGCCCGTCGGCGTGTTGGGCCCCACAGCCAACGCCGATGTGGGCCCAGCTGCAGGGCAGGAAGGAGTGCGGTTGGGGGGAGGTTGGGCGGCATGCAATCATTTGCCATTATGGCGGGAAGCCAAAGCCACCGCCTCCGCCGCAGTCGCTGATCGTGTGCACCCTTGAACAACCGCACGGCCGCGCCACCGCCGCCGCCATTGCCACTAGCGGCTGGAAGACAAGCCATCCAGCCAGCCAGCCAACCGGCGCGAAAGCACCTCTTCGACCTGCACCAGATTCAACCGTGAGGCGCATCTTCCCAGCAGGCCCGCTCTCACCCTGTGGCGCTGGTGGCGGTGTCCAGTTGAAGTGAGGGGTGGGCTCGGGCATCGGCACGTTGAGGCCCTTGCACGCGGCATCTGCACCAGAAGCGGTGAGGGCCAGCGAGTTCCAGTGGGTGTCAAAGCGCAGGGAGCACAGCGCGTTCAGGCAACCAGGGACAGCTTAGCTCAATGTTGGCGCAAGCAGGCGCTCGAGGGATGCCGGGCAGGCAGGCAGCAACTGCATGCATAACACAGCGTCGACAGTGCACCTCTGCACCATGTGAGCTGGCTGCTACTCACGCCAGTGAGCGATGATGGCGTCTTCCTCAGCCATCAGGCGCCTGTAGTGGTCATAAATGGCAGCCCTCAACGCCGGGTCACAGCCGGGTGCACCAGGTATGTCCGCGCGTGCTTTATCTGCTGCATCAATGCCCCTGAGCGCGCTGTATGTGCTGGAAACCAGGACCCTGAGCTCCTTCATCCGTGCTTCTTCCTTGCTGAACTGTTGGCCCATGCCGGAGCAAGCCGGCAGAGGCGTGCATGGAGGCGTGTAGCAACGCCGCCTGCTGGCAGGAGCGGGCGGCAGGAGGTGCCTGGGTGTCACCACGCCGCGCGCGCCTCGCCTACCACTGCAGAGTGCCGAGCTGCGCCCGAAGAAGTGCAGGGGCGGCTGGCGCTGGAGAGCGCGAACGAACGTTGTCCGCGGGAGTATCAGGGAGGCTGCAGGGTGCTGGCGCGAGCGTGCACGGCAGAAGCAAAAGCAGGCTACCGCTAGAGAAGGGAGCCATAGGGCAGGGACCGTCCCTGAGGGACGGCCGTCAAAGCAGGCCCAGCAGGTCGCATTATTCCTGGCCGCTGCAGACGTCCTGGCAAAGCGAAAGCCCGCAAGCGAGCAAACCCCCCATATTTGAAATCGGTTGAGCGCCAATCGAACGCCATCGTTCTCCTAGGGCAGGCCCCACTCCCGCCAACCTCACCGAGCAACTGCAGCGGGGAACGCCGTGATGAGCTGCTTCGTGTACGGCACCCTCATGTATCCAGAGGTGAGAGGGCCGCCGGGTGCGGCTCGTGCAACTGCCTGTGCTTGTTTAGCCCGTCGACTGCTGCACCGCCGCCGCCGCCCAGACCAGCCTGTCCCCGCATCTTCCTGCGCCCTTGCCGCCGCTCCGGCAGGTGCTGAAGGCGCTGATTGAGCGGGTGCCTCGCATGGAGCCAGCGGTGATNTAATGGGCGACAGGGGAGTGAATGAGGGGGCAAAACATAATGGGCGACAGGGGAGTGAATGAGGGGGCAACACATAATGGGCGACAGGGGAGTGACGAGTGGGTACCAGAAGGGCGGGGCCAGGCCCCCGCCACATTTGAAGCGGCAGGGAGGGCAGGGAGGACGGAAGGTGGACAGGGCAGGAAGCGCCACTGCATGTGCACGGTGCATGCAAACCAGCGCGGGCGCGGGTGGGCCACCACAGGGCAACCCCGCCAGCGGAGCTCACATGCAACTGCTGCTGCGTGTGCAGCCTGCTGCCTGGCGCTGCGGTGGGGCGCTGCGTCGATGCCGCCGCCGCGCCTGCCCCTGCCCCTGCTGGATGCCGTGCCTCCACTGCTGGGGCGGCTGCCACGGGGAGCCGCGGGTTGTGGGCAACTGCCACCGGCGGGGGCACCGCCGCTGGTCGGGGAGGCGTGACTACTGGCGGCGCCCGCGGCGGCAGCCGCCCGACTGCTGCCGGTGGCTGCAATGCTGCCGCTGCTGCTGCTCTCGCCGTCGCCGCCGCTGCGCCGCCCTCTTGGCCCATGCCGTCACGCTGCGGCTGCAGCTGCGGCGTCATTGCGCTGCTGCAGAAGGCGGGGAGGTCTGGGCGCTCTAGCTGGCGTGCCAGCGCTTCGACGTGAGCGCCGTACCTGCCCAGGAGTGGGCTGGGCATGCGGCTGCCGGCAGAGGCCTGGAGGTCGGCCAGCTGCTCCTGCAGGGTCTCTATGTACTGCAGGGGGGCCATAACCAAGTCGCAGGCCGGAGAACGATGCAAGAAGTTGGCGGGACGGGCTGAGAAATGCCAGCGGCAGCAGAGCGGCAGCAGAGTGACCGCGGTGGCGGCGGTGCTGGCAGCGGCGGCAGCAGTGAGCTCACGTGGTGGAAGACGGGGCTGCGGCGCCAGGTGCCCACCAAGTCGGGCCTGGCAATGGAGGTGCCGGCGACAATGTCCTCGCACGTTGCCAGCAGCCGTCGAAACGAGACTTCAAGGAAGAGGCCGCTGACGGGGGAGGGGAGCTCCTCAGACGCCATTTTGTGGCGACCGGCAGGTCGTAGAAAGTGATCAGAGCCCTTGGATTGGCTGCCAGAAGCTCAGGTGGCAAAGGAGAACTGCTGGCCAGCTAGGCACCCTCGGTAACCGAGTCGTTCTGCCGCTAGGCCCTCCCGCCGACCTGTGTGCGTCGATTCCTTCTCTTCATTGCCAACCCGCAATCATGGGGGAGCAGGGCGCCTGTTTCACTTGCCAGCACTGCAAGTGCAGGCTGGTGCTCTCGGGCGAGCAGGAGGGCGGCCTGCTGCCGCTGTCGGGCAGCGGCTCGGGGCTTATGGGCAAGCTGCCGGCTGCCCTGGAAGAGTCGTTCCTGCTGCTGGACGAGGGCAGTGGGCGGGCGGCAGTGGGAGCGGCGGCTGGCGGCGGTGAGCCCACAGGGAGAGTTGGTGCAGGGTGGTGAAAGAGGATTGTGCGCGTACATTCTTTGGAGCGCTTGGCCTGGCCCTACACGGTGTTCCACATGTTCTGTCATACCACATTTTGGCGTTCATCCCTCTCCCCCGCCCTGGCTTGCCCAGGCCCCATGGCGGCGGCAGCAGGGCGCCGGCTCGACGAATCGTTTGTGGTGCTGCAGGGCTCGGGCGCCGGCGGCAGCGGGCGCAGCGGCCCCGGCGGCCCATCCAACCTGCCATCCTCGCTCCTAGACGGCCCCGGGGGCAGCTCCGGAAGTGCCAACCTGGGCGGCATGGGCGGCAGCGGCAGCGGCGCGGGCAGCGGTGTGCAGCGCATCCATTTGGATGGCACGCTGCGCGCGCTGTCCCGCGTGTTTGATGTGGCCAGCGAGCGCACCAAGGTCGACTTCCCGCTGTGCACGGAGTGTGCGGGCGAGGTGCACAAGGAGCTGGAGGCGCAGATGGCGGAGCTGCAGCAGGTGGGGGGGGGCGGCCTGGGGGACTGATGGGAGGGACAGGCCGGTGGGGCTGTGGAGACTCATGGGAGGGACGGGTAGGGGCCGGCAAAGTGGGGGGGAATCAGCCAGAGTGTCCGGCCTGGCGGTGGCTACCAGGCGCCTGCTCACAGGCCCGGCTGGCAACTTTTGGGGCAGCCAAGGCAGCATCCCCTCTCTCCCACCCGTCCTGGAGTCTTTGCACATTTATGTTACAATGTTACAATATGTTACAATATGTTACAATGTGCACAAGGCCTTGCGTTCACTGGCACGTCTGGAGGCTTGACTTGATTCCAACTGCACCATCTTGAATGCACACGGAAGGCTTGGTCAGTCAGCTTGGTACTGGTATACCATGTGCCGCAGGAGGTGTCGGCCTACAAGGCAGCGCTGGCACGGCTGGAGGCTTGATGACAGTGCAACAAGCATCTTGAATGCCCACCTAAGTCTTGTCGTACCCTGTGCTGCAGGAGGTGTCGGCCTACGAGGCGGCGCTGGCGCGCCTGGAGGGTGAGGGCTTGCAGCCGCTGGATGAGGGGCGCTTCCTGGCGGAGCTGGCCGCCGCTGAGGGGGAGGCGCAGCGAGAGCGGTGAGCGGGCAGGAGCGGCGGGCGGGCTGGGGCGGCTGGGATTCGAGGGGGGAACCAGGCACGGCGGGGCACTTCCTAGTCTGAGCACACTGTGCTCCCTGGCGTCCGCCGGCGGGGATGGCACTCACCC
>JTEE01000208.1:632338-645603 GCA_002896455.3 Chlorella sp. ArM0029B | reverse complement strand
ATGGGGAGGCGTGGAGCAGGGCAGCGGGTGGGTAGCAGGCAGGGAGGGGCCAGAGACGGCAAGCGCTGCACCACCTTCTATAATAGCTCAACTTCTGGGTAATGCTGATTGTGCTCCAGAGTCCGCCCACCCCTGCCACACACCCAGCGATGCTGCCACGGCACCACAGCGCCGCCTCCCCACCTTAGAGTTGCTGTACATCCTGCTCCCACTGCGCCCCCGGCCCGCCACACCCCTGCCACATGACTGCCAGGGACCACGGTCCCGCCAGCCCTCACCTCTGGGTTTTGGTACATCATGGTCTTGGTGCGCCGGCAGTTCTTCTCCGCCTTGCCCTCAATCGAGTAAGCGGCCAGGGTCCAGGGGGTGCCCACAAAACCCAGCAGCGTGGCGGGGGTGCCCTCCAGCTCAGCGCGCAGCGTGCTCAGCGTCTCGTGCACAAAGGGCAGCTTGGACAGGGGGTCGTCCATGGGGGCCAGGGCCTTCACCTGCTCCATGCTGCAAAGGGGGGGCAGGGAGGGAAGGGAGGGGGTGTGTTGGGAGGGGCAGAGGTGGGCGTGGCTGGATGCGGTGCGGCGCCCTCACATGCACATGGTGGTGAGCGAACGATCCGGCGCACGGCTGCGCACACAAGGATGCACTCGGGCAAAGCAGCAGCATGCACACCCCTCACCACCCCAGCCCCAACGCGGGTGCAGGTCGTCGATGTGCGGACCCAGCCATCAGCGACCAGCAATGACGCATGCCCCACGTACTTATGAGTGCCCCCCACCTGCTGATGGGGTTCTCAAAGCGCGGGGCCTTGCCCCCCAGTGCCGAGCACCAGCGCGTGCCCACCTGCTGATGGGGTTGTCGATGCGCGGGCCCTTGCCCTTGATCACGTCAAACTCGATGCCCAGCGCGGGCAGCGGGGTGAGGATGTCGGAGAACATGATGACGCCATCCGTCTGGAAGGAGCGCCACGGCTGCAGTGCGGCCGCGGGGCGGGGGCAGAGCGGGCAGGCAAGAGGGGGCGAGTGAGGACGGCTTGGGGGGCGGGGGAGTGCCCTCTGCTCTCCCTTTGGCAGCACGTGACTGGACTGCCACAGCCGCCCCATGCATCATCAACCCCCACGTCTGCGACATGCCACAGTCTTCACGCGCCGACTCTGCGCCTCCACTCACACCCAGCCTGCATGCTGGTCAGCAGGCAGCGTCATCAAGGACGGTGAGACGTGAGTGCACTTGCCTGCATGCTGAGCTCAATGGCGATGGAGGAGGTTTCGGAGCGCTCCCGAAAGGGGATGCGGTCAGAGTACTCGCGGAAGGCAGCCATGTAGCGGCCCGCCTGGCGCATCAGCCACACAGGGGTGCGCTCCGCCTCTGCACGACATCCCAAATTGTTGAAACACAAGGTGAGCCGTTGCGGGCGGGCTGGGTGGCTGCCCACGCACCGGCAGCTGGCGGGCGCAGCGATGGGCGGGCAAACAGCAGTGCATCCAAGAAGGAGACTGCCCTCCCTTCCAGGCGTTTGCGCTGCCAAGCACACTGGTCATGCTTCCATATGCCCAGCTGTGCAGCCAGCCTCTCCTCGCCTCCCCTCACAAGGCCCCGCACCTTCGCCGCGCGCCACCCGCAGCAGCAGCGGGTCCTGCTGCTGCTCCGCAGCGCGCACCGCCACGCTGCACCGGTTGTTGCGTGATACCTGCTGGCGCTGGGGCCGGAAGGCCGCCAGTGGGGAGGCCACTGCTGTCAGCTGCGACATGGTCGAGAGCTGCGAGAGGTGCCCTGGAGAGGGTAGTGGAGTTTAACCCGGCGCCGGTAGAGGTGTAGAACAAAAGTAGATGCCGAGAGCAGCACGAAATGCGAAACCCAGGCGACAGAGGGAGAGGAGAAGTGGGGCTAGCGCTAAAGTGGGCGGCAGCGCTTCCAACAAGTATATGGGGCTACAGAGGCAACAAGTGGACCATTGAAGGACGCCAAAGCGCGCAGATTGACGGATTGGCTGCCAGCGTGTCCGAGCCAATCTAGCAAAACACGCTGCTCTGCCCGCACCCTTTCAATACTCCATTGCAGCTGCTTGTTCCCGTCGACCCGAACACGCCATGCAGCACGCCGCCACCACCACACGCCCTGCCGCGGCAGCGGCACTCCGCCCGCAGGCCAGCGGCTGCCGGCGGGCGTCTGCAGCCCCCACGGCTCAGCTGTGGGCTCCCAGCAGCCAGCGGCAACAGGCGCGGCAGCTGGCGTCGCAGCGGCAGGTGCAGCGGCGCGGCGGCAGCAGCGGCGGCCGGCGCCTGGCGGTGTCCGCCAACACGCTTACCTACGGCGCTGAGTGGGCCACACCCAAGGACGCCTACCTCACTGTGGTGAGTGTGATAAAGAATGCTGCCTGGCCGCGTGGTGACCAGGCATCAATGCAAGGCTGACAAGGCGCAGCCCGCTGCCACGGCGCCGGCCCGCAACACCCCGCATCGCATCCCGCCCGAAGATTCTAGCACCTGACGCCTCACCGGCTCCGGCCCTCCCCTCCCCCACTGCAGGGCCTGTCCCACTGCTACGCCAAGAACGAGGACGGCAAGCTGGTGGACCAGTTTGTGATTGAGCCCATCACAGCAAACAGCCTGGAGTGCATGTCTGTCGGTGCGTGGGTGTGGGTGGGTGGGTGCTGGGCGGGCGGTGCAGTGAAATGAGCCGTGGGTGTGCGGCGCAAAAGATGGGGCCGGACGCGGTCGCCTGGGCCGCCCGCCCCGCTCTGACAGCTGTACGTTGAAACCGTGCCGTGTGAGCTCGTAGTCGGACCGCAGCAATTGAGCGGCCTTGCTTCGCCCAGCACAGGCTCTCCTTTCTGCCTCCACCCTGCCTTTGGCTGCTCTCAGCTTCTTGTCCCCTGCTCCCGCCCACCCTCCACCGCTCCGTGACCCCGCCATCTGTGCATCGCATCCTCCCTGTGCCCACTCTTATCTTCTCTACTCTGTCTCTCTTCTCACGTGCCCCCCCGCCCTCCTCCCTGCAGGCGCCAACACCTCGTTCCTGCACGTGTTCAGCATGCGGCTGGGCGAGGCGCTGGAGCGCAACAAGGAGTCCTTCCCCGAGCAGTTTGCCGTTGGCAACTTCTGCGAGGAGTACGAGATCCGCTGCGACTCGTGCGCTCGCACCTGGATGCGCCCACACGCGCTGGACAACCTGCTGTGAGTGCTGGGCCCGGGCGGTGGAGACGCGAGGGCAGGGAGGGGGGAGGCAAGGGGTGTGGGGGCGGAGCAGCAATGTGACACAACACTGCCCGCTTGCAGCATGCACGCCCCCTGCTGGCATGGCGAGGTGATGGTCACGGTCACCCGCCCGCGTGTCCGGCTTCTCATACTGTCAGCGTGTGCTCCCTTGCCGGCTCCACCAACCCGCCTCGTGACCTGACCCCTCCCCCTTCCCTTCCCTTCCTCCGCCCTGCAGCGACATTGTGCCTCTGGGCCAGGTGAAGAGCAGCTTCAACTTCAGCCTCAAGGACAAGCGGGTGCTGAACGCCGAGCACGTTGTGAGCGACGACGACAACGTCAAGCAGGCAAGGCGGGCAGGGGGGCTGGGAGGGGTGGCAGGCAGGGGCGGGGCAGTGCGGTGCAGCGGCCAAGCAGGGGGCTGTGCAGAGGACAAGCAAGGGGTGCAGGGGCGATGGCAGGAGAGAGTTGCAGCGCAAGGCAGCTGCGTGCACAGCTGGGTTGTGTGGACGCTGCGCCCCTCCCGCCTTGCCTGCCCATCCTTCTAACGCTGCGCCCCTCCCGCCTTGCCTGCCCATCTTCCTAACCCCTTCCCCCTCCCCCTCCCCACCCACCCCGTGCAGGACATGTCCATCGACGTGTATGGCCGCAAGGGCAAGGAGGAAGACGATGCGCCCGCTGAGGCGCCCGCTGCTGCTGCGGCGACGGAGGAGGACGAGATGGATGCGCTGCTGGGCGTGTGAGGCAGTGTGCCAAGAGCCCTGCACCCAACGAACCTCGCCCAGCCAGCCAGGCAATGATGATGATGCGGTGGACCAACCACCTGCTTCAGAAACCGTGAGGCCATGGGCCCCTCCAAACAAACGCAAGCCGCATGACGACGCACGAGTTCTGGCAGCGTCCCCCCGCCCTGCCTCCTCCCAATAGATAGCGTACTCATCCACCCCACCCAACGCCCACCTCCTGTGTAGCACTTGCTCTGGTCTTCCCCCGCTTCTTTCGCCGCCGACGCGTTTTTGCAGCGCCGGCCGCGCCTGTACTTGCCGCTTTCAGCCTGCCTTTCTTTCGGTCTTCTCGCCTTTCACTTACGTCTTTAATTCTGGGTAACCTATGGTGCGGTCAATGCGGGTCAGCCGGCAACAGACGGAGTCCACCGCTCACGTTGACTGCTCAGGCCGCAGTCCCGCCGCCGCCACATGTACTGCGCAGCCCCCACCCCGCTCCGCTCTCGCCCCGACTCCATCTACGGCATCTCCGGGATTCTCAGTCCATCCAGGCTTGACAAACTTGCCCCGCAGCCTGGTCAGCGAGTGTCGGAGCGAGTGGAAGAGCGGTGACTGCATCCCGCGAGCCGCAATCAAATCATTCAAGCTATGGAGCGCCCGCCACAGCCAGCGCATGCGCTGCCCAAGTGCGCAGGGTGCCATGCCTCCTCCGTCCTCTGCGCCCGGGCCTCGCGCTGCGACCCTCGTCCTCTGAAAGTGGTCCATTTGCTCTCTGTGCCGCCGCCGCAGGATCCCGCCCTCGCAGCTGGTGCTGCAGGAGGTGACGCCGGCGACCCGCCTGCTGGAAAAGCGGCGGCAGCAGTTTGAGGCGGACGAGCGGCTGGATGCCGCCAAGACCGCATATGCCACCCAGGCAAGAGCCAGAAGAATGATACGTACACAGGGTTGTATAGAACCAGCATGCTTCTGCTCCCGCCCATCTCCCAGTCCCCTGCCTAGCCGCCCCCCGTTCCGCCCCACCACCCCGCCCCGCCATGCCGTTCCCATGGCGTGCAGGAGGTGACGTTCCGTCAGCGGGAGGAGGCGCTGAAGCGTCGCGACCTGGAGCTGCAGGACTCCCTGCTGCGCTTCACAAAGTTCCTGCAAGAGAACGACGCCAAGCGGGCCAAGGCCAACCGGCGGGCGGCGGAAGAGGCGCGGCTGCGGGGGGAGAAGGAGGCGGAGATTGCGCGGCTGCATGCAGAGGCGGAGGAGTGCCGAGGGCAGCGGGAGGCGATGCAGGCGTCGCTGCAGAAAATTGCCAAGTGAGCATGGGTGGAAGATATGGGGGCTCAGGGGGTGGGCTGGGTGGCGGGCATCTGAGCATTGGGTGTGGGTCATGAAAAGGGGGGGGGCGGGGGCTCTCTGCCCACAAGGCACATCCCCAGGCACACAGCTGAGCTGCCGTTGGAGCAGGCGAAGGGTGCCGCACATGCCCTCTCCCCTTCCGCCCTCCAACACCACTGCCACTCACCAGCCAAACCCTGCCACTCACCAGCTAAACCGGGCCCACCTGCAGCCCACCCTCCTTTGCCCAACCCACCGTGCCTCTGTTGTGCCCCTCCCCCTGCCCTCCGGTAGGTTCCAGTCCTACCTGCAGGGCGTGGTGGAGGCTGGGGACGCGTTCCAGGAGGTGGACGACATCCTGGCCCGACACGCAACCCTGCTGGCAGCCAACGCCGACCTGCGGGCGCAGCAGGCGGCGTGCGCTAGCGAGGCAGAGGCGGTGCGGCGGCGTGCGGGGGCCGCTGCACGTGCACGGTCTGCCCAGCTGCTGGACCTCAACAACCGGCTGTCCTCGCTCAAAAAGGAGTTGGAGGGGGTGACGGCAGAGGCGGCGGCTCTGGAGGCGGCGCAGGAGTACAGCCTGGCGGCGGCGGCGGGGCGGGCGCTGGAGGCCGGCCAGGTGGGGCGTGCCACCGGCAACGTGTACCGCCGCGTACTGCAGCGCTCCCGCGTGGCACACGCCGTGGACGAGGCCAACCCGGCGGTGCAGCTGGAGGCGGTGGCACACTTCTTGGGGGACCTGAGGGCGGCGCTGGCGGCGGGGGCCACAGCGGGCGCAGCAGGCGCAGCGGCGGTGGGGCCAGCAGGCTAACGAGGGGGCAGAGGGTGTCGCTGTTTAGCTCGATCTGTGATTATTTTACATGTGACTTATACTGCTTCACAACGGAACAAAACACAAAGCAACGGGAGAGGGGACGGGAGGCGAACAGTCACAGGGGCAGTGGCTCAGCCTGTGCAAGTATCGGTTTCAGAACTGTTCTTGGTTGTTCGTACAGGATTGTTCTTCGGATAGCACAACATAAAGTACAGCAAAAATTGAAACATCATGTGAGGTTGGTTTTGTACACAAAAATGCAGCAACCACAGCGGATCAACGTACAGCACTAACTACAAAGCAGATTGTCAAATGGCACTAATTCAGAAGGCCCTCAGCAGAGCATGAGTCCACCAGTTGCCAGCTGGCGCAGCGCACGCCTGCTTGTGCGCCTTCCAGTCTGCCCGCTGGCATGCCGTGCTGCAGTACCTCACCTGCACGACACAACAATAGGGGAACTGGAGTGAGCGACGGCTGTCAGCCGAGCCAAGCGGCACCTGCAACAGGCACTGAACTTGTGCTCTACCCCTCTTCCTTTCAACCAGCACCAATGGCCCCAAAGCATTGCGCACCTGCAGGCAGCGCGCACACTTCTTGCCCGGCGGCACGCTGTTCTCGCTGCAGCCCGCCATGTCAGGGCAGCGCAGGTAGCCGCAGTGCCGCTTGGCCAGCACCCACGTCTGCAGCTGAGCCGCCTCAAGCGGCACCTCTGCTGCCGCTGCGGCACTGGCCAGGCGCTCGTCGGCGGGTGCTGGGCCCGGCACCCCCGGCGGCAGCATGCGGTGCATCAGCAGGGCCAGCTGTGCAGCCAGCTCATCTGGCAGGAGGGGCGAGGTCAGCCACAGCAGCTGCGCCACTTGGTTGCCGTTGGGGCGGGCTGGTGGGTGGACGTAACGCTCCTCAAACGAGATGCGCAGGCTCTGCACTGCCTCAACGGTCCACTGCCTGGCAGCCTGCGCCCCCTCCATGGTCCGGAGCACACTGCCGCCGGTGTACGGGCGGACAGCGGCCAAGGCAGCCGTGGCCTCCAGCAGGCAGCAGGCCACCCGCCTGCACAGCACGGCATCAGCATGTGCTGCGTCAGCACTGGACAGCTTCAGCTGCTGGGCTGCCAGCATACGACACCAATACCAGCAGCTGCAAGAACAGCAGCCGGGATGCACAGTGGCAGCCGTCGACAGCAGCAGGCATGCCATGAGCAAGGCTCGGCAAGTTGGCCATGAAACACAGCTTGTGCGCTGAGCTAGCGTGCCACCAATGTGCGCCCACCTGTCCCACTTGGAGGGCTTCGCCGCTGCCTGCTCCCGCCCCGCGCCTCCCCCCGCCGCTGCCTTGCTGGCAGCCAGGGCTCGCAGCAGCATGGTGGTTGAGTGCTGGACTAGGTAGCACAGGTCTGCGGCATCTGCTGCTGGCAGGCGTCCGTTGGACAAGCGGTCAGGGGGTTGCACCGCCAGCCCTGCCAGCTCCAGGTCGCGCTGAGTCAGCGCCAGCACTGCATGCGGCGCCTTGCACACGGTGACGTGGAGCAGCGCCAGCTGGCGGGTAAACGGCTTGAGCTCCGCCCAGGTCATGCTGCAAGGGGCCAGAAGAAGGCAGCGGTGTGCAAGGGGACGGAGGTTGGGCGGTGCACCTGCGCCGGCTGGACGGTGCAAGCTGAAGGCGGTTGATGGGGGCAAGAATCATGCAGATCCACCGATCTCTGCAGGGGTCGCACCAGCATGGGAGAAGGCAGGCTGCAGGGGCGCTTCAAAGCACAGCGCCAGGTTGGCCCACCCACCTGAGATCCATAAAGTCCACCAGAGCACTCAGCAATTGCTGTGCCGCCTGGACCAAGGCAGACGCATCATAGCTCGCATACCCGCCTCTACCACCGCATGCCCGGCAGCTGCACTCTGCTGGCTGTGCGGCCTCCCGCCCGCCCGGCCCGCTGCGTGGCTGCCCCCCATTCAGCACATGTGCCAGCTGCGGCAGGCGCGCCGCCAGCCGCACCAGTGCCTCGGCTGCTGCCAGGCAGGCCGGCACCTGCTGCACCAGTGTGGCCCGATGCCCTGGGCTGGCAGAGAACTCTTGGGCCAGGAAGGGGTTGAAGGCCCCCACGTTTTCCAGGCACACCGTCCACTGGTGCAGCACGCCGTGCACGCGCTGAGCCTCGCCGCCCGACAGCTGCACCTCGCACTGGCGGCTGAAGAAGCTGGCGGCAGCTGGCAGTGTGGCGACCATGGAGGACCACAGGGTGAGCCAGCGGGTGGGGCCACACCAGGTTGCCTCCCTCCACTGGGCAGCAAAGATGAAGAGGCAGGAGACGGCCTGGATGCTGCCCAGGAGGCTGGCCTGGTAGAGAGCCTGCAAGCGCGCCTGCTGCTGCTGCTGCTGCTGCTGCTGCTGCGGACGCTGGTTGTGCCGCTGCACGCTCGTGCCCGGTGGCTCTGCGGCGGGCAGCAGCGCCGGCGGCTCGGCATCTGCCAGGCGCAGCACCAGCGTCGCCTCGTCACGCATGATTGCCACGGCTGCTTGCACCACCGGCAGCGCCTCAAGTGTGAGGGTGTCGGGCCAGGGCAGGGAGGCAAGGGCGAGCAGCTGCACCGGTGGGAGGGAGGGGAGGGGGCACGTCGTGGAGGCTTCAGCGCTCGCTGCCTCAGGAAGCGGTGTGTGCAGGCAGCCAGCAGTGCTTGTCGCAGCACAGCGCAGCACAGCACAGCACAGCGTGCACGACCGGGCCGCAGCAGGCAGCACACGACCAGCACCAGGTGCGCCTCGGGAGCGGCAGGCAGGCGCAGCCAATGTGGAGGCCCCGTGCCCATCTCCCCAGCTCTGCCTCCCCACGCCAGACCGGCGCGTGCACCTCTGCTGCCCGGATCGACAGCTATGGGTCACCAGTCTCACCAGTTGGATGAGCTGGTGGTGGAACTCGTGCCAGTACCGCTCCGTCCTCCACAGGTCATCTCTGAGCGAGGCCGCATGGCAGAGCCGCACGAACTGTGCCAGGCTGGCCACCGCTCCGCCGTCGGCGACAAGCAGCTGAGCGTGAGGGCGCAGGAGGGGGTCTGGGAGCTGCCGCAGCACGTTAAACACCGCCTTGCACAGCTGCTCGGAGCAGTTCTCTGCAGCCACAAGTGGGCAGGGCATCACAAATCAGCGGTGTGCACTGCAGGGAGGAGCAGCCGCTGTGCAGCCAAGGCGGTGCCACTTGATGCAAGTAAGCTGCATGCGCCAGGGCAAGCTGGCTGTGTGAAAGGTCTTACAAGGCAGAAAAAGGCTGGCCTTGCTGTGCCACGCATGGTCCAGCTCGGCAGCCGGCCACCCACCTCGCAAGCGCATCCAAGTTGCCAGCCCATGCAGCAGGCTGGCAAGCGCGGCGTGCACAGCAGGCGCCGACAGGTAGCTGGCAAGCGCGGCGGTCGCCACCAGGGGGGAGCATTTTCCCAGGGCCGCAAAAGCGTGCTGGACACCCCTCAGGCAGTGCAGGACACACAGGCCCAGCATGTTGAGCAGGTCACCCTCGCCCGGCAGGCCAGGGCGGCACGCCATGGCAGCCAACGCGGCCGCCGCCTGCACCGGCAGGACCGCCGCTTTAAGCAGCCGAGCCTGCTGCCGCTGCCGCTTGCCCACGTCGCCTCCCCGGGTGCCGCAGCAGTGCGCCATCCAGTACTGTAGCAGGGCTGAAGTCAGAGAGCAGCCGGACGTGAGCTGCATACACCAGGGCAGCAGCCAGTCGGGTGGCTGATCGTCTCCATTGCAGCTGGCGGCTGCGGGGCCCTCTGCCAGGGCATGGTCAGCCAGCGCTGCCACTGCATCCGCTGCCTCCAGCCCATCCCTGCTCAGGTGGGTGGAGCATGGGGGCGGGCGGCAGGAGGCAGAATGCAGGGCGTGAGCGAGGGGCACCAACGGACCTGGCCTGATGCCTGCAGGGTGTAACATCGTGATCCGCGTCCATCAGACCTGTGTGCATCCAAGGGCCCCTCCCAACACAGCGCTGCATCGCATGGCATGGCGGCAGCAGCCCCGCAGGAGGGGGCAGCCAGCCTTGCCACAGGCACCTTGGATGCACACAGGCGCCCATGACTCTGCCCTACCCACTTGAACAGTTGGGTGTGCGTGTGCAGCGCCTGCGGGTTGAGCCTGAGCAGGCCCTCAACATTGACGTCCAGATCTTGCAGCGCCAGGGAGGCGTGCGTGTGCTGCCGCGACTTGCGCCGCCCGTCGCAGCGCACATTCAGCAGCGCCTGCCCCTCACGCAGCGTGCGCCGCAGCTCGCCGGTGCGCTGCTCCACAGACATGCTGACGAGAAGTGGGGCTGCATGTCAGGATGGGCAGGGGAAAGGCGTGGGCCCGAGGTGGCGGGTGGAGCGCGGGGGAGGGGTGCTAGACGCCGGGCGGTGCGTGCCTGCAGATGTGCCGTGTGACGGTGCGCACGTCCGTCGCAGGCCGACCACTCCGCACCTGAGGCTGGGGCTTCAATTTCCACCCAGCTGTCGCTGGCAAGCAGTTTGGCGCTTTACTACGGCCTGCAAACAACCAAGAGGTTTTCAACGTTGATAAGAGGCGCTGGCAGGTGCCGCAGCCCGGGTGGGCCTTTTGAATGTTCGAGTGCCCGCTGCTCTCTACCTACGCCAAAAGTCCAGCGGGAAGCCCGCACACAAGAAATACGAGATCGCCGCAGAGTCCGCAGCTGCGAGGAACAGACACCCGCGCACCTATTAACTCCAGGCTTGCATTCGGGGCCAGCAGACTCCGCAGACGTACGATGGGTTAAGACATCTGCTGTTGGCGCCAAGAGTGCGGGACAACCGAGCTTTGATGCTTGATGCAAGGGCACCCGGCGCCAGCTCAGAGCCAGCCTGAGAGAGCGGGAGGAGCAATTGTTACATCTGGACCTCCCATCACCGTTTCTCATTGCATGAACTGTGACATACGGCATGCAGTGCTGTTGACGCTGCTTCTGCTGCTGCTTCTGCTGGCGTTCTCCGACACTTCCTGGTGCCGCCCGCCGCTGTGCCAAAACGGCGGCAGCACGTGGCTGGCAAGGGAACGAGGCACAGCCGCTAGTAAAGAAAAGCCGGATCAGCACAATTGATCGGTAACCGATGTGAATATCAGGCTGGTTATAAGTGTATAACAATTAATAACTAATTGGCGTGTCCACTGATGTTCTGTTTCATAACAGCGCTTGAAACAGTTGTCTAACTGTGTTGAGCTCCGAAAAACACCACCATCAACTGAAGTGCATGACATCGGTTTGCAAAAAGTGTCTGGTGTCCATGTAAGTGATCAAAAGGCAGGAGTGACAGTGCTGATTGAGAAGGACTGCGCCTGCACCGCGTGCTGCGCATGCTTTGGCGGTAACAGCTTCTCCCTCTGGCTCCCTTCTCTAGCTGTAGCCTACTTTTGCTTCTGCCGTGCACGCTCGCGCCAGCACCCTGCAGCCTCCCTGATACTCCCGCGGACAACCTTCGCTCGCGCTCTCCAGCGCCAGCCGCCCCCCGCCACTTTTTCCGGGCGCAGCCTCCGGCACTATGCAGTGGCGGGCGAGGCGCGCGGCGTGGTGACACCCAGGCACCTCCTGCCGCCCGCTCCTGCCAGCAGGCGGCGTTGCTACACGCCTCCATGCACGCCTCTGCCGGCTTGCTCCGGCATGGGTCAACAGTTCAGCAAGGAGGAAGCACGGTTGAAGGAGCTCAGGGTCCTGGCTTTCAGCACACACCGCGCGCTCATGGGCATTGATGCAGCAGATAAAGCACGCGCGGGCATACCTGGTGCACCCGGCTGTGACCCGGCGGTGAGGGCTGCCATTTATGACCACTACAGGCGCCTGTTGGCTGAGGAAGACGCCATCATGGACCATTGGCGTAAGTAGCAGCCAGCTCACATGGTGCAGAGGTGCACTGTCGACGCTATGTTACGCATGCAGTTGCTGCCTGGCCGGCATCCCTCACGGGCCTGCTTGCTCCAGCACTGAGCTAAGCTGTCCCTGGTTGCCTGAACACGCTGTGCTCCCTGCGCTTTGACACCCACGGAACTCGCTGGCCATCATCATTTCTGTTGCAGGTGCCAAGTGCACAGGCCGCAACGTGCCGATGCCTGAGCCCACCCCTCACTTCAACTGGACACCGCCACCAGTGCCACAAGGTGAGAGCGGGCCTGCTGGGAAGAATCTGGTGCAGGTCGAAGAGGTGCTCTCGCGCCGGTTGGCTGGCTGGCTGGCTGGCTGGCTGGCTTGTCTTCCAGCCGCTAGTGGCAATGGCGGCGGCGGTGGCGAGGCCATGCGGTTGTTCAATGGGTGCACACGATCAGCGACTGCGGCGGAGGCGGTGGCTTTGGCTTCCCGCCATTGCATGCCGTGCCGCCCAACCTCCCCCCAACCGCACTCCTTCCTGCCCTGCAGCTGGGCCCACATCGGCGCTGGCTGTGGGGCCCAACACGCCGACGGGTGGCACCGGCTCGCACCGGGGCGAGCGAGGGGCCAGCAGCAGCGACGAGGAGGGTGCTCTTGCCAGTGGTGCCGAGTGCAGCAGCGAAGTTGTGCCCCTTCTTGGGGCTGGGACAGGGAAGTTGGCGCCACGCCTGCGGCGGCGGCATGGCCGTCCCCAAGGAGGCTGAGCCAGTGGGTCCCTGCCTGCCTGCCGTCCGCCTGCCCCACGTTTGCCCTCAACCCAGCCCAGCTCTGTCATTTCTAAGCCCCTTACTGAGCAGCTGCTACCAAACTTTGCCCTTCGCACCCTCTTCATGCACCCACTCATGCCTTACTGTTTCTTCCTGACTGCACCCTGCGCCCACGGCGGCTATCCGCCAACAGATGAGCAGCGGTACCGCCCAACACGCATCTCACACAACCGCCTTCACACAACTTTTTAATGCCCGTACCGCCACTGCCGCTGATGGCGCCTCCCCCTTCGATTTTGCCCACCTCTCCCAACACATCCCTGAGCTGCCCCCGACCTCTCCCACTCACCGCCACCCCTCCCTCCCCGCAAAAATGCCGATATCAAAACCAACCCTCAAGGCACCGAGTTCATTGACCTTCTTTTAGAGCACACCCTCGCCATCGCCAACGGCCGCACCCCCAGCGACCCCACAGGCTGCCTCACCTGCTATAACCCCAACCACCGCGGCGGCAGCACTGTCGATTACTTTGCCACCTCCCTCGCCCTCTTCCTCCTCATCTCCGACATGATTGTGCTGCCCCGCACCCCGTTATCAGACCACTGCCCA
>JTEE01000208.1:615119-629717 GCA_002896455.3 Chlorella sp. ArM0029B | reverse complement strand
CGGTGCCTCCCCCTCGCCCGAGAGGCAGCCTCTGCCCGACGCGCACACGCCCTGCACTGCCCCCACTGCTCTGCCCCCACAGAAGACGTGCCACACTTTCTCTTTCAATGCCCCCTCTACACCACCCTTCGTACACAGTTCACAGACCTCTTCCCACCCTCCATCTCCACGCCCACGGCCTGGCTGGCGCAGCCCGCCAGTGCCCGCATCGCACATTTCCTTTTTATTTGCTACAAACTACATTCTGATACACTCACCCCCCACCCTGTCCCATGAGACCTTGCTGGCTCCCCCTGGACTTGAAATGTAATTGATTGATTGATTGACAACACATTCTTTCCAGCTGCCCCCTTCTACCTGCCCACTCGAGCGAACTATTCTTGGCAACGGTTGAGACCCACCCACTGGTGTGTGAAGCCACCCATTTCTGCAACATACATAGCTTACAGTATCAAGTGCGGAAAGGCAGTCACCGGCGCATACGTGGTGCCAGCCAATTGCTGCAGCCAGTGGCAACAGTCGTGTTGATGGGGAAAGTCATTCAGCATGAGGGAGGCGGATGGGCCCGCAGACAGGCTGGCTGGCGTCAGGCCACCGCCCCCACCAGGGCTTCCTGCCCTTGCAGCCAGTAGAAGCGACGCATGAGCAGCCAATAGGTGAGGCCAGCCACGAAGAAGCCCACGGGCCAGGCGGCCTGCTGGTAGAGCACGACGCATGCGGGGGGCACGGGGAGGCCGCACAGCGTGTGCAGCAGGCCGGGCAGGGTGGGCAGCGCGCCGGCGAGGAGGGAGACAAGAGCCGCCGGGTTCCAGCCGCCCCTGTAAAAGTAGGCCCCCGAGGGGCTGTCGGAGTAAAGTGCATCCAGGTCCAGGTGTCGCTGACGCAGCAGGTGGTAGTCAAAAGTCAGCACCCCCGCAATGGGGCCCAGCACAACCGAGTAGCCGGTCAGCCAGGCAAAGAAGGAGGAGGTGGAGGAGATGAGGAGCCACGGCTTGCACAGCAGGCCCAGCACGCTGGTCAGCAGCGCACCGCCAGCAAAGGTGAAGCGCCCGGGGGCCAGGGCCACCACAGCATTGGCGGGCGCCACAACGTTGGCGGCAATGTTGGTGGTCAGGGTGGCCAGGATGAGGCCCACCAGGGCGGCCGCAATGGCCGGCGCACCCTCCACCCGGCTCAGGAGCGCAATGGGGTCGGAGATTGGCTGGCCAAAGAGCACAATGGTGGCTGCATGCGGGGTTGAGGGAGGAAGGGGGCGAGGAGAGAGGGCTGCTGTATGAGACAGGGTCAGGGAAGACAGGGTGTCACACAGAGCGACACAGCACAGCCAGCGGTGCATAGCATGGCACAGCGCTGTGTTCTACCCTGCTCCAAGGCCTCTGATGCATGGCACGCCGCTGCTTCTGCGCCCACACTGCCATCTGACCTCCACCCTGCCCTGCGTACCCGACGTGACGGCCAGGCCGCAGAAGCAGAAGGCTGCCTGGAAGAGCGGCAAGCCGATGGCCTGTCCCACCACCTGCGCACACTGGCTCTTGGCGTACCTGCAGCAGGGCGGCATTGAGGGCACATCGGTTTGAATACACAAACGGTGGGAGGGGGAAGGGGGCTCCCTGCCCACCCCTGGTGCCTGCCACGGCAAGGCACGCAGGTCACAACACAGCGCTCTGCAGTGCATGCCATCTACCAAAGCACAGCACAGCCACAGCTACAGCTCAGTGCAGCTTAGCATAGCCGTAGCCGTAGCCACAGCACACCTCTCCCAGGAGGCAGCTGTTGAAGCCTGGGGTGTTGAGCATCAGTCGCAGCCCAGCCAGAGCACAGTCGCAGCCTCCACACAGCCACACAGCCACATCCCCTCAATAAATGGTCTGGTCCCAGCCATCATTTACTTTGTGGCTTCACTCACCTCGTGAAGTCGGGGATGTTGAGGGTTAGCGTTGCCCAGTAGCCAATCTGCGGGCTGAGGCAGCTGATGAAGACGGGCCACAGCTGGGGGCCCACCAGGCGGCTGGGTGCCGACAGCATGGGCCCAAACCCGCCGGCCGAACGCACCGCCCAGCCCAGCAGGGCGGCCGTGAGGGCGATGAGCACGGGGGCAGAGTACTTTTCCAGCAGGCGGATGCCCTCCATGCCACGCATCAGGATGCCCACCTGGCGCCAGCGTGGCAGGGAGGGGGACATGGGGTGGTGGCGAAGAATAAGACAAGGGAGGCGGGCAGTGAGCAAGGCAAGCGTGGAGGCGATGGGTTTGAAGCGTGCAAGGCAGGGTGACCCTGCTACCACCGGAGCATGCCCCCTCAAACGGCTCGCGCCCCCAGCTCCAGCCCCAGTCGCAGGCACAGCTGCCGACCTGCCCCGCTCAACACACACACAGCTGTGCAATTGGCCTCACGCGCATAACCCCACATGCCTGCATCGCCCAGAAGGCCAGGAAGCAGGCCGCCTGGGAGGCGGTGATGCCCAGCCATGAAATGACGGCGCCCCCACCCAGCGGCCCGCCCRTCAGCGTCTGCAGCATCTGGTGGATGGCGGCCCCGCCCAGCCTGCCACAGCAAGCACGGGGTGCCGCAGGGGTGATGATGGGATGGGGAAGGAGTGAGGAGGTGCCGTGTGCGGAGAGGGTGCGGGTGGGGCGGCTGGCTTAGCCACGGCAGCTGGGCGGTGCAGCAGCAGCAGCAGCAGCGGCGGCAGCAGCAGCAGCAGCAGCGCTTCGTATGCAGGCCAGGCACACTTGGCAGATCAAGCCGGCACAGCAGGGCATGGCATGCACAGCAGGGCAGACAGGCGCACCATGTGTTGAGGCCAAACCAGCCGGCCGCGACGAGGCCGCGCAGCACAGCGGGCAGCACTGCGCCCCGCACACCAAACGAGCTGCGCGCCAGGACCGGAAACGGCACCTGTGGCCATGTGGAGGGGGGAGGGCATGTGGCGGGGCGGCAGGCAGGAGAGGGGAGGACTTCAGGCAGGGAGTGCCACGTGAACGTTGCCACACACACCACCCATCTTGCAAGCAGACGCACTCCCCGCTCCGCCTGTCCCTGTACCCTTGGCCCCCCACCCTTACACTCCCGCCCCACCCTAAGCTTGAACCCCATCAGCACCCTGGGCAGCAACACGCCGAGTTTGCCTCTTCTGCTGCACAAACACCCGTGACACCAAGCCGCCTCACCCTCTACTGACACCCCATCACACCGTTCAGCCTCAGGACAGGGGTGCCCTGCAATCAGCATTCAAGGCCCAACCCGTGCCTCACACACCATCCCTGCCTCACCCCGTACTTGACCCCCGCGTGCCCAATCAGCAGCATGGGCACCAGCACGATGACGTTGGCCAGCGCTATGCACGAGATGCCCTGTGACCAGCTCATGCCCAGCTCCACCAGGCCGCCAGCCAGGTACCAGCTGGACACAGACACAACCAGGCCGATCCACAGCGCTGCAGGCAGGGGACCAGGGGGGGAGGAAGTTGGGATGGCAGGCAGCGGGACACCGACACAACCAGGCCGATCCACAGCGCTGCAGGGCAGGGCCGGGGGGGGGAGGAAGTTGAGATGGCAGGCAGCGGGGCGCCGACACAACCAGGCCGACCCACAGCGCTGCAGGCAGAGACCAGGGGGCGGAGGAAGTTGGGATGGCAGGCATGGGGACAAAGACACAACAGGCCGACCAGGGAGGGGAGGAAGTTGGGATGGCAGGCATGGGGTGCACAGCAGCCTGGTCCACAGATCGATGGACGCAATGTCGAATGAAAACGATGGCATCGCTGCCTGCCCTGCCTGCCCCTCACAGGGGCAGACGAGGTGCGGAGGCATGGGCAGGGCAGGTGTGAAAGGTCATCCAAGGGAGGCGGTCAAACAAGCAGGCAGGCGCGCAAGCTGGCAGAGGGGGATCGCGCAAAGGTTTGTGCAAAGAGCGGCCTGAGCGAATGGGCAGCAGGCAGGCAGCACAGCATGAATGAAGGCTGATCAGGCTGGCCAGATGAGCAGGAAAGGATGCTGCAATCATGCTGCCGCCCCGGGCACACATTCCTTGCTCCCTGCCTGTTGAGCCCTGTGTAACAGGGCATCCAGCAACACATTCCTTGAACCCTTCCCATGCGTCTCCTCACCAGCCATGTCCCAGGCTGAGAAGGTGCGGTCTGCTGGCTCCACCGGCGCCAGGTCAGCGCTGTACAGGTGGGGGGAGGGCGCCAGGGGCGGCCGCGCCTGAATGCCGTCATCCAGGAATGAGCTGCCGCTGCCGCTGCCGCCATCACCAGCGCCTCCTGCTGCTACCACTGCCGCTACTGCTGTGGCCCTAAACACCCTGGGCAATCCAAGCGTGCGCAGTGCAGTGGTGGCTCGAAGAGCAGACGCCGATGTGGCGCCGACCGACTGGCGGCGGGGCGGCGGCGGGGCTGCCAGGCGCACAGCCGCCTGCAGGCGGGCCCGCCGTGCAGGCGCCGCGTGCCTACACGCACTGGGGGCCGCCGAGATCACCGCCATACCGCCAGAGAGGCGGTAGCTGAGAATTGCTGGCGCCAGGGTTTTGCGAAGCGCCGCCTTTGCGGCCAGAGGAGGTGATGAAAGAATGTCCGGGTGTAGTCGCGATGGAAGCGACTATGGAGGCGAACGCAGCTGCCCTGCTCTGGTGGCACCAGCAGTCCCGCTGGCGGCAGCAGCAGGAGGGGCAGAAGACCGTGCCAGTGATGCGCGCATCTGCCTGCGGTGCGCCCTCCGTGTTGGGAATTTGATTGGGCATCACCACACTGTGTCAAGCAACCCATCTTAGCTGGCTCATCTCAACTGTGCACCCGCTCACCCTCTTAAGGGTGAGCCCGTGCTGCTAACCCAACTGTGCCACATGCCCACCGTTCTGCCTCAAGGTTCTCGGACCAACGAAAACATAGAAATGCAACTTACTTGTATCGTGCTGTTGACATCAACAGTATGCCGCAGAGGCTGGGCGTCCAGCGCCCAGGGCATGCGGCAGCACCGTGCCCCACCGTGCCCGCCACCATTACTTTTGCTGCCACTCTTCACCCGTATCTGCTGACGTCATTTGTAGGTCGACACTGGTGTCGAGGCCAGTCAGGCGGAAGACGGCCAAACTGTTTGGTACATCACCGGCAATGCCCGGCCGACCGCTGGCGCCAGGCGGGAGCCCCGCCTGCAGGGCGGGGATACGGGATGTGTAGCGGCGGGGATACGTCTTGTTGTTGTCTCCGCCTGGTACTCACATCATTTGAGGCATCCCGCGGCTCCGTCAGCAACCGCAGAGGTGATCAGAGGTGCCTCGCAACTCGACAGCGCGTTGCAGCGCCCCGCCTTTGCCAAGGCACGCATGCGCTGCCGGAAAATTTTGAGCCGTGTGCTGCTTTCAGTATGCCGCGGCCGGCACTGTCCTGTTGCTGCCGCCACCGCAGCCATCCGCTGCTGCCGCTCCCGCTCCTCAGTAGCCGTTGGCGTCCCCTTTGCCCTCACACAACACAGGCAGGTCGCGCTGAGGCAACCCCACAGCTCAGCCCACACACGCAGCAGGGATGGCGCCGGCGCAGGAGGACGGTCACATCGGTGTGCTGGCAGCTGAGGTGGCGCACCTGCAGAACGCAACCAGCAAACTGGTGGAGTCAAATGCAGAGCTGCGGACTGCAATCGAGGAGGAAGGGGATGATGAGGACCGCACATTCAAGACGGCAATAGAGGTGGGCTGGGATGGGTGGTAGGGCAGGGCGAGGCAGTTGGAAAATGGAGGGGCCAGAGGGCCGTATAGAATTGGTTTGCCGGCGGGCGGGATGGGAAGCCGGCAGCAGCAGCGGGGTCAACATTCGAGTGAGGCAAGAGCAAACGGGTTTGTGCCCAATGCCTGCCCGCCTGCTTTGTGCCCACCGCTTCCCATGGCAGCAATCCTGCCTGCCCATGACAGCGATGCTGCCTGCTTACGTGGCAGCTACAGTGCAGGCCGGGCACACGCTCACCGCGTTGTACCCCCTCGCCTTCCCTCCACCTCCCCTCTTGTATCCAATACGCGGGCGCTCCCGCCAACGTTTGCAACCCCATCAATCAACTGGCCTTGCCCGCACAACTAACAAACTTGTATGCCTATGCACCGGTACTTTTCCGCAGGAGAACGTTGTTGTGATAGCCAAGTACCGGGCCCAGGTGGAGCGGCTGCAAGCTGAGCTGGCAGAGCTGCGGGCGGGAAGGCAGCAGCTGGGCACCCTGCAGGCAGTCCCCACGCAGGAGGCCCCGACAGCGGCAGCAGCCCCAGCGCAAGTAGCGGCGCAGCCGGCCAGCCAACAGGCGGGACAGCAGCAAGGCGGCAGCAGTAGCGCTGCAGCAGCGGGGGGCCAAGAGGGCGACACTGCCATGGGAGAGGCTGGGCAGGAGGGGGCAGCTGGAGAAGGGGGCGTGTGGATGTGAGTGCTGCGTGTGAGATGCTGTGGGGTGCCATGACGGTCTGCCTGACTGCCAACCTCTGGGCTGTATCCCTGGCACTCGTGAGAGTGAGGCCCCCCTTATGCCTCTTCTTGACTTGTTGACCTCAGGTTCTGTAACTACACCTTGACTGATGCACCGGCGGCCTGTGCCAATGCACAAAGCAGAAGAAATGCGGTGTCGAAATGTGGGCAAGCCGAACGTTGGCGGGCTACTGGCAGGCACAGGCCCAGCAGATATGGTTTTGCGGAGCAGGGTCAGCCACACGGGATGGCCTGACAAGGAGGAGACTGTTGAAGCACCAGGTGGACGATTCAATTGTGGATGATGTACTGTGCAAGTGAGAAGAGCGTTAAGTGCCGTGCAAAGTGAGGAGAGGCAAGGGTGCCGGCTGCCATCGAGGCATCAGCTTTTCACAGCGAGAGGGGGTGCAGGAGCGAGAGGGGGTGCAGCGCTTGGCGGCAACGGTAGGGAGACGTCATCATGCAGCTGCTTCTGCTGCTCACAAAGAGGTGGCAAAGGGTGCCGGGCAATCCGATGGCCATCCAAGGCACGCATCCGGGGGTCAGATTGCTGCCAGGGTGTGCCGGAGGAGCGGTGCGGAAGATCAGTCACGCCATGCATTCAGTGACTCGAGCACAATAGGGTGGTGCGGGACCAGCCCAGCAGTGCCATCCCAGCGTGCCTGGGCCTACACCCACTCAATCTTGATGCCTGGGCGCAGGCGGGACTGCGCCTGCTCGGCCTGCCAGTCGGCAGCGTCGCTGATGCGCAGCACGGCCAGGCGTGGCAGGGAGGCAACCAGGTCCAGGCCTGCAAATCATGTATGCAAGGCGAATGCCATTGCAAGGCGAATTCATGGTGCTTCACGCGAGGTGCATGAAGCAGGCCAGCAGGAGGGGAGCATGGCAACAGCCAGAAACTGTCATTGTTCCCCAATTACAGGCAAGCAGTCCTGCCCACGAGGCGCTCGCTGTGCATCCTGCCTCACGGTAGAACACTGTGCAGACACTCCTAGACTGGAGGCAAAGCTCCCGACCCTGAGACTCTCGGCAGCATTCTTGAGGGATCACCTGGCATGTCGTTGAGCTCCCTCTGGTGCACCTCCAGGCGAGTCAGGCTGCCCAGCGGCACCGCTGGCGCCAGGTCAGCAGGCCCGGCTGGTGCTTCACCTCGCTACCCATCACAAGGGCTTGCATGGAGTGGAGCTCGCGCCAGTCCGATACATATGTTCACACAACCCACCGCTTGACTCCCTCGAGGTTCCACGTCTCAGTTGCGCGTCCCAAAGTCCCGAACTTGTTCTTGCTTGCCCTGTTTGTTGATGGCCACTCATGCATGCGCTGATGCATCCTGCTGCCTGGCGCTCATGGCACCGGGTTGGCGTACCGCCTGTGCTGTGATGAAGGCTGTAAGTGAATATGGGTCTGCTTGGTCTGCTCGCTAATTATAGTGGCGAGAAGGTGTGGCGAGAAGGTGCGAGAAGACTGCCTGGGCTCTGGGCAGGCACTAGGAAATTTGGCCGTGGCAGGTCGCAGAGGGGTGGCGCCATGGCAGTGCGCAGTGGGGTGGGGCAGTGAGCGGTACGCCGCTTTTAGTGCATGCGGGTGTGGCATGGCATGCATTGGATTTGTTAAATTTCTTCTGAAGATCAGCACTGCGTCTGCCATGCTTGGCAGCAGCCCCAGCGAGACGGCAGGCTGACGGCGCAAGCTGCAAGCAGTACATCCAGGCAGGACACGCTGGCGGCGCGCCGCAGCGGGACATCTGCGTTCCTGCATTGACTGTTTTGCTCGGCGTTGATTGAAGCTGGCACAAGGGGCTCAGAGAGCTAACACCCTCCGCCAAGCGATCGCAGCCGGGTGTTCTACCCCTGCAGCCGATCGCAGCCGGGTGTTCTACCCCTGCAGCCGTTCCGGCCGAGGTTTGCGTCCATAACAGGCTATTGCGGCCAGCATAGGCCTTCCAGCGCCATCTGTCCGGCCCCCGCCGCTGGGTGCCCGCCCGCCGCCCAGCGCCCCCGCCTGCAACATCATCAGCAAGAGCCATGGCCAGACCCAGCCTGGATGTGCTGCCTGACACGCTGCTGGGCCGTGTCATGGAGCTGGCAGGACCCGCGCACGAGCTAGGGTGAGGAGGGCGGGCGCGGCTCAAACTGGCCAGCACCCATCAGGCACGCAGGCACGCCCCCACAGACCCACCCGCTGCTCCTGCGCCCTTGCAGGCCCGCCGCCCTCCTGGTGAGCAAGCGCTGGCAGCGCGTGTTCTTTGGCGAGGCAGCCGTGTGGCGCAGCTACTCCCTTCAGGCTGCCAGCCCACAGGCCCTCCGCCTCTCCCCAGAGCGGCGGCAGGTGTTCCTGGCCAGCCACCAGCGCCTGCTGCACCGTGTGGGACCCTGGGTGCACGAGCTGGCTGTGTGCGGCAGGCACGGCGGGTTTGAGGAGCCGGGTGCCACCGCCGGCGCTGGGTGGCAGCCCTGCGATGCCCTCAGCCTGATGTCCCCAGACGCGCTGCGCTCCCTGGTTGTGGGTGCGGGTGAGGAGGCCCTGACCCCCGCCGCTGCTCAGCAGCTGGTGCGCTTCGGTGGCAGCCTGACCAGGCTGGAGGTGGTGTGCAGCGAGGTGACGGCCTCCACTGCCAGCATGCTGCCCCGCCTGTCCCAGCTGCAGCATTTGCGCTGCTCGGCGGGGTATGCAGAGGAATGTGGGTACCCCCAGCGCAGCGTGCCTGGCCGCCTCCCCGACAGCCTGGCCGACAGCGTGTGCCAGCTCACCCAGCTGACTTCACTTGAGCTGGCCGGCAACATGTGGGAGCCGCTGGGGCAGCTGACGCGGCTGCAGGCGCTGCGCAGCCTGGTGTTGTGTGACAGGCGGGGGGAGGAGGCATTCATTCACGAGGTGATCATGGAGGCACCAGAGGTCAGCACCTTCCCGCACCTCACAACCTACAAGGTCAGCGCGCCGGACTGCGCCTTCCAGGTGGCATTGTGGGCCGCTGGCCAGCATGCCTCTGCCAGACCCCTCCCCGCCAACATGCGCGCCGCCTGTGCGGAAGCCCGCTGCCGGACAGCTCGCCGGTGCTTGTGTGCCATGTCGTAAGTGTGCCCAAGGGTCGGTGGTGCAACGCCTCGCCATTCCCATGGCACTGTCGTGCGTTCTGCGCCCCTCACCTCACTCACTCTGTGCCTGTGCAGGTGCTTGGGGCAGAGCTGATCAGCTGCTCCTGCGCTCCGTCACGCAGCGGCCCAAGCTCCGAATATGAGCTGGAGGTGGCGGGAGCCCACACTTTGAGCGCCCACGAGTTGTGCCACCTGCGCCTGCTGCTGGCCTGCACGGTGCCCCTTGCCTCCTGCCCCTTGCTCCCTGAGGGCTGGAGAGCCTTCCACGTCACCTCCCTCACCCTGAATGCCTGCGAGCTGCTGCCCAACAGGCTGTGGGGCTGCACCCAGCTGGCATCCCTGCGCCGCCTAAGCCTGTGCAACTGCAGCTTCCGAAACTGGGTGGAGGTGTCATCGGGCAGGGCGGTGCTGGAGGCGTTTGTGCTGCAGGCGCCGCAGCTGGTAGCCCTGTCCTTCTCCTCCACCTCGCTTGGTGGGAAGCTGCCGGCGCTGCCCCCCTCCATCGCTGCTATGGAGGGCCTCAGGCTGACGTCGCTGGACCTGGCCAACAACGCGCTCACCGACCTGCCGCCCGGCCCTTACCTCAAAGGTGGGGCGCCACGAGCACGTGGTGGGCCGGCGCATGCGCGGAGGGTCATACATGCATGCATGGGGTGACAGAGGATGCCCAGCCGGACATTCTGCAGCTCCTACCCACCCTTGTCCCGCCCCCACATGTCAACTGCTGGCCTGTGGCTTTCTCTTGACCATCAAAGTTTTGCCAACAGAAAGTTGCATCTTTTGTGTTTGCAATGCCGGCCTGCTAAGCCTGGATCTGACCAGCAACAAGCTTGCCCGCCTGCCCGCCGCCCTGTCGGCTGCCACATCCCTGCAATCTCTCTCCCTGGGTGGCAACGCGTGCGCGCAGCTGAGGCTGACTCGTGCTGACATGGGGGGCGTCCTGCACCAAATGCCGTCCCTCGCGCATGTGGACCTGGGGGGCAGGGGGCTCACAAGGGCAGGGGCAGCGGGGACGCTCGTCTGACAGCTCGCCTGGCTCAGCACAGGCGTCCGATCAAGCCAATGAGCAAATGAATGGGAGCAAAGGGCAGCAGCAGCAGCAGCAGCAGCACACGTGCCCCAGCCGCAGACCACCGTACTGTACAAGACTTGTACATCACCCTGCATGCAAGGCACTGAAAGCCGGCCTGCGTCCCATCTCAACCATGTGAGCAACCATGTGTGTATACAGGCAGTGAATAGAAAGGAGTGCTGGTCACAACCTGCATCCTGCCCTTGCAGGCAGCTTGCTGGCCGTGCGTAGTAGAGTTCAAGCATTCGGTGTTTACAAATGTCTTTGCACAGGTCTTTGCAAAGAGGCATGGGAGCAGCTCTTGCATATGCATGCCACTTGCATCGTGCAGGCAGCTCCAACCGCAAGCGGTGATAAGCGGGCACCCAACACGTGGGGCTCGTGCGCGCCGCTGCCTGGCGCTCGCACCACCTCATGGGTTGGCCTCTGCACCAGCCGCCGCTGCCCGCGTCAGCCGCCGCTCTCCTGCCGCCGCTGCCAGTGGGACACGCCCCGCTGGCCGCCTGCCGCCTGTGCCTGCCGCCGAGTCGCCCCGACGCCGCCCAGACCGCAGCACGCCCGCCTCCGTCTCCTTCCCCTCCTTCTGCTTCCGGCTGGCACCCGCCCCCTCCCGCTTCTTCCCCGCAGCTTCCCTGTCCTCCACGCTTCCCGACAGCGCCCAGCTGAGGTATCGCCGCAGGCTCTTGTCCTCAACGCCCGCCAGGCTGCGGTGGGCGCGGCAGAAGATGCGCCACGAGTCTGGTGGGCCCAGGGGCGGGGGTGGGGTGGGGCCCCGGGAGGGAGGCAGGACAGAGTGTGACGAGGGGTGAGAATGCGAGCTAGGGTGTGCCACAGGCAGGCAGGCAGGCAGGCAGGCAGGCAGGCACCAGGCTGTTGTGTTTGCAGAAGCCTGGGCCCTGCATCACCAGGCTGGCTCCGCCCTATCAAAGCAAAGTAACGAAAGATCCAGTCAGGTCCTCAGATCGCCCCGCCTCCCAGACCACCTCCCTGCATCATCAAGGCCCACCCACCTGACACAAACTTGCCGCAGTGCTTGAATTCTGACGGGTCCTGCCAATCGGTGGCCAGGAAGTCGTGAGCCACGCCCCTCACCCCCGCCATCCGCGTGTCCTGCAGCCCCAGCGGGTGCAGCACCTCACGCATGCTGCGGCAGCGGGGACGGGCAGGGGAGGGGGCGGGTAAATGGGCAGGGAGAAGGCTAGTTGTCAGTAAACAAGAGGAGCTCAGGTGCAGTTGAGGCAATGGATGATTGGCAGTGTGTGGCTGCAGGGGGAGCTTCCACCAACCAAACTGCTTTATACCAACCACACTGCTTTATACCAACCTCACTGCTCCCCACCACCCGGCCTGCATGTGCCCACCTGCTCTCCGGCGCATCCAGCACGTGTGAGGGTGTGGGGTAGAGGGCCAGGAAGAGGCGGATGGCCTCGCGCACTGTGGGGCCGCCGGTGGTGCGGCTGCACAGCAGGCACGCCGTGATGTGTTGGAAGGGGCAGTCGGTGTAACGCTCCTGAGGGCAGGGAGGCGGGGCAGTGCGGGTTGTAGGGGTGTGGGTGAAGGTGGGGGTGAAGTGATGAATGCAGGACAGCGATGCATGGAGGGAGCGGCTTTAAGCGCAGGACCTAGCAGCACGGCTGGCCCCTCTCTCGTTCCACAGCAGATGCAAGTGGTGCTGCGCCACATCTCTGCCACGCTGCCCAGGTGTGCATGCAAGCCACCACATCCCAGCCCCTCGGCCCCACCCGCCATCTGCCAACCACAGGCTGGCCTGCCACCAAATGCGCATGCGATCCACCCCCCTGTCCACCCCCCTGTCCCCGACTGCCACCCTGCCAGGCTGGCAGGCTGCCTGCTGACCTGGCCAAGGTCCAGCGGCGACCGTGGCGGGCTGCTGGCGCAGAGGCGGTGCTTCATCCAGGCCGCCCAGCCGCAGGGCTGCACCGTCGCCAGGCGGCGCACCGCGGGGCCCCACTTCTGCTCCGCCAGCTGGCGCCACAAGTCGTCGTCCTGCAGCGTTGTGCTCAGCTCCTTGCAAGTGCAGGCGAGGGCCAGGACGTCGCGGCAGGAGCAGAGGGCCAGCACCCGCAGCAGCACGTCGCGGTCCAGCCTGTCCATGCCTGCTGGGCCGCGGTCCAGCCTGTCCATGCCTGCTGGGCCGCCTGCTGGGCTGCCTGCCGGGCGCTGGGCTGCCTATTTGCTGTCTGCGAGTAAGAAAGGGGGGTGCGGATCGGGAGGGTCGTGAATCAGGTATGATCACTGGGAGAAGGAGCGATTTGGTGCCGCGCTGCCGCTGGCAGTAGTGGGCAGTGGCGGCAGGGCCGTCACTGCTGCCTGGTGAGCCGGCTCTCGGAACGCATTCCCGGCGCGTGTAACCACATCATCTGGTGCTATTGGACAAATGTCAGGGAGTGGCAGGCCACAAGAGCACACACAAGGGTGACTGACCGCTTGAATTGAAACAGGAGACCTTCCGCCGATCTGTGTGCACTTCCGCTTGATCACACAGCAAGCCGGCGACCTCGAAGAGCACCGAAGACTTTGTTTCGCGGCCTGCTGCGGAATGCTGAGGTCCCCCATCCAGCTGAGGCGCGCGGCACAGAGCAACGCGGGTGCCCGGCATTGTCCCTGTCGCAACACCTGAGCTACGCGCGCATTTTCTATTTTCTTTCGCCCCCTTTCGGTCCCACCAGCACGACCGGCAGCACTATGCAGGCAGCCCTCTCCTCCTCGTTGGCGGTCAATCCGCTGCGGCAGCAAGCAACCCGCAGCAAGGGTGCCGCCCGCCAGTCGGTGCTGGTGCAGGCGGCAAAGCCGCCGCCGGCGTGGCCGGGACGCGCGCCCGTGCCAGAGACGCTGCCGCAGCGTGATGGACCCAAGGTGTGTGTGCACACCACTACAATACAGGTCATGAAGATGCTTTGGGTTGGATGCAAGCCCTGCCTAAACATTGCAGCTTCACCCGCCGCCACGCAGCCGCCCTCCTTGCTCCCTGGTGCCTGCCTCTCCGATGCACCCCCTCGCCCCTCTCCACCCTGTGCCTCGCCCTCTCCTGCCCCGCCTGCCCCTTTGCCCCCCGCAGAAGTTCTCCCTGCTGGGCTCCACTGGCTCCATCGGCACCCAGACGCTGGACATTGTGGGTGAGCACCCCGACAAGTTCCAGGTGACGGCGCTGGCGGCGGGAGGGAACCTGGAGCTGCTGGCGGAGCAGGTGAGGCCGGGGGCATGGTAGGGGGGCAGGGGGGGGAAGAGGAGGGGTGGGGTGTCGATGGGCATGTGTGAGGGGGAAGGAGGGTTGTGAGCATTGGAGGGACGTGTGAGTGAGGGAGGGATGTGAGCACTAGAGGGATGTGTGAGAGGGAGGGAGGGTTGTGAGCATTGGAGGGATGTGTGAGAGGGAGGAGGGGTGCACCGACAGATGCAGGGGTGAGTGAGAAGGAAAGCTGTGCACACTGGAGGGGTGCGGCTGGGGCAGCGATGTGCAAGCACCTTGTCCCCTCCCTTCCTGCAACCCAAATTTGCCAGCTGCATCCCGATCCCTCCGCCGGTCACCCACACGGCCCCGCACCGCTGGCACCCGTACGCACGCACTGCCCTTGTCCTCACCACACCAGCGCTGCCACCCTCCGCCCGCAGATCCGCAAGTTCCAACCCTCCCTCGTGTCTGTGCGCGACGGCGCCAAGATTGCCGAGCTCAAGGAGATGCTCAAGGGCGCCCCCCGCATGCCCGAGTTTGTGGCGGGCGACGAGGGCATCTGTGCCGTGGCTGCGCACGCCGAGGCCGACTCCTGCGTCACCGGCATCGTGGGCTGTGCGGGCCTCAAGCCCACGGTTGCGGCCATCGAATCTGGCAAGGACATTTGCCTGGCCAACAAGGAGACCCTGATTGCAGGGGGGCCCTTTGTGCTGCCACTGGCCAAGAAGCACGGGGTCAACATCCTGCCCGCCGACTCGGAGCACTCGGCCATCTTCCAGTGCCTGCAGGTGGACGGGGGC
>JTEE01000208.1:549151-560398 GCA_002896455.3 Chlorella sp. ArM0029B | reverse complement strand
GGCGCCGCGGGGGGCTGCGTGCGCGCGGCGGCAGGGGCCGCCGGGCTACCGCCTCAGGTCGGCGGTTGCCTGCCATGTGGTAGCGAGCCAGATACTCGTCCTGCGTCTGCTCAAAGTCTGCACAGGGCCGGGGACAGGAAGGAAGAAGATGGGTTGATACAACAACAGGGAGATGTGAGTGAGCATGCGAGCAAGACGAGGGCAAGAAACGCCGGGCATGCAGCGCCCCAAGCCTGCATGCACTGCACACCCCACTGCACACAGGCAGGCAGCCTGCCAGCCAGCAAGCTGTGTTGCCCACAAGTTCACCACAGGTCGGTTCGAGACCTCACCACCCTGCACTGGCACGCACCTGCGCGGCTCATCGGCTCTGCCCGGTCGAATGCGGAGCGCAGAAAGTCGGGGGGCCCACGTGGCAGCAGTGCCGACTGCATGAACATGCTGAAGAAGCTGGCTCCAGGCATGGTGCTGAATGGTGCCGCACCAGTCAGCTCTGCCTCGCCTGCTAGCAGCGGCTGCACCACCGGCTGCGCGCCCACAGGTGGAGCGTTTGGCGCCAAGCCAGCTGCTGGGATGGCGGCTGCGGCAGCGGTGCCGGGCTCTGCCTTGACCGCTGGTGCTGCCGCTCCTGCCTCAGCTGCCGGCTTGCTGTCAAGCAGCAGCAGCGGTGCCTTGGCATCCTCTGCTGCCACTGCTGCTGCTGCTGCTCCCGGCTGCTGCTGCGCCTGCTGTACGGCCGTGGGCGCTGCGGTGGGCAGCCCCAGGATCTCCCGTGCAAACGCGTCCTCGTTTGCAATCAGCGTGCCCGTCTGCCCGCCCGGCAGCACCAGGCCGCCCTCCTCTGAGCGTGCCAGCCGCGTCATGGGGATGCCCACTGGCGGGCGCACGCGCTTCTTGTCAAAGGCGGGGTCGCCCTGGGTGGGGCACTCCTGCACCCAGTGCAGACCCACGGCCTCGCACCTGGAGGGGCAGGGAGGGAAGGGGGGACGCGGTGCATGAATTTGGTGAGTGGTATGGGGTGGGGCAGGCTGATTGGGGGAGGACAAGGGCTGAGCTGCCTGCTGTGTGTATGCAATGCGGCAGCGGCCTGAGGCGCGATATCAACAGGCAGCACGCGAGGTGAGCTGGCACGAAAGCAGCACCCACCCATCCCCCTGCCACCCTCATCCCGCTTTCCCAGCCCTTGGCACGCACCTGGGGCAGCGGTAGTCGTAGGGCATGCCTCCGCCTCCTCGCCCGCGGCCGCGCCCCCGCATCATGCCCTGCCGCACCTCCCGCTGCCAGTCGGTGGCGGCACCCGCAAGCCGGCTGGCCAGCGCACGCTCCTCCTCCTCACGCACCACTGCTGGCATCGGCTTGTCGCTGTAATAGTCGCCGCCAAACTCATCTGCTGCTGCCGCTGCCGTGTGCTGGCCGTTGGCGGGTGCTGCACCGGGCGCTGTGCTGGCAGGTGGGTGCTGCACGGCGCCGCCCGCCGCGCTGGACAGCGGCTTGAATTTGGTGGGGGGCGCGCGCTTGACGAGGACCAGAGTGTTGCGGGGCACAACTTTGGAGTCCTCTGTGTGCTCCTCGCTGGTGCCCGCATCAAACAGCGTCAGCTCTGCTGCGCCATCAGGGCCCAGCCCGCGCTTCAGTGCAATGAGCCGCTTGATGTCGCCTATCTGAATGACGGCGCCGTCAAACGCCACGCTGTCCTCTGCCACCGCATTCTTGAAGCGGTATCGCACTTGGCTGGACATGCTGGCAGCCGGGGGTGCACAGGGTGCGGGTCCCGCCGGACTTCAGCGGCTGCCGCTGCCGTCGGGAGGTCAGCTGAGGCGGCGCTGCAGGTGCCGCTTCCTGTGCTCACGGGCTGTTCCCACCGTCTGGCCTTGGGTCCCCTGACCTGGCCGCTGCAGGCACGGGCCTGCGTGGGCCTGCAAGCTCCACAGCAGGTCCCGACCGCCTGGATGCCGCGCCACGGCTGTCGGTCGCAAGGCGCGAGCCTTGGAGGCGCACTCACACCGCTGCTGAGCGGTGCCGTGAGCGCGGTTGGCTTTTGCAGCGACGAGGCCAAGCGCTGGCCAGCTCCAGGAGCGCGTGACAGAGAGCGAGCGTGTTTAGAAGATTCTGGCTGAATTTCTGGGAGCCAGGGGCAGCGCAGGGAGTAGGCGACGGCGGGAAGAAGGCTGCTTGCAATGCAGCCGAGGCGGGATGGTCCATCGGTGTTTTGCGACGTCTTACAGAATCCATCAAGACTTCGATCAGCTTAATCGCGGTACAGACAGGAGGGTGGTGTGATAATTGCTCGATCACCATGTTCGCCGCGCAGACTTCTCAGCTGGCGCCCCGGCGGCCGGTGCTGCCCTCTGGGCGCACCAGCATCACCGCCGATCGCCGCAGCAGGTCCGGTCTGGTGGTGCGGGCGTCGCAGACATACCGCCGCGACTTCTCCACAAAGCCCCGCCTCATACAGGTGCGCGGCGGGCGGCGGCGGCGTTCCCACCCCCCTTGGGTTCAGGCTGCGCTCGTGCGACTCATTCTCACTGTTGTTATAAGGTGTCACAGATGAAGGGTGCATAGGGGGGATTTGCATGGGGTCTCATCTGCAGCACCCCCCGTGCACGCTGCAATGGCCCTTTCGGTGCCGCACCCTGCCCGCCCGTGCGCCGCGCCCCCTGCCCCAAAACCCCACAACCCTTTCTGGTTCTGCCCCGCTGCAGCACAAGAACGAGGCCAAGGCCTTCTACGCCTTCCTCTCCCAGGTGTACGACTACATCGTCAACCCGGGGCACTGGACCACCGACATGCGTGAGGATGCGCTGTCGGTGGCGCAGCTCGACTCGCCCGACCTCACGGTAGGGGCATGAGGGTGGGATGGGGGCTTGAGGCGGGGGGTCGGTTGGGTGAATGGGTGGGGGCACGAGGTAGCGCACAGCGGGTGGCGTTGCCTGGTGAGCTACTGGAGGGTGCGTAGGGTGGCCATGCCGCGCGGAGAGGGTAGAAGCACCAGTGCCTGCCCGTCTGCCCCTGCACGCCTGGCCCCCCAACACCTCAGCTCGCCCTAGGTTCCGCTGCAGTTTACGTCACCTGACCTTCCCCATCCTGGTTGCTCCACCCTGGCCTGCAGGTGGTGGATGTGGGTGGCGGCACCGGCTTCTGCACCCAGGGCGTCGTCAAGGCCGGCATCCCCGCCACCAACATCACGCTCATCGACCAGTCGCCACAGCAGGTGGGTGCGGGCCCCTGCCCCAGGGAGCTCAGCCCTGGTGACAGATGCCTGAGCTCTCCGGGAGGTGGGGGAAGGCCCCCCGGTGGACATCACTTCTGGTGGCAATCTCAACAACGGTGCATACCGGTGCGCCTGTGCTGACGGGTGAGGCTACAGGCCACCAAACATGGCCTTGCCCCCGAACAGACCAGGGGGTGTGCTACCGCGCGCTCACCCAGTGCTCTGCCTGCCTGCCTGCCTGCAGCTGGACAAGGCGCGTGTGAAGGCGGACCTGCAGGGGGTGACCATCGTGGAGGTGGGGCAGGGCAGGTTGGTGTTGGGGTGTGGGGTATATGTGGGGTTCACTGGAGGGGACACCAAGGGTTGCGCAGCGGGCAGCAAGCCCACAGGAGCAGAGCAAGTGGCTGGTGGTGGTGAGTCGCAACAAACGATGGGGTTTGGCCCTGCTTTGTGTGAGCTGCCTCCCTGGTGCCCGCAAATCCCTGCACTTTCTCTGCGCATCCCCTCTGCCCCCGCCTCACTCGCACCTGCTTTCCCTCCCCCCCCTCATCCTGCCCGCAGGGCGACGCGGAGGACCTGCCTTGTGCCACGGACACCTTTGACCGTTACGTGTCGGCAGGCAGCATAGGTGCGCTGCCGCCGCCTTTCAGGGTTGCGGTGCGACAGCGCTGCGTGATTGCTGCAAAAGCACTGAGGAGCTGGGCCTTGAGGCTGGGAATGTGAGCCGGCAGGATGATGGCGCTGTGATAGCTCTGCAGCACACACCCGCATCTGCCGCTGCCCCCACTCTTCAGCCCCGTCTTGTGCGGCCAGCCTTTACACCCGGTCCCCTGGCACCTCTCCTGCCCCACTAACCTGCTTGCCCGCCCACCTGCCCACCCACCCGAGCAGAGTACTGGCCCGAGCCCCAGCGCGGCATCTGCGAGGCGTACCGCGTGATCAAGCCGGGGGGCGTGGCGTGCCTGATTGGCCCGGTGCACCCCACGCACCCCATCTCCCGCGCCATGGCCGACCTATGGATGCTCTTCCCCACAGAAGAGGAGTACATCCGGGTGGGTNTTTTGTTGCTGCGGCGCTGCAAATGAATGCGTGAGTGGCGGGTGTGGGGCACATGCGCACGCGTGGTGCACCGTGGCGCGGGGTGGGTGGTGGGTGTGGGAGGTTGTTTGTGAGGAGCGTGGATGGGGTGGGAGGGTGCGTCGTGAGGAGGTAGGGTGGTGGGTGGTGGGTGTGGGTGTGGGTGTGTCCGTGTGAGTGGGGGTGGATGGGTGGTGGGGCCGGGGCCTTCCTCCAAGGGATGCAGGGGTCACGGGGCCAGGCTTGTGTGGCCGGGCAGAGCAGGTGGTTGAGTGAGAGTCTGCTTGACCCTGTAAGCCTTTTCCTTGATGAGCTGCATTGCACCAGAAGGGAGCAGTGGCGGGTGAGGGGTGGGGGAGGATGAAGTTGCTTGGGCTGGGTAGGTGGTTGGGCCCGCTGGGTGGTCGTCGCGGCATGGCTGGTGTCGAATGCTGTTCCACTGAAAGAAGCACATCTTGATTCGACTCGAGTGATGAAGTAGGGGTGTTTGGTTGGTGGGGCGAGGTCCACAGGGAACGCTTTGCAGGGCAGGTTGGTGGGTAAGTGAGGGCGAGCTCCCCCACCTGGCAGCCCCTCCTCCTGCCTCCCACGTCCACACCTGCCTGCCCCCACACCGCAGCGGTTCACTGAAGCCAGGCTCAACACCGTACTGCTGAAGCACATACTGACCCTCCAGGCACCCCAGCCTCCCACCCTGCCCGCCCACCTCCTCCCGCCCCGCCCTCCTTTCCATCACCTATCTGCAGTGGTTCACCGACGCCGGGTTCACCGACGTGCAGCTGAAGCGCATCGGTCCCTCCTGGTACCGCGGCGTGCGGCGCCACGGCCTCATCATGGGCTGCTCCGTCACCGCCACCAAGCCGGCGGCGGGGGCCTCCCCTCTGCCGCTGGGCCCCAAGGCGGAGGTGTCTGAGCAGATCAACACCAACCCGCTGTCCTTTGTGGCCCGCGTCCTGCTGGGCAGCCTGGGCGGTGAGTGCGGTGCGGGTGGGCAGCATGGGCCTGCTGGGTGCGGCAGGCAATCTGCCTGCGCAGTGCGCAGCGCTGGGGCAAGTGCTGGGGCAAGCTTGCGTGCAAGTGCTGGGGCAAGCTTGCGTTCGCCTGCACTGTGTAGGGGCTGGCGGGACTCCTCACTTGCTTCCGGCCCACTGCTGACCCTGCTGCTGGCCTCCCTCCCCTGCCCTGCCCTGCCCCCAGGCCTCTGGTACTTCCTCCTGCCCGTGTACATGTTCCTCAAGAACCTCGTGTGGCCGCGCACCGGCGCGATGGCCGAGAAGTTCTGAGGGCTTCCGACCCACAAGTCTCAGACCCCTCTCGCAGGTTCTGCCGGCCCTGAAACCTGTGGAGGTGAGGTGCCGGGGCACACGCCTCGCACCACCCCACGCCGCAGAGTGGGACTCCGTTAACGCCCCGCCTGAAGATGCTTTGAATGCACATTGACCCAAGCCTGCCAATCTGCAGCACTCCGTACGCCTGTGTGGCGCACACACACACACACTCTGCTGACCTCTGCTCATCCTGCCGTACCCCTCTCCTGTTTGTTATGCTTTCTTGCTCCTTGTACTGCCCGCTTCGCGGTGCTTCGAGCGTTACAGCGTGCCCGGCTTAGTGCTGTCGGGCGTTCCTTGGTGCCCTCAGGCTGCCATACTTGATTGGTCGTTTCGATTGGATTGCAACTTGATTCAAACTACATGTACATGCAAAACTGGATGGCTGTCGGGAGGGTCGGCACAATCGCACCAGAGGGTCAAGGCGTGATCGGAGAGGGTCGGTTGGGGTGTGGGGGAGCTTGGAAAGAGAGGGACGGACGGACCCAGTGGGCATCAGCGATGGAACGAGCAAAAGCGGGAGTGTGTGCGCGGGTGGGGTGCAAGGGAAGAGGAGCAATGGAAGGGAGGAGCGAGGGAAGGGGAGGGTAAAGGGCAAGTGGTGGAGGAGGGCATGGTGCAAAGCAAAGTGCACCCGGTGGTACAGGGAACGAAATTTGGAGCCAGGGAGGGCAGCAGCACCTGCGAGTGCAGGCCGCACACTATCCGGCAGCGGGGGCCTTCAGGAGGGGCTGCCCTTTTGGCCGCCCAGCCAGCCCAGCAGGCCCTTCTTCTTACTGCTGGGTGTTGGGGTGCACAGGCCCAGCTTCTTGCGGGCGTACTCCAGCTCCAGCGCGTCCCCATCGTCAGTGGTGCGGCGCCAGCTGCTACGCCGGGCGCTGACGCAGGAGGGAGGAGAGTCGGCGTCGGGTCCGTCGCCGCCGGTGCTTGCCACCGCCATCAAAGGGATGGCCAGGCCCAGGGGCTTTTGGGGAGCCACGGGCCTGCCTTGGGCGTCCATGGCGGCACCCGAAAGCTCGCGCAGACGGTACTCAAGGGCGAGGAACTGAGGGGAATTTCTAAATCGCAGATCTCCTCCGACACACCTTGACGTGAGCTTGGAAGGACCTCCTGGCGTTACTTAGTCACCGTGGGAGCTGAAATTGCAGTGCAAAGCCCTGCCACCACGCCAGGAGCATTTCAACACGCTGAGCTGAGCTGGCGCCATGTGAGCATGTGCAGTGCAAGCAGGCAGTCAATTGCGAGTCTGCCTGTGAGCGGCGGTCACTGACAACGAAGCACGTCGAGGGGAACTTCTCGTGTCTGCACCACTCGGAAGGCGCCAAGGAAGCGGCGGCGCACAGCGCAGCGGCGTTGCTTGGAGCGACGTTCGGGCCACGAGACTTTATTGAGCAGCTCAGCAGAAGCAACCGGCCACTATGCTGAAGAAGAAGAAGGTGGGCATGCGGGGCCAGCAGCAGCAGAGTGCGGAGCCCCACAGCAGCTTGGTGGTCTTGAGAATATACAAAGCGGAATGCACCCGGTGCAGCATGCATGCTGCAGGGGCAATTGCGGCGCCGCTGCCGTCGCCGTCGCCGCCGCCACGGCTGCCGCCGTCCACCACGCCCTGCGCCCTGTGGATGCGCTGCATCTCGTGTTGGCAGCACTTTCTGCTGGCAGCACCAGGGATGTCCAGCTGCATGCTCCGCTCTGTATCACTGTTTCCCCGTTCATCTCTGCTTCACGTGCTGCGTGCCGCAAAGCCTCGTCGCCTCCCCACCGCCTGCCCACCCACCATGTCTGTACACGTTTCTGTACACGTATCTGCAGGGCCAGTCGGGCAATGCTGTGCAGTACCTGACGCGCAATCAGGCGCTGAAGAAGCTGCAGCTGAAGCTGTCTGAGTTTCGGCGCCTCTGCATCCTCAAGGGCATCCACCCGCGGGAGCCCAAGAAGAAGCCGCAGGTGGGCGGGTGGCTGGTACAGGCGCAGGCATGTAGGGCAAACAATGTGTCCTCCCTGTGCCTGCGCCTGTTGTTGGCTGCTGCTGGGGAGCGTGCAGAGGCGGCCCAAGGGGCAATCAGGCGACTGCAGCTCAGCAGCCTGCAGCGGCAAACCAGCGCAGCCTCCCTCTCGTGCCTCCAGCCCTCCCCCTACCTGCCTGGCGCACCCACTTTTGAACCCGCCTGCACGACCGCCCCCCTCCACCCGCAGGGCCTGAACAAGACGTACTACCATGTGAAGGACATTGCGTACCTGCTGCACGAGCCGCTGCTGAAGAAGGCGCGGGAGCTGGCGGCGTACCAGAAGAAGGTGCGGCGCGCCAAGGCCAAAAAGAACAAGGACCTGGCGGCACGACTGACGGCACGCAAGCCAACCTACCGGCTGGACCACCTCGTGCGCGAGCGGTGAGCACGCAAGCCGCCTGCCTGCCTTGTGTGCATGCACGCGGCCGCCTCCTTCCTGTCTGTTTGTATGTGTGCGCTGCTTGCATGCCCACGCCGTGCCTGCTGGCATGGGACGGCCTCGCTCGCTGAGGAGCGCCTGATTGTGGGTGGGGCGTGGGGCGGTGCGCGCATGTGCCATCCGTCCTCTATGCTCCCTGCCTGCCCCCACCCCAGCGCCCCTCCCTGCCATCCTCTGAACCCGCTTCCCCTTTCTTTCCGTCCACCCACCCCCTCTCTCCCCTTTTGCCCCCTGCCCCCCGCAGCTACCCCTCTTTTGTGGACGCCCTGCGCGACCTGGACGACCCCCTCACCATGGTGCACCTCTTTGCCGTGCTGCCCGCCGAGAAGGCGCACGGCATCCCGCCGCCCGTCGTGGCGCTGGCACGCAGGCTGGCCCTCGAGTGGCAGGCCTGGGTGGTGCGCTCACACGCGCTGCGCAAGACGTTCATCTCGGTCAAGGGGTGAGGCGGCGGGCGGGCGGGGTGCCTCTCGCTGGCAGCTGAAAATGGGATGCCAGCTCTCAATTGCTGCTGGGTTCGATCCTGCTGAGGGCTGTGGCGGGTGTGGGGGCGAAATGCTGGTCACTCAAGTTGGATCGCCTCTTCGTGCTGCTGTGCCCGATCCTGCTGAGGCGGGTGCTGGCGCCGCGCCTGGCAGCGTCACAGCTGCCTGGTTGGGCGCCAACGCCGCCGGAGCCCCTCCCTCGCCTGCTTTGCCTCACCAGCATCCCCTCCCCCCCCCCTGCCCCGCCTCCCCGCAGCTTCTACTACCAGGCCGAGGTGCAGGGGCAGACGGTGACCTGGCTGGTGCCTCACGCCACCTCGCAGGTGGGCTGGGCATGGGTGGGGTGCAGGGCAGCGGTGGCTGGGTGGGACGGTGGGTGTTTGAGGGGGAGGCCGCTCTGGGTGAGCTCGGCCTGTGGGCGGGGGCAGTCTTGTCATCAACATGAGTTATGCCACTGGCACTCGTTGCTGAATCCGCGTGGTGGTGCTGTGGGTGGTCCCTGCACCCATCTGCCTGCTGCCTGTCCGCCCCCTGAACTCGTACCACGGCCCCCTCACTCCACATGCCCTGTTTCCTCTGTGCCCCACCTCACCTGCAGGTGCTGCCCCCCGATGTGGACTACAAGGTCATGCTCACATTCCTGGAGTTCTACCAGTCGCTGCTGCAGGTAAGGGGAGGGAGGGGTGGGTGGCTGGGTGGCTGGGTGCAGGAAGGAAGGATGGGAGTGGGGAGGGCAGGCCTTGGCTCGGGCACAGTGCACACCTGCAACGTGAGGAGGCTGGTGCTGGAGGAAGGAGGGAGAGGGATCGCGATCAGCCTGGCATGCCTGCCCTTCCCTACCTGCCATGCACCTGCCTCCCGTGCTTGCCCTCATCTCGCCGCTCCCCTGTCAACCCACCCCTCCCCTGCCCCTTCCCTGTCCCCTCTCCAGTTCGTCAACTTCAAGCTGTACCACGCCCAGGGCCTGCGCTACCCACCGGTGCTGGACGGCAAGCTTGAGGCGGCAGCGGCGGGGCTTGAGGCTCTCATGCAAGACCTGGCACAGAGCGGCGGCGGCGGCGGCGGCGGCGGCGCCAAAGCCCTGCCCGCTGTTGCAGCGCCGGCAGAGGCAGGCAGCGGCGAGGAGCGGGCTGTGAACCCCCTGGCAGAGCAGCGCATCGGCAGCCTGGCGGACAGGGTGGGTGGGTGGGTGGGTGGTAGCAATGCCTGCGGCTACGCCTGGAGCGGTTGGGTGTGGGGATGACTTGGTTTCTGAGGCGCACACCACTTTCAGCACCAGGGGGTTTACCATGCATCCTCTCCCCTCTTGCATGCCGCTCCGCACCTGTCACTTTCCCTGCCCGCGCCCTGCCCTGCCCCTTGCTGCTGGCTTGTTCACCCTCCCTCCTCCATCCCTCCCTCCTCCTGTGCCCCCGCAGGTGAAGGAGCTTGAGGAGGAGATTCGGGGGGAGCGGCCGCGTGCCGGTGCCGCCCCTGCAGCAGCGGCGGCGACAGAGGAGGAGGAGGAGGAGGAGGAGGGCGACGAAGACTTTGAGATTGACTCTGGGGATGAGGGGGAGGAGGGGCAGGAGGAGCCGGCCAGCAGCAGTGATGAGGAGGAGGAGGAGGCAGACGCTGGTGCGCCTGCCGACCCCACAGATGCTGACCTGGCGGGCGCCGGCGCGGGCACCGCGGCTGCCAGCAGTGATGACGAGGAGATGCAGGGGGAGGAGGATGGGGAGCGGCTGGCGGGGGGTGCGGCTGACGTGGACGCAGACGACGACGCTGCCGTGTGTGCCTCCCTCTTCAAGGTGCGCCCGCCTGGCATGGCGGGGAGGAACGCAAGTGTGCAGGCAGGGCTGCCTCGCATCCTGCCGTGCCGGTCGTGTTCTACTGAGCACACCGTGTGGACAGTGAACCTCGAATGCACTGAGCGCACCCACACCCCATGAGGGCGTGTTGCACTAGTGTGCCTGCCTGCCAGCCAGCCTGCCTGCCCGCCCGCCTGCCTGCCCAAGCCACTGTGCCGCTAGCCTCATCAGCACACGCCGCGTGCATGCTCCCACTGCCTGCAGGGGCTGGTGTTCTTCCTGGGGCGCGAGGTGCCACGGGAGCACCTGCTGCTGGTGGTGCGCGCCTTTGGCGGCGAGGCGGGGTGGGACGGCGAGGGGTCGCCGCTGCAGGAGGGAGACGAGCGGATCACTCACCAGGTGCCTGCCCGCCTGTCTGCCCCTCTGTGTGTGTGTGTGTCGTTGTGCAAGGGTGGGGAGTGTGGCTGGTGCGGCTTGGAAGGCAGATGCGATGCCTCCTGCAGGCGACGTACCGGGTGGCGCTAGACAGGTGGCCGGGCAGGCAGCGGCGAGGGTGCGGCCACCAGTGCTCCCCCCCCCGATCCTAACCCAGCCTGCACTCCCGACACGCCTCCTCACAATCCACCCCCACCCATCCGGTCCTGACCAATCACCCCGTTTCTCCTCTCCCCCCTGGCCCCCGCAGGTGGTGGACCGCCCCACCCAGGGCCACCGCTTTTTGTCCCGCGAGTACGTGCAGCCCCAGTGGGTGTTTGACTCTGCAAACTTCCGACTGCTGGCCAAGCCCTCCCTCTACGCCCCCGGCAAGCCCCTGCCACCCCACCTGTCTCCCTTTGTGAACTCGGAGGAGGAGGGGTATGTGCCAGAGTATGGGCGCCAGCTGGCGGCCCTGCAGCAGGCAGCGCGCGCAG
>JTEE01000208.1:499934-542863 GCA_002896455.3 Chlorella sp. ArM0029B | reverse complement strand
GGGGGAGGGCGGGGGTGGTTCAAAAGTGCAAGTTTGATGGGCGCACTGCTATGGGTGATGCGACTTTGGCAGGCGGGGCCAAATTACCTGGCTTCTGCTCTAGCGCCTGCTTGCTCCTGCCCTGCCTCTCTTCCTGCCACTTGCGCCTGACCTGCCTCTACACGCTCCTCCCTGACCCCTCTCTTCCCCGGCAGGTGAGCATGAACGGCATGATGGACATGGTGATGAGCTTTGACGGTATGAAGAAGGGGATCAAGCACATCCCGGGGCCCGAGGGCGTGCGTGGTCGCAACAGCGACAACAAGCTCATCCTGGAGAAGCTGGGTTGGGAGCCGACCATCACGCTGCTGGACGGCCTGCGCCTGACGTACGGCTGGATCAAGGGGGAGCTGGAGAAGGAGACCAAGGAGGGGAGCAAGGACATGAGGTGGGCGGGCCGGGGTGTGGTGGCGTGTGGCGTGGCTGGGGTCTGAGGGGCAGGTGGGAGAATGGGTGAAGGTCGGCTGGGCGCTGCTGGGTGTGAGGGCCGGGCTGGAGCATGGGGCGGGAGCACAAGGAGGTCAGGAGGTGGTTGACGCAGGAGCTGTGGGCGCGCATGTGCCTTGCCCACCCAGCCCGTCACCGTTGCCTCACCATCCACACTGTGCCGCCTTTGCCTCACCATCCGGCCCCTGCCGTCCCTGCCCCCCCCGTGCAGCGGCTACTCCAAGTCGATGGTTGTGGGGACCCAGGCTCCCAAGGAGCTGGGCACGCTGCGCGGCGCAGACGGCTCGGAGGGGCTGCAGGACAAGTGAAGGGCGTGATGATGCCAGGCTGGCAGCGCCTCCCTTGCGCTGCTGCTGCCGCCTGTCGCGCGCGGCCCGCCGCCTGGCTCGGCCCTCTGCCTGCTGTGTTCATGAACACGGCACACAACGTTTTTGACAACACTCCTGCGTCCCTGCTTGTCTCCTGGCTGGCCGCCCCCTCCCGTGTGGAGTGCGGGGGCGCGGCGGCCAACAGCACGGCGCAGCACCACACCAGCGAGACAACACTTTTCCCACGATTTCATTCTTTCTGCCGTGTGCAGCAAACTGAGCGTGCAAGCCCTGCGTTCAGCAGCACAGGCCGCTGCCACTGAACCTCTGTCCCTGCGAGGCTGCCCCGACCCGCCCTTCCCATGGCGTGGCATCGGCATGCCTAGACTCTGCTCTGCTGCCCACTCTGCTCCTTCGTGCTGCGACCCTGCCCCATCCTGGCTTTTTGGTTGCTGAACCATCCTCAGTTATGCCACGCCCCATAAAGTGAAGGGAGTGTCTGTTCTACTGGACTACAGTGCCCCCTTTACAGTGTGTAATGTACACGACGCAAGACAGAAGGGATTGGGGGGAAGAGTGGAGTGGGAGAGAAGGGAGGGCACAAGCCCAGAGCAAGTTATTCGAGCCGGTGGCCCCAGGAGCAGGAGAGGCGCAGCCTGGGGAGGTCATGGGGGAAACAAGGCGCGCTGCTGCTGCGCTCGATGAGACGGAAGAAGAGAGGGCCACACTGTGCCACACTGCATTGGAAGAAAGTGAGGTGCAGCACATCCACGGCGCGCCGGCGCCAGCCTGCCGCTGGCTCCTCAGGCATGCCCTGATGCCCTGCTGGCGCTCGCAGGAGCGCACTAACTGCAGCAGCTGCTGGAGCGCTGCGGCGCCGGCTCCCCTGGCCGCACAGTGCCAGGCGCGCCGCCTGCTCCCGCGCCGCCCGCGCCATAGCCAACCTGTGGGCAGCACACCGGTAACACGGGGGAGTGAGAGAGTGAGGCCAAGGGCAGTGTGCATGGCAGTGAACTTGAGCCGAACGAGCAGGCGGCCCATCCTGGGCTGCACACACTTCCTTGTGCGCCCACCCACACACCTATTCGCTTCACCCACTCACCCGCCCACCTACCCACCAGCACTCGCTTCCACCCCACCGCCAGTATTCTTCCCAACCCATTTCTCTGTCTTCCCATGTCACATCGCCATCATTCAGTGCACACCTTTGCTGTTGACATACCAGCCCAACCTGCAGCAAGCTAACCTTCCGTGACATCACCCCCCCTTGATGCCGTAGCTCACCTTGATGCCGTAGCTCTCGTTGGAGACGTCAAACGCGCCGGAAGCAATCTTGCCGTGGATGGCGCGCGCTGTGTTGATGAATGCATCCTCCACATTCAGCGCCGTCTTGGCGCTCGTCTCAAGGAACACCAGCCCGTTCTCCTGTGGTTGGAGGGGTGGGGTGGGGAGTGGGGAGCAATGGTAGGTAGGTGAGCGTTGCAGAGAGACGCGCGGCTAATTGGAGTGGGCGAGGAGAGATGGGAGGGAGGCACAGGTTGCGGATGCAGTGCGGTGGGCAGGTGAGCGTTGTCATGGTGAGGGCCCGGGTGGAGGGCGCAAGGCGCAGTGGACGGGGTGGGGTGCTGCTGCACAGACGCTCCAGATCACGCTCCATCCTTGTGTGCCATCCTTGTGTGCCATCCACCCGATCAGGCCACCGGCACCAGCTACCTTGTCATCCCCCGCACTAGCCCTGACCTCCCTTCCTGCACCTCCCACTCTCCCACTGCGTTGGCTGCACACACGCCACCGCCCCGATTCTGCCTCAAAGCTACAGGCACACGCCTATGGGCCAGCGCCGCCCCCACCGCCCCCACCACCCGCACACCACACCTTTGCAAACTGCTCCCCCTCCTCGGTGCTGACGGCGCGGCGGTGCGCCAGGTCAGCTTTGTTGCCAATCAGCATGATGGTCATGTTGGGGTTGGCGTGCTGCCGCGCATCTTCCAGCCAGGAGGCCAGGTGCTCAAACGTCTCGCGCCGCGTGATGTCGTAGACAAGCAGCGCGCCCGCCGCGCCGCGGTAGTAGCTGCGCGTGATGCTGCGGAAAGACTCCTGGCCCGCCTGCACAGGCACAGCAGGCGCAGCACGGCACAGCATGGGGTGTGAGGCTGGTGGGCGGCGTGGGCAGAGGAGGAGCGCTCCACTGCTTTGTATGCTTTGCTGTGTGACGCTACAGACGCTGCAGCAGCATCTCCCGGCAGGCTCAACTGCCGCTTTACGGCCGAAGCATACAGCATCGCCCAGCACAGTGACCAGCAGTTGGGCCGCCTGCAACCGGCGGCACCTTGCTCCACCGCCCCACAACGCCCAGCCAATCTAAACCCCAGCCCTGCAGCGTGAAATGCTTGCCTCTCCTCACGCTGCCGGCAACGACTGATCAGCCAAACCACCCGACCCGCCCTACCGTATCCCAGATTTGCAGCTTGATTTGCTTTCCATCAATGTTGATCATGCGCGCCCCAAACTCCACCCCAATGGTCAGGTCGTGCACCGGCTGGAACCGCTTGTCGGTGAATTGGAGCAGCAGGCAGGACTTGCCCACGCCCGTGTCACCTGCGGGGAGGGGACAGAAGAGGCAGCAGGCGCAGCGGAGGCGGGAGGGGAACAGTTACTACTTTTGAGGCGGGCAGGGTGGCATGGGTGGGTGATCCGACAGGGTGTTGCAGGCAGGAAGGCTGCAGGTAGAGCAGGGGGGGCAAACCACAGGCAGGGGAGCCGCCGCCAGGAGCGACGCTGTGGCCGTGTGCGGGTGCGCCCTGGCTTGAGCCCCACACAGCAGCCGTCAGGCCCCTGCAGCTGCGTTCAGCCTCCAAAACTTGCCTATGATGATGTACCTGCAGGGCAGCAGGTGATCAGGGCACGTGGCGCTAGGTCAAAGCAGCGTAGTGGCAGAAGCGCAGGTGCCGCAGCGCAGCGCAAGCGGGGGCGGCAGAACCCCCACCCCCTGCCTCGAGCGTTGCCGGCACCGCTCTGACCCGCCGGATCCAACACAGCCCTTCCGACGGACGTACTTGAAGAGGAAGGCGTAGGACATAGTGCCCGAAAGCGCAGCAGCGAGACGAGGACCTCCTGAACACGCAGCGAGCGGGCCGCTTGTGAAGAGCTGAGATTGAGTCGGGAGCAAGTCGCTGAGGGAGGGTGCGTGCGAAACAGCCCCACGCGCGCGTTGTTTGAGCACCCATGCACCGCGGCCAGCACAGCACGCAAGCCACAGCTTGGCTCGTCTCTCCCTTCACTCATACACCACTTCCGTGATCACTAGCTGGTCAGAACTTTTGGAGCAGGCCTTACAGTTTCCCCGGCGCTCGACCGAACCTCCATCCCGATCTCGTGGCAAGTGGCACTGAAGTCCTGGTTTCACGTTTCCTCACACATGTGGTGAAGCTGGTGCATCTCTGCGAGTATGATCCCCGGTGTTGTGCGGCCTTGGCTTGGCGAGGCGGTGCCCAACTTTGGTTTGCGGACGCTGCTTCAGCTTGCAGCCTGACAATACAATGTCAAGGTACTTCAGTAAGCGTCAGAGAGCGCGGCCGGCCCACAGCCATGCCTAACTCACTGGAGCGCCCTGCGGCGCCCGCTGCCCTCCCGCCGTCGGTGCTGCTGCAAGTGCCGACGTGTTCGGGCTTCAAAGGGTTGTAGATGTCGCTTGGGGGTTGCTAAGCGACGTCGAAAGTAATCAAAAGATCCGGCGACGTACGAGGGAGCTCCGCTGTTGGAGGCACCACAACAGGTCGGTGGCACCAAGTCGTGCCGGCGGTGGGCTTGTTGTGCTGCGCAGCACAACATGCATGCAGCCTACCCCTTCACCCACTTTGCGCCGACTTGTCAAGTTGGTGTGTTGTGTCAGAAGCAGCAAGCAGTCGTGCGGCTGCTTCGGGAAGCTGCAGGGCCCCAACCATCCCCTGTATCGCCTGGCCGCGGTGCCCCTTTGGAACACACGGCCAGGGTGGACGCAGCGTTCCTGCCAGCCCCCCAAGCTTTTCAGTGCACAGGAGTTGCCTGTCCTGTCATTCTCTCGCTTCCTTCTGCCCTTTGGCCCCACAACAAGGCAACCATGCTGGCCCGTCCTCTCGCGGTGGCAGCCCTGGCGGGCCTGTTGCTGGCCACCGCCGCCGCTGCTCGCCGTGACCTGCTGCAGGGCGAGATTGGCCGCCCTGTGGATGGCGGGTGCTCCGCTTGCCTGAAGGTCACCGGGGACGGCGTCCGTGTGCGCTCGGCGCCGTGCGGCACAGTGCTCGGCCAGCTGTCCAAGGGTGACAAGGCAAGTGGCGCCCGCAGGTTGGCTTCTCGCCCTTTCCTGGCGCACCTGAAGCCAAGGAAGGCATGCCGAACCTTTCCCCCCCGATGTGTGGATGGTGCGAGCTTGAGCGGGACTCTCATCATCGAGTGGCAGGTGCCCCCATGCCGTCATGTGAGCGCCCCCTGCCGCTCCCGCACCTCCCTAACCTCCCCTCCCCTCCTGCCCTCCCCACCCCACCCCACCCACAGGTCACCTTCACATGCAGCTCCCTCCAGAACAAGTGTGGCCACGATTGGGCCGAAATCAGGCACAAGGGGGGGCTGGCCTACGTGGCAACCGAGTTCCTGACCCCCTGCTGAGCATCCAGCCGCCTCCCGCCCAGGCGGCGCTGGCAGCGGCCACCCTGCCAGGTCAGACCCAAGACACCCAAGACCTCCATCCTTTGTGCACCATGAAGCCGGGGCATGCCCAGCACGCCGATACGGATGCCACGATGCTCCTGCCCCTGCTTCTCCACCCTGCCCCCCCTCGCTCTGCACCTACCAAAAGCTTTAGAAGCCACTCGCCGCGACGGCCCCTTGCGTTCCTGTAATCCCCTGCACGTCCCGTGTGGCCCCTCCTGCATTGCTTCATGTGCTGATGCACCCACGAGGGGTACACCAGTGGGACCTAGCTTCTTTGCACACGCACCTCGACTGCCTTCTCTCGAGAGGCTGCCTGCTTACACACCTTGCCCTGCACCCTCCTGTTGACAGTAAGCACAGATGTCCTTGATTCACAACATACAACCACCTGCCGTGTTTGCATGAAACAGATGCGTGTAAGAGAAACTCCGCACGCTGCGCAGCAGGCAGGCATCTGCAGGGCTGGCCAGGGTTCGCCTGTGGTGCTCCTGCTGTCTCCCTCGTTACCAGCGCTCCTGCTTGGACAGCCGCATGCACTGCCTGTACTGCGCTGCGCGCCCCTCCCGCAGTGTCACTGCGCCCCATGGCGGCCCAGGGCTTGCCAGACGGTAGTCTTGCTTAAATCGCAAAGTGTTGGGTTCAGTCTTCTCGCTGAGGAGAACTCAGGGCCGCAATGCAGTGGTGGGAAAGGGCGCGGGGCGCCAGACTCTGGTGCCCCTTGGAGTGCGCCAACGGCGCTGCCCAGCTCCCTGCAGTGCCCGCTGCCCTCCCCGCCACTGCCTCCTGCAAGCGCCGGCTGCTCAGGACGCACAGCAGCAGTTCGTTTTTGCAGGCAGCTGGCCGCCTCCCGATTGCCATCTTCTGATAACTGTAAGAGGCAGGTTGGGGAAGGGGGCGCAGGCAGGGCACCCTCCAGGCACAACAGGTTCGTCCGCAGGCAGCTGCAGGCAGCTGGTTGGTGGCGGAAACGGTGGGCCTTGGCATCCATTAACCCCACTCAAGCCTGCCCTTCCCCTTGGATTGGCTGTCCCAGACCAGACAGCAAGGGCTGGGGTTGGGGCACGCAGCTGCGCCCCCACCCACCTCCTGTATCGCCCCGCAGCGGTGCCCCTTTGGAAGGCTTACCAGGGTGGCCGAAGCGTTCCTGTGGTTCTCCTGGGCTCTTCAGTGCTCAGGGCGCTGCCTTCCTCGCCATTCCCTCGCCCTGCCCTTCTGGCCTGTGACCCCCAACAAGGCAACCATGCTGTCCCGTTCCCTCGCCCTGGCATCCCTGGCCTGGCTGCTGCTCACCACCGCCGCTAGCGGTGGCGGTGCCGCCCATCCGGCCCGCGAGCTGCTGGCCAAGAACCCTCTCGCGGGCTGTGCCGACTGCTGGAAGGTCGTCGAGGACGGCGTGCGCGTGCGAGCTGATGCTTGCACCGACGAGGTGGGAGGGGAGGGACGGGGCGGGTTATGCCTGGGGTATGCTGAGCGGCGCCAGAAGCCATAAATGAGTTGTGTTGTGTGCTAATTAACCCAGGGCGTTGCTGCTTCCTGCTGGTTGGTGGTGACACAAGTAGCGGCGCTGGCTGTAGGGCATCTGGTCCACTTGTCACACCATGTCCCGCTTGGCCTGCTGTGCCTGCTGTGCCGGCGCCAGGTACTGACGACCGGCGTAACTTTTGCCTGACCAACCTCCTGCCTTCCGTCGCCCTCCCTCATGGTCCCCGCAAAAACACCAACTGCAGACGGTGCTAGGTCTGTTGTTTAAGGGTGACAAGGTGTGTGGGGGCCCGAGGGAATGTGGTGAAAGGATGGCTGGCAGCTTTCGCCTGGCTGCAGCCCAAGACTGTGCAGCCAAGAAGGCATGCTGAACCTTCTTGCCAGAGTGTGAAGGCCGGGAAATGAGCAAAGCCCCTGCAACTGGCCGGCATCGCCAGCTGTGTGCGCCCAAGTGACCATCCCTCTACCCTCCCCTCCCCTAACCCACCTCCTCCTGCTCGCTTGCCTGCCCCGCTTTCCCCATAGTTGAGGGTCACCTGCAACGTCATCACGGATTGTGGGCGCGACTGGACCGAGTTCCTGTACCAGGGCCGGCTGGCCTACGTGGCAACGGAGCTCGTCAAGCCTTGCTGAACCCTCAGCTGCTTTCCACAGCTGGACGCCGCTGCCGCTGTCACACCACCTCTGTGGCAAGAGCCTCCCTGCCTTGCCAAAACAATCAAGACACCCAAGGCCTCCCTGCTTGCTCAGTTTGCCCATAAACGTGTCATGATTCAACCTGCCTGCCCCGGCCCTCAGTGCAAGCAGCATACGCCCTACAGCCACTCCCGCCGCAATACGGTGGCCCCTTGTTCCGAGCGGGCTTAGTTCCCGTACAACCCTCATGTTGCCCCCTTGCATTGCTCTGTGGTCAATTGTTGCGCCCTTGCGAGTCGCACCGGTGCGCAAGAGATCAGCTTTGTAGGCGCCTCGCCTGCTTTCTCTCAGAGGCTGCCTGCCCACTAACCTCGTTCTGCACCCTCCAGCTCTGCACACAACAACACACGCCCCCCTCTCACAACAGCCACTCACAACAACAATACTCTCGTGTTTGTGTGCACACAACACAAGGGGGCAAACTAAGTAGCAACCCGCTCACCCTGCCCCTTGACGGTGGTCTCCGCCTCTGTTGCTGCCCTGCTCAACTGTACTGTTGTATACGCGACAAGCCGCTTGCTGCTGCAACAAGACGCTGTGCTGGGTTACAGTCGGTTTCATGAAGTGCTGGGAGTGCAGAGTGCCAGGCACATGCGAGAAGTACACTACACACAAAGGTGGCTCACAGCAGGCCGTGGGCCTGCAGGGTGGCACGCCCCACTTCTTTGTTGACTGCTCCCCCGCCCCGCAGCAGCTCAGCTCACATCCCTCGTGTGCACACATGCAACGCGGCTGACGCTTTGAACCCAAGGATGTTTGGCCTTGACAACAAGGTGCAAGAAGGCACTGCGTTTCGAGGTTCAATGGACAAGAAGCATAATCAAAACAGTGGGATGCACTCGCATAATAAGGCAATATGGTACAATGTCAGGTGTGACTCTACGGCTGCGGTGCGCGTGATGGCTGGCTGGCAGCGGCGGCTGCCGCCTGCAGGCGCCGGCACTCGGGCTTGTGCGCCTTCCAGTGCGCACGGCTGCAGGCCGGGCTGCAGTACCGCACCCCCTGGCACCTGCACAGGGGATCAACATTGCGGGGGGCGAAGAGGCTCTTCAGTTTGGCAACATGTGTGACCCGAAGTGACCCGCTGTGGCTGTTGGATGCACGCCACCTACTCTTCAAGGCAAGAAGGAGGAAGCTCGCTGGATGCTGGCAAGCAGTCCGGCCGAGAGGGCAGCACGTTGGCGCCGGGAAGGAGGCCGCAAAATGTCTGGCTGGCATCTCCTGGCACCCTGTGATTGCCCCCATGGCCAGAGAGTGACATCTGCCGCCCCGCTGACACTGGGACACACCACCCTCTCACCCGCCGCAGCAACGCAGGTGCTGGGTGTGGTTGCACCCCTCCGCTGCGCACACCCTGGGGGCGGCAGCCATTTCCGCTGCCGGAACGGCGGCTGCCGGAGCCGCCATGGCAGCAGCTGCAGGATGTGCCTCAGCATGCACCGCAGCTGCTGCTGCCCCCGCCGCAGCATGGCTGGGCACTGCCGCGTCGGTCGCCGCGCTGTCGGCCCCTGCTGCCGGCTGGGCCTGCCCAGCTGCAGCCATTACGGCAAGCACCGCTGCCGCTGTCTCCCTGATGAGCTTGCTGTTGCCGCCACGCTGCAGTTGCTGCAGCAGTGGGAGCCCGCCTGCATCTGCAATGGCGGCGCAGCGCTGCGGGCTGCTGGCGGCAAGTTTTTTCAGCGCCTTCAGTGCCGTGCCGTGCAGGTGCTCCCCACTGCTGCTGCCGAGGCAGTGCATCAAGGCAGCCACACCACCGGCGGTGGCAATGCCTGCGCAGCACTCTTCCCCCCCATGGGAGAGGATGTGCAGCAAGTTGGCCGCCTGTGCTCGCGCCGCCTCGCTGCCGCTGCCCTGCAGGAGGTGCACCACCGCACTGGCCCCTCCTGCTGCTACGATGGCTGCGCTGGGCACGCTGACATCTTGAATATCGAGCACAGACTGCGCCAGCAGCGTTGCCACGCCCTGCTGCTCAGTCTCGCTGCTGCTGTGCTGCAGGCGCCACACCAGCATGGGGATGCCGCCCGCGGCTGCGATGGTCGCCCTGCGGTCCGGGCTGCCCCACGCCACACGCTGCAGCGCAGAACTGCATGCCTGAAGCAGTTGCTCGCTGCTGCCCCGCTCCAGGCAGTGCACCAGCGCAGGAATGCCGCCGCTGCGCACCACCTCTGCTGTGCTGGGCTCGGGGGCGCCATATATACATTGGGACAAAAGGCCAGCTGCTGCTGCCTGCTCCTTCTCGCTGCTGCTCTGCTGAATGCGGCGCACGAGCAGGGGGACGGTACCTGCAGCTGCGATGGCCGCCAGGTGGTCCGGAACCTTGCTGGCCAAGTTGCCCAGAGCCATTGTCACTAGCTCAAGCTGCTGCTGGCTGCCGCCGCCGCGCTCTAGGCAGCGCACCAGCGCCGGGATGCCGCCTGCCGCCACAATGGCTAAGCTGTGCTCCACGCTGTGGGCCGCAAAGTTGCACAGCGCCCCTGCCACAACCGTCTGGCTCCCATCGCTGTTGCACCGCTGCAGGTGCTGCACCAGGAAGCGGATGACGTGTGGCGCCGCTGCAACGGCTGGCAGGCACTCAGGACAGAATATTGCTACGTTGCTCAAAGTCATCAGTACTGGTTCCAGCTGCTCAGCGTAGCCGCCCCGCTGCAGGCACTGAAGCAGGGCCGGGACGCAGCCAGCTGCCACGATGGCTGTGCTGCCCTCTGTGCCGCCTGCTGAGAGGTTGCACAGCACACCTGCCGCAACCCTCTGCTCCGCCTCGCTGCGGCCAGGCTGCAGGCGCTGCAGCAGGGCGGCCAGGTTGCCGCTTGAAGCAGCCATTGGTGCAGAAGGCACCTTGGTGAGCTTGCTAGACCTGCAACAGAGCACGACAGCAGGAGTCGGCGGCAGCGGCAACAGGTGAAGGGGGCGCGCGGGTTGGGAGGCGTGGTGCAGCCCACCCTGGGCTGCCGAGGACCCCCCCCCCCCGGGCGCTACGCTAGCGCAGCGCAATGTCTATCGCCGCACTAGGAAAGCGGAGCTTACCGTCCGCTCGAGGGGAACCCGCGCGAAAGGGGCAAGGCGCACTGCTTGACGGTCTGATAATGACGTTGAGCTCAAGACAATAGTGCCGCATGTGGGCCGGCAGGGCGTCGGCAGCCGCTTGGGCGGCCTCCCGCCAGGCAGGCGCAGCGCCCGTCAGCGCCGGCGACGGAAAGAAGTTGTCGGTGGCTGCCCCAGAAGTCCTTTGGATCTTTCATGCTGGGCAAACCGGGCAACGAAGCTGCAAAGCAGAGTTTTCTCTGTGCATTCGTGGAGGAATTGATGGGCTGCGGGCTCGTCTGCCGCCAGCTGGTGTCTCGGCTGTTGTCACAATCTACACGCTCTCAGCTTTCAATAATCGCAGAGGTAAATGTAACGTGGGGAGGGCGGCAGGGCATCAGACGCAGCAGCCCTGCCGGCTTGGGCCAGTGCAGCGGCAGCGAAGGCCACCGCGTTGATTGATGGTGAGCAGGGTCTCGGGCGGGCGGGGTGGGCCCAAAGGGAAGCAGGATGAGGCCGAGGTTGAGTCAGCAGAGGATGGGGAGATTGTGGGAGGCACGATGCTTGTGTGAAGCTGTTTAGGAAAAGAAAGTTGACAGGACACGGCAACATGTGAAGCCGACTCTGCAGCATGCGCTGGCAGCTTGCTCTCACGACCTCCGGAGTCCCTCCTAAAATGTGACACCCCGCCAGCATGCTCACACTGTGCATGGCTGCCCCAACGTGCACGATGCATGGACAAGTTTGCAGCAGACGTGCTACGTGCACGGCTGACAAGAGGTTGTGTGCTGCGATTCAGCTCGGCCACTCTGCCCCTTTCCTGCGGTCTCTGCCTATGTTGCTGCCTTGCTCAACCATACTGTTGCCCATCCAGACACCCATTTGGTGATGCAACGACGTGCTGTGCTGGGCTGGGTTACAGGGTGCCGGGAGTACAGAATGCCAGGCACATGGGGGAAATACAACACACAAGGGTGGCTCACAGCAGGCCGTGGGCTTGCAGGATGGCACGCCCCTCCAGCACCACCTCAGGCGGGGCCGCCCTGAGCAGCCGCTGGTGCCAGCCTGGCTGCACATAAGCCGCTGCCAGCAGGCCGCCGTCCAGGCACCCCCCGGGTGCTGCCACCACCGACGCTGCCGCCCGTGCCGTGCCGCCTGCGGGAATCAGGCTGAGCCGGCTGTCCCAGCCAGCTTCTGTGCCAGCTGTCGTCTCTGCTGCCCGCTGCAGCTGCCACAGCACGCCGTGCTGCTCTGAAGTGAGCAGGCGGGCGGACAGGACGGCGCCGCTGGTGCACACCACTGTGGCCTGCCCGGCCCCGCTGCTGCTGCTGCTGCTACCCACGCTGCCCCTGCCGCCGCCGCCGCTGAGCAGCTCGCCCAGCTGGCGTCGCGGCACGCCCAGCAGGCCTGGGCAGATGGCTGCCACGCTGCCCGGCAGGTCGGCATGGGAGGCAGCCACATCCAGCTGAACCGCCTCGTGAAGGGTGGGCACGTAACGGCGGGCTGCCCCGGCAGGGCGTGGCGCCGGCTGCCCCTGCCCCTCCTCATCGCCGCCCCCCACCTCTTGCAGGCGATCCCATTGGCTGCGCCCAGCTGCCTGCCGCTCCTGCTCGGCTGCAGGGTCCCTCCGGATCAGCAGGAGGCCGCCGGAGTGCAGGCCCGCCAGCACAGCGCCGTCTGCCAGCGGCAGCATGGCGCTGAGGTGGCGCCCCGCCAGGTCAGCAGCCAGCGGTACCAAGCTGGGCAGCTGCCCGGCAGCCGGGGGCTGCACCCGGAAGGCGGTGAGGGAGGAGAGGAGGTCTAGGGCGTAGAGGGAGCTGCTGGAGGCTGCCAGGCTGGCGGGGATGCCCTCAAAGCAGGTGGGGCCCTGCAAGAGAGGGGAGGAGAGGAGAGGGGGTGGGGAGGTGAGCACAGGCGGGTTGGGGCAGCCAGGTGCAGGGGAGCAGCAAAGAGGACGCAACGGTAATCAGGAGGTGGACACGCAGCTGGGAGGTCTGGACGCGATGAGGCAGGGGGGAGCTTGGCGCGGGGCAGGGAGGGGTTGAGGAAGAGCAGAAGCATGTCAGGCCGGCCCCGGCGGCTGTCAGAGACTACGTTCTGCACAACATCACCATTACCGCCTTTGACTAACCTTTGCCACCAGCTGCAGGGCCACGCGCTGGTGCCAGAGCCGCCAGGTGTCTGCCGGGGCCGCCGCCGCCTGGTGCCGAACCACCTGCGCTGCCCGTGCGCTCAGCTGCTGCAGCCTCTCCTGAGCCTCCTGCTCCTGCTGCTGCTGCTCTTCGTCAAACCCGAGGGGATCCACGGGTGCAGCCGTGATGGACGCAAGCCCCTCCTCCAAAGCGTACCGCCCCTCCGACCCAGCATCGTCCACAAACACTCTGCAGGCGGGGCAGGGGGAGGGCGGAGAGGCAAGCGTAGATGCACTGAAAAAGGGGCTGTTGGGAATGCAACCACAGGGTGCAGGGTGTTGGGCGGCAGGCACAAGCGGGCATCCTGATCTGCTGCCAGCATTCACGCCAGGTTGGCAACGCCAGGTCAGCAACGCCAGCTCACCTGTACAGGCGCACAGAGCCGTCGTGGCAGCCAGCCGCCAGCAGCGGCGGCTGCTGTGCTGCTGCTGCTGGCGCACTGGCACCTGCGGGGCTGCTGCCGCCAGCTGGCATGTCTGCTGGCGCCTGGGCCGCCCGAGAGTCGAATGGCTCGCCGTCAGGCTGCACTGTGGTCAGGCTGAAGACTGCGGTTGGGAGAACACAGCTGCCATGCAACACCAAGTCATGCGCTGCCCCGCTGCTGCTGCTGCCCTCGCTGCTGCCAGCGTCCGCGCCTGCGCCCTCCTGCCGCCAGCGCAGCTCGTACACTCGCAGCAGCCCTGCTGGCTGCTGCAGCTGCAGGGAACCAGCGGCCTGCCCGCTCTGCTGCTCTTGCGTTCCGCCAGGCTCTCGCGCTGCCTGCTGCCGCCACCACGGCTGCCTGCTGTCTGCTGCTGCTGCTGCTGGCCCAGGCAGCTCCTCGGCTGCTGCTGTGCTGTTGGCCGCTGCCGGGCTGCCAGCACTCAGCGCCACAAGCAAAAACTGCTTGCTCCCTGCTGCCTGCTGCACTGCTGCAGCTTCGGCACCGCTGCTGCCAGCGCCCCCGCCCCCGCCACTGCTGCCGCCAACCTGCCCTGCAGGCTGCTGCTGCTGCCACAGCGAGGAGCAGGGCAGGTGCGCCGCTGCCAGCGCTGTGATGCTGTGCCCCGCTGGCATCGCCAGGTGGGCCAGCTGCTGCAAAGCAGGCGCCTCCAAGAGCCGCAGGCTGCTGCTGCCATCTGCCTCTGTGCAGGCCACTGCTGCGGTACCGCTGTCAGACAGGTAGGTGGCTGAGCTGGCGGCGGCGCCAGCTGGCAGCGCCACCTCATCCCAACGCAGCTGCACAGCTGGGTCCAGCCCCCCAATGTTCAGCTCCCCACCCTGCACGTATGCCACGCCGCTGCCCGGCAGCTCAGAAGTGACCATGGGGCAGGCCGCCGTCAGGCCCTGGCCCCCGTGCAGTCGGGACGCCGCCAGGCGTGAGGGATGCGAGGGGTCGGGGCCCAGCAACAGCGCTTGGTCAGACACCGCCAGCAGGAGAGGCCGGCTGCCCGCTGACGCCCCTGCTTCCGTGCTGGCAGCACCACCAAAGCCCCGGCAGCTGCCCAGGTTGCCGTCAGCACCGCTGCTGCTGCCGCCCGCTGCGCAACTGCCAAACGCCGCCGGCGGCAGCAGGTGCAGGTTGACAGGGGCCACCCCCGCCCTGGCCCACCCGCACTCGTGCAGCTGCACCCCGCTGCTGCCGCCAAACTCGTCACGCTGCACCTCCAGCCGCCACCACAACAGCTCACCGCTGCTGGAGCCGACAACCAGGTAGCTGCTGCCCCCGCCGGCACACACCACAGCCAGCGAGCGGGGCTGGCAGTCCAGTGCCAGGCGGCAGGCGGGCTCCTGGGCTGACAGGGGCTGCAGGAGGACCTCGTTGGTGACCCACAGGCCAGAGGCAAGCCACACCTCGCCGCTCTGCACGGGCAGGGAGGGCAGAGGGGCGCGTGGGGTTGCGGTGGGGTGAGGTGGGTGGGTGGCATTGGCAGGGAGAGAGTGGGCGGAGGCAGTGGATGGGGGTCTCTCACTTGTAGCAGTAGCACCGCCCCACCAGCACGCCGACGGGCAGGGCACATGCCGGCCATGCTGTGGGCAGCGCCACCACTCCCTGCGTCACTTGCATCTGCACCCTTGTATAACAGCAGCGGCAGTAGCGGCAGCGGCAGCAACGGCAGCGGCAGCAACAGCAGCAGCACGGGCAGCATCCGAAGTCGCGCACCTCTGCACCCGCGCCGTTGCCGCCGCCACCGCCGCCCAGCTCAAACAGTGCCAGCGCTGAGGCCTGCTGCGGCAGCTCCACCTGGCACTCCTCCTGCAGCCTGCCGGTACCGCCGCAGTACAGCACCTGCAGCTGAGCGCCGCAGGCCAGCGCTAGGTACTGCCCATGCTGAGCGGCCAGGCTGACCTGGCTGCCCCCTGCGGGGCTCCAAGAGGATTGCACCGCACCCGAAGCGGTGGGCCGGAACACGACGGCACCCTGCCAGTGATGTGGGGGAGGCAGGGCAGAGCAGGGCAAGGTGGAGGTGAGTGGGTGTTGCAGCTGGAGCGACCTCGCTTGTGGGGCGGCCACACCCGCAGGCAGCAAGCAGAGGCAGCTCGGCTTGGGCGTTCAGCACCAGCCTGCCTGGGAGCTACCAGGAAGCTGCTCGTGGCCAGGGAGCAGGGCCTGGTCGCAGTTGATATGACATCCCAAGGTGGGGTGGATGGCACATGGATGGCAGCCCAGCCCAGCCCAGCCCAGCCTAGCAGCTCAGGGCCCCACCTGCGGCGTGACCTGCAGCATGCCTCCCCCCGCCAGTGGGCTGGCCAGCAGTGTGGCACCTTCCAGTTGCATGCCAGGCAGCTCTGCCGACCGCAGCTCCCCGGCCTCGGCTTCCAGCACCAGGGTCCACCCATCGCTGCCGCCTGGCCCCGCCCCCGCGGCGGCAGCGTCACAGGACAGCAGCAGGTAGCGGTGGCTGGCGGCGGAGGGGGAGGCCTTGAGGCCCAGCAGGCGCACCAGGCCCTGTGCAGGCAGGCAGACGGACGAGCATGAGGGGAAGAGGCGGGAGACAGGCGGGCACAGGGGCGGGTAAGTGTCAGCAACCGACTTGGCTTGTTTGTGTAGCTTGGTGCCGGCAGCGCAGCCGCCACAGTCTGTGCCCCAATGCATTGGACGCGCTCTTCCAATCGCGCCATCATGCAAGCCCGCCCGTCCGCGAACCCAAACCCAAGGCAGCCATCCTGTTGCTAGTGCCCAGGCCCCCTGCGCCGCTCACCGGCAGGTCCCCTCCGCCGGCCGCCAGCGGTGCCAGCCCAGCGGCCAGGCGTCCCAGCGCCAGCCTGCCAAAGGGCGCCCGCCCGCAGCAGGCCAGCAGCCTGCTGTCTCCGCAGTCGTCCTCAAACAGGACAGCCGAGGCCACGGGTGCCACGCTGGCAGACAGCTGGCAAGCGTCGCCAGCTGGCGCCACCTGCCAGTGCGGCACCTCCAGAAACAGGCTGCCACCGGCGCTGCTGCCCACAAACAGCAGGCCCTCTGGCACCCCTGCTGCCCCTGCTGCTGCTGTGGGGCCGGCTGCACAGTCAGAGCCAGAGCCAGTGCTTGCTGAGGCTGCCCGCAGGAAGGCCAGGTGTGACGGGGCGGCTGCCAGCATGCCTCGTGCCACCGGCACCCCCTCCAGCCGGCGCAGGTCGATCAGGGTCAGCTGCCCAGCGGCGTCGCCCACCACTGCCAGGTGCTCACTCAGAGCTGCCGCACAGGTGGGCCGCCCCTGCAGCCTCACCCGCACCAGCTGCCGGTCCTGCGGTGTGTCGGCGTGCACCAGCGCCAGGCAGTGGCTGGCGGCCACCAGCATGCGGGCGCCCGGCAGGGCCGCCACCAGGGATGTGGAGGGGTGCACGTTCCTGGGAGGGGTGACGCGGGGGCCAGGGGAGCAGGGGGGGCGCGGCTTGAGAGGGGGAAGGAAGGCGGGCAGGGTTGTGGCGCGGTGCAGCGAAAGGGAGGGGGAGGGGGGTGAAACACCAAGGCAAGTGAGGCAAGTGAAGCACTGCGCCACGAGCTACGGCAGCAGTAGCAGCCATGCCAGCAGCAGCAGGTGTGCAGCCACCCTGCCATCTTGCCTACCGCCCAGCACACCCAGGCAGGCACCACCCTACATACACAAACACACAGGCACACCCAAGCACCCCGCCCCACCTGTGGAACCAGGCGCAGCTCCTCAGCTGCTGCCCCTCCACCTCCAGGCACGCCACGTGCTTCACGCACAGGCCGCCCCCCAGGCTGTGTGAGGAGTAGAGGATGGCGGCGTGCAGGCGGGGGCCGCCGGGCGCTGCCAGGCGTGCGCTGGAAGGGCCCAGAGCCAGAGACTCCACGGCTATGGTGGCGCCTGCAGGATTGGCGAGGGTGGGGTTGGGAGGAGGTGTGCGGGGTTGATTAGTTGGCTTGGCGCACACGCAGAGAATGCGGAACAACAGCGTTCCTGTTTTGAGACGAGAGGCCAGGGAGGGCCGGCCCGCACGGCTCCTGCTTGCCCACACACATGCCAGCTGCCCATTGTAGTGCTTTGCTCCTCTGCATGCATGCCATTCACTGCACCAGCGACTTGGCTTGCCTGGCTCTGTGGTCAGGTGGTCGCCCAGGCCGGTGGCGGCAGCGGTGAGCTGCCAGGTGCCGCCGGCGCCGCGCTCCGCACGTATGAGATGCACGCTGCCCTGCTGCAGGCTGGTCGCCAGCAGGCCGCCGACGCCGCTGCAGCTGGGCGCTAGGTTGCTGAACATGGGGGCTGTGAGGGGGTCGTCGTGCCGGTCTTCGCTGACCAACACAACCTGCGCTGCCACCGCCTGGCGAGGGCCGCTGGCGTCGCCGCCTGGGGCGGCCAGGGTCACCACGGCCGCATGGGGCGGTGCCGCTGCGCCGTGCGACGTGACCAGGAGGTAGGCCCTGCCGTCAGGCGTCAGGGGCACGGCATGCTCCACCCTGCCCCCGACGATGCGATGCTTCCATAGCCGGCGAGGGGCAGCGGGTTGAGCGGCGGCAGCGGCGGCGGAGGCGGCAGCAGTGCTATAACACTCCACGTGCCCCTGCGCCGCCACAATTAGCGTCCCGTGGTCCAGGCATGCCTCAGCGCCACTGAGCGTGCCGTCCAGCGGCTCTGCACTGGTCAAGAGGAGCATCTCGAGCGCCTCAAAAAGTCAGGCACAAGCGATCAGCGTTCAAAGACATGGTTGTGATCGCTGCTGAGGATTCTGGCAAGCCTCGAGATTGCGATTCCCTTGCCCTTCCGCCGATTGCCAGCATGGCGGTGCACCGGTGGTTGGCGTCTAGAGGACGCCTGCTGCCCTCCTCTGCCCTCTTCCATACCTACCCACTTCAAGCCTTCACTCAATAGCCATGCAAAGCCCCGCCAAGCCTGCCCCGAGCGCTGTCAACAAGCGAAAGGTGAGGCGCTGTGAGGCGCACGCCGTCCTGCCGCCGCGCCACACCGCCCGCATTGCTAGCATCAGTCGTGTTGTGGGTTGCCCTGCCCTTCCCGCGAGGCGCCGTGCTCAACGCGTACATTGTTACCATGCTGCAGGCGCCCCCGCCAACCACCACGACGGCGGCAGCGGCGGCACCTGCCACCAAGCTCCAGATCGACATGCACCGCTCGCCATCGAAGCGGGCGCCCCTGCAGCCCGTCAACGACAATGCACCGCAGCAGCAGGGCGCCGGCTCGCCTGGCGCGCAGGCGCCCAGCAAGCGGAAGCTATTCTAACCGTCTCCCACCTCTTCGACTTCTCTCGCACGACGCCGAGTCATCCGCCCCGTGGCCCCTCCAATTTTGTTTGGATTCCCAAATCATGCAGCCACTGCAGTGCTCATTGGCGCTGCTGCTGCCTTTTTCCATCCTACCATGGCACCCACCCTGTGTCCACCCCCGTCTGACCGTGCTGGGCGTGTGCGCCGCTATTCGGCGCCGCCCCAAGCCCCTGCCTGCTGTGTTCGTCCTTTGCCACCTCCCGTTGCCATCTGCCCGCGTAGATGGACTCCGAACCATACCGCCCTTTCCAAGTCCCCACGGCTTCTATTTGCCTCAAGATCTCGCTTTGCAATCCCCCGCACTACTCCCTCGTACCCGCCCACAATGCTGTGACCCCACCCCGCTCCGGTTTGACCCCCTGCCTTTTACCGGGCGCCATTGCGCCGCAACTGATCGACCAAGTGACCAACCACCCCTGTTTCCACACCAAGTGACCGACTTTCCTCGTCTCTACACCAAGTGACCGACTTTCCTCGTCCCCACCACACCAAGTGACCAACCATATCCCTGTCTCCAAACCAAGTGACCAACCATATCCCTGTTCCCACACCAAGTGACCGACCCACCCTGTCCCCAAAGTGACCCACCATCCGCACCAAGTGACCAACCTACCCTGTCCCCACCACACAAAGCCACCCGACCCTTCCTGTCGTTACTGCACCAAGTAACCGACCTTCCCTGCGACAACACCCCTAATTATCCAAGACCTCGTTTGTGCGTGTTTATGTATGCACCCTCCCATGCCCCTCCTTGCTATCCTTGACCTGCTCTCAGCAGCTCACAAATTTGTTAGCCACAACGCCTTGTAAACACAGGCGAGCAGATTGACGAAGCGGGGGGACAGGAGGGCCAAGAGGGGGGGATAAAGGGGCGGCGGCGGGCAGCCGGAGAGAGAGAACGGTGAGGAAGGAATGCTCCTCCTCCGGCCTAGCATACTCCTGCTCACATGCTTTAAAGGGCATGGGCCACGTGGGCAGTCACGGGTAGCACCCAGCCAGCACCTCAGCTCCACGCCTCTATTTGGTACCTGCCCGTCAGCTCCATGCGCCGCAGCAGCGCAGCAGCATCAGCAGGCGCCAGCCCACCGTGCTGCACCGCCACGTCTTCAAAAGCCGCCGCCACCGCCGCCGGCATCTTGTCTGCACTGCCTGCCACGTACACCCAGGCGCCGGCGGTCAGCATGCGCCACACCTCGGCGCCCTGCTCGCGGATGCGCTGCTGAACGTACACCTTGCTGGCGTCGGGGTCGTCTCGTGAGAAGGCGGTGAGCAGGCCGCCGGGTGGGGGCGCCAGCACACCCTGCCCCTGCATCTCCTCCCACTCTGACTGGAAGTAAAAGTCTCCCGCCTGGTTGCGGCAGCCGAAAAAGAGGGTGCAGGGGGCGGGGCGAGGGGAGGCGCCTGCAAGGGGGGGGGCCGGGAGGACATGCGAGGTGGGTGGGGCATGGAGGACGGTGCCAGGTGTCACAGCCGTGCATTAGCAAGGCCAGCACAAGAAGGTAGACATGCATGCAGGGAGTGACGCCAGGCAGCCGGCATGATGTCGACATGTCCTCACCTGCCAGCAGTGCCGCCTGGCGGTCTTGAAGGAATGAGCGGAAGGGCGCCACCCCGGTGCCAGGCCCCACCATGAGGAGAGGCACCTCGGGGCTGGGGGGCAGCCGCAGCGCGCCACGCTCGGTCCACACGGGGAGCCGCACCTGGCCCTGGAGGCGCAGGGAGGGGCGGGGCGAGGCGCAAGTAGGGGAGCAGGGTGGGTGTGGGGCAATGGGGAGGACAACCTGCAGGATGGGGCATGCCACTACGCACTGGTTTCCATATCCATTGTCGGTCCAAACTCAGCGCTCGCCGGCACGTGTGCAAATGCACGAGTTTATGCAGGTGGGAACCGGAAACAGCGCACACTACCTCCTGCCTGTCCGCTGCTCGCCCGCCAACAGCCTACCCGCCTTTGCTGCATCCGCGTCCCCACCCTGGCCCCAGGCCCCAAGAAACACCTTCCTCTTCCCAGGCCGGATCCCTTGCCAAGCTCCCACACGCTTCCTGCACAGATCAACACACACTGCCCCGCCCCGCCCCACCTGCTCGGGGTGCAGCCCCGCCAGCCACGAGGTGCACACACCCCGTCGGCGGCGCTTGAAGGGCGTGGCCCACTCCACGATTGCCACCGCCAGCTGGGCCCGACGTGGGTGGGCCCGCAGGGAGGAGGCGATGGAGAAGTAGCGGGGCTTCAGGCGGGGGGCCACCTGTGGGCGGCGGGAGGGGAAGGGAGGAGGGGAGGAGGGGAGGGAGAAGGGTTGGGGCTGAAGAGCTACATGTGTGGTTGCGAGGAGCGTAGTGGGAGAGGCGGAAGAGGGTGGTGCTGCTGTCTGAGGGGAATGTGGAAGGGTGTGAAGGAGTATTTGTTATTGACCTTGTTGAATGGCGCCGAAGCAGGGGGATGGAAGCACAGACATACGAGGTGGGGTGGGGGTGAAGAGGGTTCATATGCAGGCCCGCCAAGCGGGCAGGCAAGTACCCAGGCGGGCAGGCAGGCGGACCAGTGTTGTGAGGTGCTGCGTGTATGGCCCCACCTGCAGTAGCCACTCCAGCGGCAGCTGGGAAGACTTGAAGTCGTTCAGGACCTCCAGCACTGTGCGGCCTGCAGGGAGAGGGGCAGGCACCAGGAGACAAGAGGGGCGGGGTGGTGGGGGGAAGCAGGTGACGGGCAGAGGGACCGGCCGCAGGGGCGCGGGCCAGAGGAGGGCAGGCGAGGGAGGGGAGAGGAGAGCAGGTTTGCCATGCCGTGCTGAAGAGCTGAACCACCCCGGCCAGGCCCTCACATCTGCAGCGTCCCTTCCGCGTGCAACCTTCCCTGCTGGCCCCATACCCCCCAAAAAGCAGGAAGACTTGGCCCCACCACACGTTCACGCTTTCCAGGTGCCCTTGCCCGCCCCCGACCCACCCACCCTCCCTCTGGTTGTACTCGTACAGGTCGTCCCTCCCCTCGGCACTGGAAAAGTAGGCCAGCCGCTCCTCCTCCACCTCGGCACGAGCAAAGGAGTGCAGCACCTGGGGAGGGGAGAAGAGAGGAGGAGAAACGGGGGGTGGCTATCAAGAGCGTGGTGCGGCATGCAGGGCAGGGAGGAGGCAGGCTGGCCCTAGCTGAAACGTTCCACCCTGCAAAGGCAGGCTACCGCCAACGTGTTCGCAACCGTCCGCTTTGTAAGCCACCCGCCCACACAGCTCGCCTCTGCAACGTGGCACACCCTCCTTCACCGGCGAGCCTCAGCTCACACTGGAAGTTTCGGCCCCTACTGCCCCACCCAATTAAACACCTGGCAGGGCAGGCTGGATGCTACAGCTAGCAGTCTGCTCGACCCCCTCTTGTCCCCCCTTTCGTCCCAGACAGGCAGCCCTCTCAGCCGCCAGCCTGCTGAACACCATGTGCACCGTGCGTCCCCCTGCTCCCCTGCAGACAACGGTGGCCCCAATCAGCCCTCGTCACCCTTGCCCACTGCACCTCCTTCCACCGCTGACCTGGAAGAAGAAGCGGCGTGGGCTGGCCCCAGCAATGTCCAGCGCACCAGCCAGCAGCGCACCCAGCCGCACAGTGGCGCTGCAACCCCCGCCCCCTGCCGCTGCGCCACTGCTGCCTGCCGCTGCTGCTGCTCCATTGCTGCCTGCTGCTTGTGCTGGTATTGCTGCTGCGGGCGCTGTGGGTGCCGCCACCTCGACCCGCACCCAGGCCTCAGGGTCCCACCCGCACTGCCGCAGCAGCGCATCCACTGCCTCCGCCGACTGCTGCGGTATCATTGCCAGCACATCGCCAGGCTGGAATGCCAGGCTGGCATCATCTGCCAGCTCAATGTCCAGCTGGCGCACGTCTTGGAAGTGGGAAGGCGCTGTGATGCGGCGGTTGCCTAGCAGGCGCGCCCAATAGGGGCGGTGCGCCCCGTAGCCGCCGACGCCACCACTGGTGCCGCCGTTGCTGCCGTCGTGCCCCGCTGTGGTCGCGGGGCCCGCCGCTGCCCGACTGCTGGCCTGCCCCGCCGCCTGCCCGCCGTCGCCTGCTTGCTGCTGCAGCGCCGCTGGCATCCCGCTGGCTGCTGCCTCCACTTGGTCAAACAAACGGGCGGCACCCAGTGCCTCACGATGCACAGCCAGGCTGCTGCCGGACGCGCTGGCGCCGCCGTAACCGCCACCCTCTGCCGCTGCCGCTGCTGCTGCCGCCGCTGCCGCTGCCGCTGCCTCCTCGGCTGTCAGCCAGGTCACTCTGTACTTGCAGGCCAGTTCCGTGGCGGTGTCGTCTGGTGCAGGCTCCCCCACCCCCGCCGGCAGGGGGAAGCGGTGCCGCAGGGCGGGCCACAGGGTTGCCAGCCACGGGTCCAGGCTTGCCTCGTACCCGCTGCGGTGCTGGTCGTCGCCCAGACCCAGCTGAGGGGCAGGCGTGGGGGTAAGGCAGGGGGCCAGGCAGGCAGGCAAAGGGGAGTTCGGAGGGGTCATGGTTGAGGGCAGACGAGGTCAAAGGGGCGGGCAGAGGAGGGGAAGGGAGGGCAAGGCCGGGGCGGGGTGAGGCAGGAGGTGCAGGGCCTTGCACAAGGAAGGGAGGCTGACCCGGAGCAGCCATCCAACCGGCCGCCCAGGTTCAGTCTCACCGGCAGCAGCATGCGTGCCCCCAGGGCTTCCATCCGCCTGTACAGCTTCTTGGAGACGACGTTGTACTTGGGGTAGCTGCGAGGGTGGGTGGTAGGGTGGGGGTAGGAGACTAACTGAAGGTCGAGTTCAGAAGCCCCCAAAGAACACAGGACAAAAAGAGCTCAACCCGGGGGTGGGTGATGTCTGCAACACGAGGAACATTTTTGTGCAGGAGCAGGCAGCTTTGAATTCCCGTGACCCTGTTGCCTGCCATATTGCCCTGCCCACCACTCGCATTGCCCCACCCTTCATCGCCCCGCCCCGCACACACACTTCCCCCGCCTCACCCGCTGTCACCGAGCCCAAACACCGCCGCGTGCATCGCCGTCAGAGAGTCCTGCGGCAGGCTCTTGCGCAGCAGGAACTTCCACAGCTGCCTCATGTTGTCAGGCGGGTCGCCTTGGCCCGTGGTGGAGGCCACCCACACAAGCGCAGGCTGGGCGGGCAGCTGCGACACGAGCGGCAGGAAGGCGTCTGCAGGCAGCACCCGCGGCGCATAGTGCCGGCGCTGCGCCTCGCGCCCGATGCGCTCTGCCACGTCCTGCCGAGGGGTGACGGGCAGGTGGCTCGCTGAGGTGGCGGGTGGGTTTGATGGCAGGCGAGCAAGCAGAGGACCGACGAGGGCAGCAGCAGGCGGCACCAGCGGCGGCGGTGAAATCACCCGTGCTTTTGGGTCAGCGAGTGTTGCGTGTCGCACGGCCTGATCGTTACCTGCGCATTACCGGTCTGCGATGAGTACAGAATGAGGAGCGGGTGTTGTGGGGGCGGGTCCGCCATTGTGTGTTTACAAATGCCGTGCCTCGTCGGGCTTCAAGCACACGGTCTGTGGCGGCTGTCGTTCTGGAACGACAGTGGCGGCTGTCGTTCTGCTGTGCCATGCTGGCCGCCCGCCGCAGCGTGCCGCCAACATGGCGGCAGATGTGTTGCCTTATACCGGGTCACTCGTTCTGCTCCTTTCAGACCACACCAGGAACTCACACTCTGTACATTATGTCTAGAAACCAAGCTGCTCTCGTGGCCAGCGGCGAGGGCCTGCAGTGCAGCCACAGCACCAGTGTCAGAGCTGCCCCGTGGTGCCGGTCGGTGAAAATACATAAGTGGTGACATTGAAGCCAATCCTAAGGTCAGAAGACGACGGCCCCGGCAGGAATGAGAGAGTGTAGGCATTCTGCCGGACTTTGAAATTGCTGAGGCTGTGCAGAATCGGCAGCTCCGGGTTGAGCACTCATCTGCCGCCCTCAAACCTGCCCACGCACTGCAGGATGAGCAGCATGGGGCAGTATGCGTGCTGCTGTAAGAGGCAGCACGGCAACCAAGAACATCGGGAGAACATATTGCTTGTGGCTGCATTGTCCAGCAATCTCTTGCTGCAAGGATCGCAAAAAAGCAAGGTTGGCTGCAGCAGGCCTCTGCCAGGCAGGGTGTTGACTATGTGAAATCAAGCAGCTGGAGTGGGCTGTGCAGATGGCTTGATAGTAGTGCAAGCGCTGTGCTACTGTGGCGCAAAATCGTTGTGCTCCGTTGCACTGTATGCCAGCCTTGAGCTGCACCTGCAGCGGACGCGGCCCTCTGGCCCGCTGGCCCGCTCCCCGGGTTTCCCGGGGGAGCCTCATGAATGGTGAAATCGACAAGAAAGGGACGGGAAGGGCAGGTGGTGTGCGCACCACCATGGCCTCCCAGTAGAAACCCCGGGTTATACCAGTGTCACTACACTGGGCGAGAACCAATCCAAAAACGGGGTGTTTTGGCGGCGGCGGCAACACGAACCGTTCAGGATGTACACAATATGCACAAACTATCTGACAAGGCTGTTATCGCTGGTAGCATAACCTCATCCACAGTGGGGCCGCTATGAGTCCCGCGCCAGCCATGACTAGCTCACTCACCATATTTCACCTGCCGCCCGTATTAGTGGAAAATTTTCTGATGATGGCGCGGTTCTCAGATAGGTGAGCGGGAATGGGGCGACCGAACGCGACAATATCGGGCGTGCCGGCTGCCTCACCCCTCTATTAAGCTCCTCCCCCAACAACAGGGCGCGTTTCACGGCCACCTGCACCCGCTTCCGCCAGCTGGGCGCTGGCAGCACGGCCCTCTGGCAGGGCGCAACCTTTGCCGCCGGCGTGCTGACGGGTGCAGGCAACGCCAGCTTTGCAGCCTGGCTGGCCTCCCCTGCCGGCCGCCGCCTCAGGTCCCTGCACCTCCACATCACTGGGGCAATGAGGCAGTCGGAGCGCGTGGCACACAGTTGCTGCTTGGCAGCCTGGCGCACGGCGACGACGCCGCGCTGGTGTCGCTCAAGTGCAGCTCGACCGTGCTCCAGGGACCCTGCTGCCTCATGCTGCTGCTCCTGCGCCAGCTGCGCCACCTGGAGGTGTACACAGCTCAAGACGACCGCAAGCCACAGCGGCCGCTGCATCTGCCCGCACACTTCAGTGGTCTCACGCAGCTGACGTGCCTGCGAGCACAGTATGTGACCACCATGCTTCCGCCCGGCTGCCTCCCGGCCAGCCTGCGCTCGCTGGCAGCCCGCCTGCCGTCGCCGGTGGGGTCTGCGGCGATGTGGGGGCCGCTCGCTACATTCGGTCCGCAACTGCCGGAGGCCATTAGGGGCGCCACTCAGCTGGAAGCGCTCTCCCTCTGGGTGGACAGCGCCCTTGCACTTGGCACCGCCGGCCTTGAGCGCCTCACCCGCCTCACCTACCTGTCCCTGGAGGGCTGCCACCTGGCGCAGCTGCCGGCGGCGCTGGCAAGCCTGCCTGCGCTGCGTGCGCTCTGCCTGATTGGCAATCCGCTGGGCGATGCTGACCTGGCGCTGCTGGCCACGCTGCCCGCGCTACGCGAGCTGGACCTCTGCTTCTGCGGCCTTACCAGCTTCCCCCCGGCGCTGCTGTGCCTGACGGGGCTGGAGGTGAGGCATGGGTCCGACTTGGGCGCATGTTCTGGGGCTGTGGTCCCGCAAGACAAGTACCCGCTGCGGCTGCAGGGGCGGGGATGACAGCCGCTGCAGCCACCGCAAGCAGCGTTTCCCGCTGACCCAAGTCCTCGCCCCTGCCCTCCTGCCCCGCAGGCCCTCGGTGTCAGCTACAACCCGCTGCCCCTCCTGCCTGCCGAAGTCACTGGGCTGCGACAGCTGGCTGCCTTTGGGTGTGACGCCAACCCAGCGGTGCTGGCCGGCACGCTGATGAGCCGCCTGTCGCCTCTCACCCGTCTCTGCCTCACCCGCCTCCCGAATGACACAACCGCCCACCACCTGGCCGGCCTGTTTGCGGCCCTGCGCCTCCTGCCACACCTGCACGTGCTCAGCCTCACTGGGGGCATGCCCGGCCAGGAAGCCACCTGGCGCCTGGGCCGGAGCAGGGAGGTGGCGGCACCGCTGGCTGCTGCCGTGTCGGACCTGGTGGTGCAGGCGGAGCAGGGGCTGGCCCTGCCGGCAGATCTGGCGGCGGTGACGTGGGACGAGGTGTCGTGAGGGTGATCAACCAGTCAATCAGTTATCAATCAATGCCTTGCTTTGTAATGTGCCGTGTGGCGAGGGGCAGGGTGGTGGGAGGGCCTCACTCTGCTTCCCCCCGTTTTGTTTGCACGCTGCTAAGAGACGGCATAGCAAGCTGCCATGCAAGTCAAGGGTTACAGGGCCGTCGGAAAGCACATATTCATGGGGCAAAGGGACTGCTGGGTAAAAGGGCGCAAACGGATGCTTTGGGGGAAGGGATGCTGGTCAAAGGCATGCTGGGGAAAAGGATGCTGGGGGAAGGGATGTTAATGCAGGAATGCTTGGAGGGAACGGGTGCATTGTGGGAAGGCATGCTTTGGCGGGAAGGGATGCTTTCGAGGGAAGGGATGCTGGTCAAAGAAGAGGGAGGGAATCACGCGTGGCGAGGGCCAAGGGGGATGACGTGGGGCAGCCAGAGAGGTACTTGAGATATAGTGAGGCTGCTGCTGGGCACACATGCCTTCGACAGCGCACATTTGCAGACAAAGCCAGGCAGTACATGCTGCCACGTCAGCGTAACGCGCCACGTCATCACATCATTGGGTAGCCATGGACCAGGTGACTGCAGGGAGGACAGCTTGCGGAGACGAGGGGGCAGGCTAAGGGAGGCGAACATGCACACCACACCATTGACCTTTTTGAGGCAAGGGGACGAGTAGATCAACTGGCCCTCCCTGGAAGCATTTGAGAGGCAGGGCAGGGCAGGGCATGTCGCTCATTTGAGCAGGGCAAGTGCAGCAGCTCGAGCGCGGCAGCCTTCCTTGAGCGGGAGGCCTTTCCTTGCAAGTGATTGATGTGTGGTGTGCATTCCGAGTCTTTGGCTCGTTTAATAAGCCGCGAGACGGAATGTTGCACCATACAGCCTTTGATTATGGGCATAGCCCACCCGCCGCCGCTCCCGCCCCAGCGCGCAGAGCACGGCCGACTAGCGGTCAGTTCCTGACCCCCGGGCCCCATCTATGATTTCACAACATCGTCGTCGTCTGCGAACCTTCACAACGGCCACACGGAACACATAGACGGGTTCCACTGGCCGTTCGCGCTCAGAGCGGCAACTCAGGCCGTCTATCAGCTGTGCAGGGGCACCGGCAAAACCCGCAGGGCGCCGGGACGGCTGGTTCCATCTCCGCAGACCGGCACGGGCGTCGGCTGGCAGCGGCAGTGGCCGGCCCCGCCTCGCTTCCTGCTTGGCCAGCCCGTCCCGTGAGTACTCTCCCAAATGGAGGATTTTGTTCGCTGCGCAGCCCTGCTGGCCTCCCCAAGCACGGAGCCTGCGCTGCGGGTGCAAGCAGATGGCTGGCTGGCAGCGTTCCGCCGTGAGCCGGCCGCGTGGGCCGCCGCGCTGGGGGTGCTGCGCTCGCCGGCGGGCAGCGGCGGCTTGGCGACGGCACCCGAGGTGCGCTTGCAGGCGGCCAGCCTGCTGGCCTGGAAGGTCAAGCGCCAGCTGGAGCAGCTGCAGCCGGTGGGGAGGCAGGCTGAGCTGGCAGAGACGCTGACGGCGCTGGTGGCAGCACCCACGTCGCCCGGCCAGCCTCGTGACGTGGCCGTGCGTGGCCTGTGCGTGGCTCTGGCCAACCTGGCCATCCAGTGCTCCTCCTGGGAGCGACCCCTGGAGTCACTGGGTGAGGGGGGTGGTGCTGCTGGTGTGGGTGTCGGGTGCTGGGCCCTGGGGGCTGGGAGATGGGTGCTGGGTGGTGGGTGATGCAGGGTGGGGGGAGCGTCAGTGCATGCAGCAAGGGGGCATTTGAGGCAGCGGAAGCAGGCACTGCTGCATGCTGCCCTGTTTGTCACCACCCCCATTGGCCCTCACCTCAGCAGTTTGCCTGCATTGTGCTGAGCTCAGCAGGTTGCCTGCATTGTGCAGAGCGCCTGCATTGTGCTTAGTCCCCTCCTCCCTGCCTCTCCCACGCCGCCCCCCAGGCCCCCGGCTGAGCCAGGAGCGCATGCTCGAATTCCTCACGCTGTGAGTGCTGCGCCCGCCCTGCACTGCTCCTGAAAATAGCGTCTCCTGAAGCCACGCCGCCTTGCCTGCCATGGCACAAGCGTGTGAAACCCATGCGCCCAGGGCACCGCCAGCAAGCCACCAAGTTGCTCACCTCAGCTGACCACCGCCCCTGTTCTGTGCAAGCCTGCGCTGCAGCCTGCCCCAGGAGTGCGAGGATGCAGCGGCTGCGGCCCTGTCGGCGTCGGCAGAGGTGGGGTGGGGCCTCAAGGCTCGAGCGCACCAGTGGAGCCCAGAGGTGGCAGCCTGGCTGCACGGCGTGCACCGCAGCTGCCCCTACGGCGGCAGCAGTGCGGCCACAGCCGGCAGCCCGGGCGGCCAGGCGCCCACGGCTGCAGCAGCGGCGGCGGCGGGGCAGGCATGGCAGGAGCTGACGGTGGCAGTGCTGGGCTGCTTCGGGGCCTGGGTCAAGTGCGGCTGCCTGCAGCACATTGAGCAGCAGCACGCCGCCTACTTTGCCAGCCTGGCGGGGGAGCTGCTGTTTGCTGGGGATGCGGCACGCGGCCTGCCTTTCCACCCCATCCTGCTGCCCGCCGCTGTGGACGCTGTCACAGAGGTCATCGAACATGCGCCAGAAGAGATGGAGGGGCTGCTGCTGCAGCTGGCGGCGGCGCTGCCACAGCGTGCCGCAGAGCTGCATGCCGCCGGGGGCAGCGTGGAGGCGGCGGATGCGTCGGCGGAGGAGCTGTGCCACTGCTTCGCCCTCTTCTGCGGCACGCACTGCGCGCTGTGTGCGGGGGAGGGGCCGCAGGGGGACGCGCTGCGGCAGGTGGGCAGCTGGGGGTGGCGGGGTTCCAGTGTGTAGCAAACTGCAAACAAGCTCGTGCCAGGGCAGGCAGTCTGTCTGTTGGGAGCACATGCTGCTGCTGCTGCCTGGGGCGTGCCTGTGCTGCCTAGCTCTGATCTTTACTCTCCCTGCCAGTCTGTTGGGAGCTGTGTGCGTATCGCTGCTGCTGCTATTGCTGGGCGTGCACTGCTGCACAGCCCGGTGTCCTCTCAGTGCTCCCTGCCAACTGCCTGCTTACCCGTCTGTGTGCTGCACTGCTGCCTGCCTGCCCACCCTGCCCGCCCGCCTGCCCGCCCGCAGGGCCTGCTCCAGCTTCTGGCGCTGCCCGTTGAGCCCGGCAGCGACACGGGGGGCGCCTCGCTGCCTGTGATTGGCGCCCTGTCAGACGTGTTGGAGCACCTGGTGGCGCTGCAGCGGGGGGAGCGGGCATCGGAGGAGGAGGACGGCGGCGGCGGGGCCAGGTGGGCAGCGGAGGGCCCAGGGATGGTTGGTTGAGCTGAGCACAGGCGCTGCCAGCGGGTCGACCGGATGGCAAAGGCCAGGCGAGGCTAGGCAAGGCATGGCAAGGCAGCGTCAAGGCCTGGCATCAGGGGCATGTGGGGCTGAGCGATCGGCTTGCCTGTGTGCCCGCTCGTCTCCCTTGTCCCGTGCAGGTCGCTGGGCCCCGAGGCGCGCCGTGCCTTTGCGGCTGCAGCGCTGGAGGTGCTGCTGGTGCAGCTGCAGCCCTATCCGGCCGCCTTCCAGCGGGCGCGTGAAGAGGCAGACGGGGCGGGGGGTGCTGTACAAAGCGGCACGCATAGCCCAGAGGGCGTGCCTGACGCTTTGAGGAAGGAAGCAGGTGAGGCGGAGGGGCGGTAGCGTGGCAGGAGGCGCTGACAGCAGGAGGGACGCAAGAAGCGGAGGAGAAGAGAAGGAAGATGGGGTGGAGGGTTTGTTGTCGTGACCAACACAAGTGGGGACGGCGCAGGGTGCAGGCTTGAATGGGTGGCCTCTGCGCGCTCCTTTGGCAGCCCTCGGGCCTGCAATGGCCTGCTCCCCATGGCATACCCCTGTGCAGTCCCAATGTAAACCCAGCAGAATGAACACAACTCTTGCTTGCCGTTGTGCTTGCGTCCAGCGAGAAGGTACCATGCCTCACCCGCACACCCTGATGTTGGTTAGTCAGTTACACATTTTGATGTCCATATGGAGCCAGGAGCGGTCTCACGAGACAGGAGGATTTGTTGGGATGTGCTGCCCGTCCGCTCGACCCCACACCAAGCCCGCCCCGCTTTCTTCCACTTGCAGCGCTTGTGATTGACTACATTGGCGACCTGCTGGGTGCTGACGCCGTGATGCGCCTGCTGGTGGCGCACGCTGAGCGCGCTGCCCAGCGGCATGGCGGGCACAGCACGGCGGCGGCGCAGGCCGCGCTGGATGTGTGCCTGCTGCTGCTGGAGGGGATGGCGGGACTGCTGGAGACCTGCTGCTCGGAGCGGGCGGTGGGGGCACCACTGCCGGAGTGGCTGGGAGGTGAGGCTGATGAGGGCGCTTGGGCTGGGAGGAAAGCAGGGTTGCCTAACACCTGCTGGGCTGTGGGCCGGTCAGCCTGGGTTGCATGGAACAGGGAGAGCTGGCTGCATCCGAAGCGGCCATGCACTGAAACCTGCCGGCCGTGGCTGGCAAGCCTGAACCCAGCACACAGTCACCTGACTTCTTGCCTCACCTCATCAGCTTTCCCCTGTTTTCCTGCCTGCCTCCCTCTCCCGCTTTCCCAGGTTTCCTGCGGCTGTGCAGCCTCGTGCCGGGAGCGGAGGGCGGCCCGGCCGCCGCCAGCTCAGCGCCCCCGCTGCTCACCATCTTGCATGCCGACCTGCTGGCCTGCTTTGCTGCGGTGGGGCAGGTGGTGATGCCGCTGCTCCAGGAAGCAGGGCCACAGCAGCAGCAGGTGGGCTGCACACGCTCTGTTGTGGGTGGGAAGGATGCCAGCGTGCAGGCAGCCGTCAGGTTTGAACTGTCTCGGCCCCGCCTTCCACACCACCCTGCTGCTGCTGCGGTGGCTGTTGCTGTTGCTGCTGCTGCTTAACAGACTCTGTAGATCTTCGCCCTGCCTCCTTGCCTTACTGGTGGCCCTCCCGGTTCACTCCCCTCATCTCATCACTGCCTCTGTCCGCCTGCCCACGCCGTGCGTGCTTTGCAGGCCATGCAGCAGGTGGTGCTGCGGCACGCGCTGTGTGCGCTGTCTGGCAGCCCCCGCACACCTGACGTGGGTGCAGGCAGCACCGACGACGTTGTCGAGCGTGCCGCCAGCGCGATGCGCGTGCTGTGCAGGTGCGGGTCATTGGGTGGGGATCATCTGACCAGAGGGCAGCTCGATTGCCTGCCGCCTGGCAAGGCAGTTGTGCAGTTTGGGTACTGCCCATCCAGCTTCTTTCCGTTTGCTCTTTCACTCCTTCTCCGCCTCCCCTGCCTAAATGTCCGTTATGTCCCTCCCTCCTGCCGCAGTGCCGCCACCAGCTCTGGCCTGCCCACCTCCCCAGACCTGCTTGCCGGGGTGCACCAGGGCATGCAGATGCTGCAGGCACCGGCACGGTACCGCCAGTACCAAGACGCTCACTGCCAGCTGGTCACCGGCCTGGTGCACGCGCTGCATGGCATCCCAACGGGGGTTAGCGCCCTGCGTTCCGCAGCAGAGGCGGCAGTGCAGCAGGCCATTTTCGAGCCCCTGGCAGCGGCGCTCCAAGGGTTGGCAGCGCTGGCGGCGGGGGCAGGGGCTGGGGGTTCGCCCGGCGTGGGCGGGGCGCCACATCAGCGCGGCGTGCTGTGGCGCCTGCACGCTGCGCTGCGCCAGCTGGAGGCGCTGCTCAATTCTCTGGAGAGCTATGCATGGGGCGAGAGTGACAGCAGTGGCGGCGACATGGCATGCAGCAGCGGCGAGGGCAGCGGGTTGGCGGGGCAGGAGGTTGCGCGCGGCGTGGCGGCGGCCGCGGTGGGCGTTGTGCTGGCCTGCTGGCCGCAGCTGTCCGAAGTGTGCGCCTGGCGATGCGGCGGGCTCCAGCTGGCTCCAGCTGGCACCCTGCAGCGTGAGCTGTATGCTGAGCTGGCGCGCTGCCTGTCCAGCTGCATCAGCCTGGCGCCTGAGGCATTCCGACACGCGCTGCCCTCCTTTGCTGACGCAGCGGCGGCATGCTTCTTCCTGCCGGGTGCGCTGGGCAGGGCGGCTAGAGGCGGATGGCCTGCCGTGCCCGCTGAGCGCTGTGTGGACACAGGCTGGCATGTTGCTGTCACATGCAGCCAATGCTGTCGCGTGCTTCCCCTCACACCGTGCCTGCCTTCAGCATATGCACGGCCCCTCTTACGACCTGCCCTTGTGTGCTTCTGCCTGTCCCAACAGGTGACCCCCACTGCACTTGACCTCCACCTCCTCTGCACCTCGCCCTGCTGCAGGCGCCGCCGCGCTCAACCGTCCGCTCATCCAGGCGCTGGAGGCCTACGGCTGCCTCCCTCAGTACCAGCACCCCCTGCTGGCCACGCTGTCCTCCATCCTGGCAGCGCCGCCCGCCCGCCAGCTGGCATGCCTCCGTGGCGGCGACGCCGACCCAGAGTCCGCCCAGGCCCTGCTGTCCCTGCTGGGCTGCTGCCTGCGCCAGGCCTGCCAGTGGCGCCAGGTGGGGGCGGCGGCAGCAGCAGAGGTGGAAGCCGTGCTCCTCCTGGGCCTGCCCCTGTGTGTGGCCAACGCTGCCTGCCACCACAAGGACACCTCGTATCAGGCGGTGGGCACGCTGGGCGCCCTGCTGGCGCTGCTGCTAGAGCGGGGCAGCCCGCTGCACGGGGGCCTGCTGGGGTTTGCGGCGCAGCGTGGCGCGCTGCTGCTGGAGGGCCTGCTGCTGTCGCTGCTGTCGCTCAACTCGGGGTCGCACCTGCCCAAGGCAAGCTGCTGTGTCGTGGTGCTTGTTAGGTATTCACTTGGTTTGTCGAAGCGCGTACAAAGTGTGGCAGCTGGCATGTGTTGGGGTGCTTGGTAGATGTCTACTTGGTTATGTGTCATGGTGACGTGGCATAGGGGATGATGTGCCAACGTCACGGGCCACCTTGCTGTGTTTCAGTTGCACCAAGCCTCAGCGCACCTGCCTCCTGCCTAGCTTGCTCCCCGCCCACACCTCGTGTTCCCAGCAGCTCGAGCGCGGGAGTCACCCAACCATACTGATGCGTGGTACTGCATGGTACAACCCTTCCGCAGGTGGTGAGCTTGATGAGTGACATTGCTCTGCTGGCAGCCTCGCTGGCTCTGGCGCAGCTGCAGCAGCAGGCAGGCAGCGCCGAGGCTGTGTGCTGCCCAGAGGCCGTCTGCTCAGCCGCCACCAGCCTGCTGGCTGCCTGGCTGGCGGCAGTGCAGGCCTCGGTCACGGCCGACGGTATCCTTCCCGAGGCAACCATGACAGCCCTGGTGGCGCAGTGGGACTGGCAGCCGGTACTGCAGCAGGCGGCGCTCCAGCTGACCCAGCAGCCGCCGCAGCAGCCGCCGCAGCAGCAGCGGTCAGCGCGTGGTGGCGGCAACGGCAGCGGTGGCGGTGCAAACAGCGTGGAGCTGCGGCGGGCGTTGCAGCGGTCGGTGCGACAGTTGGCAGAGTTCATACGGCGCAGCGGCAGCGGCAGTTGACGGCATGTCAAGTTGACGCAGCAGCACCATACTGATCACGCCAGGTTGCAATCAGTCGAGAGTGCTGCCAAACGGGCCTGTGCTTCGCACCCCAGTGTCCCCCTGTTGCTTGTGATTGTTGGCTCTATGCATGTCATATTACCGTGACCGTGGCACACGCAACAAGAGGATCTTACAGAGACGAGAAAGTCACGCTGCGCACAGGGGGCGGGCTGTGCATTTCACTATGAGTAGAGTAGTCATCACGAAGGTCACGCAGCGCACGTTGAAAGCGCGCACAGGAGGCGCTGTGCCGCCTGCCCACCGCCACAGCGTGTGTGCCGTCCACACCATCCACACCATCCACGGGGACATCTATACAGCTCCCCTGTCACAGGGGCACCCCCGCCAGGTCAGCATCCTGCCGCACATCCTGCTGGCTCACCGCCCCCAGCGCCATCAGCTGGCGCAGCAGCGCCCCCGCCTCCTGCCCCCGCCCACACCGCGCCAGCGTGCAGGCATGGTTGTACCGGGCGTCGCATCGCTCCTGGAAGTCAAACGCAGTCGCCTGCTGCAGCGCAGCCTGGTATCCCGCCTCTGCTGCCGCCCAGTGCTGCGCGGCAGCGCCGCCACCGCCCGCGCCATCTGCCAGCCGAGCCAGCTGCACGTGCACATCTGCCGCGCCCACTGCCGCCTCTGGGCTGGTGGACCGGATGCGCTGTGCCTGCTGGTATCCCTCTGACAGGGCACGCTGCAGCGCTGCGCCAGCCCCCGCGCTGTCCCCCGCCCCAGCCAGCTTCTCCCCTCGCTCCAGCAGCACATCCCCCAGGGCCAGCAATGGATCCTCGCTCCCCCGCTGGAAGGCGATGCTGCGCTCCAGCCGGCGGGTGGCCTCGTCAAGCAAAGAAAGCGCCACAGCCAGGCCCTGCAGCAGCAGTGGCGGCCAGGCGGTGGCGGCGGGGCGCTGGTGGGCATGTAGTGCCCGTCCCAGGGACGTAACGATGGGCTGCACTGCCTCAAGCCCAGGCTGCACTGCCCTCGAGCGCAGTGGGCAGTGGTGGCGGCACGAGCATGCGTGTAGTCACTCCGGAGGATGGGTTGGCGGTGGGCAGCCTTGTCTGAAGCACAGCGGGCAAAGCAGGGCAGGCATGTCCCAGCAGCGCCCCACCTGCGCCTGCTGCGCCATTGCCAGCAACCCGCGGCTCCAGTTGATCAGCAGCCCAGGCACGTCGTCGCCGTCGGCTGCATCACTCAGGCCGCAGGCGCGCTGGTACGCCTGCAGGCAGGCAGGCAGGCAGGCAGGCAGGGTGGGCAGGGAGGCAGGAGGACTGTTGAGAAGGACAGCGGGATGAGCACTGGGGCTTGCGCATGGTAGCGCTTCTGCAGGCCTGCCGCAGCGCAAGCAATGCAACCGTTTCGAGGGCCACGCCCATGCTGGGAGGCAGCTACGGGAGGCGGCTGGATCCAGCAGGGCCGACTGCCTGCATCTGCATGCATCCCACAAATGAGCTCTCCAGCCTCACCCTTGCCCTCTCGCCACCTACGGGCCAGCCGACTGGCTGCATCTGCATTCATCCCACCAATGCGCGTGCCAGCCGCACCCTTGGCTCACTCCCCATCCCATAGCACCTTCCCACACCACATTACGTCCTACCCCCCCCCGCCCGGACCACCCCGGGCCCCTCCCACCTGCATGGCTTCCTGGAACAGGGGACCCCCCACCGTCCCCTGCCCGCCTTCGCAGCACAGTGAGGCGCGCTGGACCAGGCAATCGGCCAGGTTGGACCAGGTCTGCAGGCGGGGTGGGTGGGAGAGGGGGGCACGTATGTGGGGGAGGGTTTCACTACTTGATGCTACTAGTTCAGTGTGTCAGTACTATTTGTTTGGGAAACTGCATGCAAGCCAGGTGCTCCCACCCAACGCCCGCACACTCCCCCACACACACTCGTGCATGCACAGGCCCCTCCCACCCACCAGCGCATCCTCCTCCTGCTGCAGCGCTGCCTGGTAGGCCTGGCTGGCCTGCTGCAGCAGCTGCACCGCCTGCCCCGCGTCCCTCTTGGCACACACCTCTGCCCAGGAGCTGCGGGCGCAGGCAGAGGCGGGGAGGGGGCGTGAGGGGTGGTCATGCAAGGGCAAGCTTGCTTGCCGCAACCGGGCATTGCAGATGTTGGGTGCTCAGGCGCACCAATTGTTCGGGGCAGCAGCTGTCCCATACATGACGCAAAGCAGAGCAGAGCAACCAGGGCAGCAGCAACTACATCACAAGGTTGTGACTACCTCGGCGCCCCACTGCCTCACCTCAGTGCATTGCCGGCGTTGACCAGCGCATCCACCCGCGGCTGCCCGTCCTCCACCACCTGCTGGTACGCCGCCACGCTGTCACGCAGCAACGCCTCTGCCTGGCTGTCTGCCTGCTGCACCGCCGCAGTGGTCAGGGTGTCGTCCGGCAGCGCTGCACAGGCAGCCAGCGTGGCCTCTGCTGCCTCCTGCAGGCTCTCTGCTAGCCCAAACAGGACATCGGCATCCTCGTGCCCCCCAGCAGCTAGAGCCTCGCGATATTTGGCCTGCTTGCAGGGTTGGTGGGGCGATGGGTTGGCGGTGTTGCTGTGCCTGACCGGGAAGGCGGCAGCGGAGGGCGGCAGCGGCGGCGTTGGCGGACCCTTGTAAAAGCAGCGGCACCAACCCCGGCCTGCTCACCACGGCCTGCGCATAAAAATCCACAGCCTCTGCACCGCGACGCCGCTCGGCCCGCTGCTGCAGCTGTTCCGCCAAGCGCAACAAGTTCTGCATGTTTGTTGGTTCTTAGGTGGGCTTGAGAAAGGCGCCGATGGGGTCGCAAAGTGCGTGGACAAGGACGCACTCCGAAGCTGCTCGCCTGCCAAGGCACCAGCTGCCAGCGCCCTCCCAGCTGGGCAAGAGCACAGATGCACGTTTAGCGGGGCATGCGCTGCCTCAATGCATTGCTCGCGCACAGGTTACATGATCCTTTGTGCTTGCATGGTCAGGAGTCAGTCCTGTGGAGAGGCAAGCAGGAGGCCACGGAGAGAACAGAGAGGGAAGCGTTTGCCCAAACGCAAGTCTCCAGAGCGGCACGTGTGGGCATGAAGCCAGGGTGGTTTACCGTAGGAAAACACGATTGTGTGTACATGGGGGCAATTGCGGGTAGCTAGTAGTGTACAGGGCGAAAATTGGGCGGGCTGTTGCAAGCAAAGCGGAAATCTTGGAGGGGACGAGGGGGCTGCTGGTTGCAGGGGGCCGGCGTATCGGCGGGGGAGAGGTGCTTTGAAAAGGGCTCATGGTGCCCACTGGGAGGTCATCGGGTTGGGTTCAGTGGGGCCTGGGGATTGGGGTGCATGCCTGGCGGCTTCCCCCTGCTCGTTCAGGTATTGGTGTTGCTGAAACCTGCAACAGTTGCACAGGGCATCGGGCAATGGCGGTTGGTTGCCTGGGCAAGCACAGCAGATGGAGAAACCAGTCCGCCCCATCTGCTGCTCAGTTGCTGGTCATGTGTGGGCCCAACATTTAATGCAGGTGCTCTTGCCCACAGCGCAAAGCGCGGCAGCACTTCATCCCTTCCTCATCCCGCCCCCCTCTGTCTCACACCTTCCAACCAACCAGGCAGGCAGCCAGGCTGGCAGCACCCACCGTAGGTGCGCAGCAGCCGGATCTGCGCCAGCGCAAACACGGCCTTGCACACGCGGCTCCAGTCGGTGCCGATGCTGACCCACAGCAGGTCCACCGCTGTGCTGGCCCACATCAGAGGGCCCAGCAGGCTCAGCACGGAGCGTGCAGCGGCGTAGCGAGAGGCGGCCGCCGTCACGCCCTTTTGGGCGGCCTGCCCAGGGAGTGGGTGAGGGCGAAGGAGCCGGTTGAATACACAGAGGGTGAGCAGGGAGGGGGAATGCGAGGGAGGCATGGGGCAGCGCGGATGCCTGGCAGGCCCGCTCTGAGACAGAGCAAACTTTGCCAGCCCTGAACCCGCGGCCCCTGCACCTCGAAATTGACACAGGGCACACGTGCACCCGAGACATCCCTCTCAACCCACGATCAAGCACCGCCGGCCATGCAGGTGCGTGGGCACTCGAGCACCCTCAAGCACCCCACCCTGCCCATCCACCTCACCCGCCCCCCACCCGCCCCCGCACCTGCATCGCCACCTTTGCCTTCACTCCTCCCTGCACGCCCTTGGCCCCCGCCGACAGCGCCAGGTGCAGCGTCGCCTCGTAGCTGATGTGGGAGGTCAGCAGCTTGCCGCCCAGCCGCGACATCACCGCCTGCTGCAGGTTGCTCACAGCCAGCGCGCTGCCCAGCTTGCCCAGCGTCGGCACCACCTCCTCCTGCCCCAACTTGAGCGGGGACAGCAGGCGGTGCACCAGCCCCGCCGCTCCCCCCCGCCGCCGCCCCTCAGTGCCCGCCGCCGCAGCAGCAGCGGCGCCTCCGTCACCGGCGCCAGCATACTCGGCGGCGGCCCGGGAGGAGGCCGACCCGGTGGCGCCGTCCACGGCGTCTCCGTGTCGCTCCAGCAGGGCCAGGAAGATCTCGGCTTCCAGCTCGTTGGTCAGCAGGCTGCGGGGTGGACGGGGCAATGCAGAGTACGTACGTTGCAAGCACACATTGTAACAGGAAGCAGATGGCTGGATGACCCGCCAGGCGCATTTTCCGTGCCCCTTTTGAAGGCCCCTTCCATGATATTCACCTTTTCCCTAGAAGCACCCACCAGGTTGCTGTTGTGCAAAAACACAGCGCCTGTTGCAGGGAGCCCTGCCTCAAAAAGCCCCCCGCCCCCCGCCCTGTCAACTGAGCACCCTCTAAACTGGGCGCCCCACCTGCAGTTGAAGCACCCACCTGCTGCTGCAGCGGAGTCCCAGCTTGTCGCGCACCATGAGCAGCACCTGGCGGTAGCCCGGCCAGACGCCACGCAGGGTGGAGCGCGAGTCGGCTGCCAGGAAGCGCAGGCGGCGGTCGATGGCCAGGATGAGCACCTCGCGCCCCGACTCCAGCGCCGACAAATCCTCCCGCTCCGCCATGATGCTCTTGACCAGGGGGGAGAAGAGCGAGCGGCCTGCAGGGGGGAGGTCGGAAACAAGGGTGGTCGAGCAAGGGCTGGCCGCAACGACGGAGGACGCAAGGTAGAGCGCTGCCAGCTGCCAGCCAAGGGGGCACTAGCATGATGCCCTGCAACGCATGCACTGACCTGCCAACAGCGCGTGGATCTGCTCCAGCTCCTCATCTGTGGCCAGCTCCAGGACCTCAAAAAGCTCGGGGTCGACCTGTGGGGCAACAGGGTAGCGCGTTCAAACCCACACAGAGCGGGCGCCGCCGTGCCGCCGCCGGCACAACACTCCCCGCGGCGGCAGGCAACACCATCTCTCTGAAAGGGGCATCCGTCAACGTCTGTGCTTGCCTGTGGCCTTCTGGGCTTGACGCTGCTGGCCCCGGGCCGGTCTGCAGCCCGGCTGCTCGGGCCTCTGTCCTCGCTGCCCTCGTCTGCCTGTGCGGCTGCCACGAATCGCTGCCGACACATAGACCGCCTGGCAAGCCCAGGCGGGGGCCGGGCGGGCACCGATGGCCGGGCAGCGGCGGACAAGCGGGCCGAGAGTCCTACTGCAGAGGCGGCTGACGCCATCCTCTCCCCTCACGTGATGCCACCGCTGTCCCAATGTGCGAAGAGAGGGCCCGCTCCCAGGCCCTACAAGTGGCAGATTGGCACCGCCAGGCGGGCGGGCGGTACGGCTCGACGCAAGGGTAAACCAGACTTAACCCTGCTGCAGCACATAGGTGAAGCCTGAATGTGGGTAGCAATGCTGTGCCGTAGTCACCCAACAGGTGTGCCAGGCTATCGTGATGGCAGCAGCATGCGGGTCATCAGGCGCACCCTCAGGCTGGCATGGCCCACCTCAACGTGCGTCTCACTACCCACCCACCAGGGCTTGAACCTGAGCACGGGCTGCCTCAAGCCGCACCCAAGATCCACAGAGTACCAGCAGCACAGTGCGCCACAATACATGCAGGCAGGCTGAAGCGAGCAGGCAAGAGTCTCACGGCTACGTCCAGTCGCTGTGCCTGCGTTGGAATGCCTCGTGCATACGTCTCCCCAGCTGCCCAGCATTAGCGGGATGTGAAAGTTACAGCTGGAAAGGGAAAGTGGAGGTTCTGAGAGCAGGAGAACCTGCCTGTGGCAGGCATTTGTGGTGCGGGGCGAGGTGTGAGGAGTCGGTGTTGATGGGGCTGCGGTGGTGCGTGCGGCGGCAGGCCCGCGGTGCCCTCGAGGCGCCCGCGCTGCCGCCCCCCAAGTGATGGTGTGTGGCGCTGGGCGCTGCCATGCCCGCCGCACACCATGCCCAAGCCTGCTGCAAGCGGGTGCTGGGCGTGACGTACGATGGGTTTGCTACAACTGCTGCGCCGCCCAGCCGCCACTGCTGCTGCTGGCTGCCGCTGCCATGGGTGGGCAGCCCGGCTGGGCCGTCGTGCGCCCGGCTAGCGTGGGGTGAGCTAGGTGTCACAAGGCGCTTGCTGAGCTGGCCGCTCTACTTGGCCATGGGGTTTGAGGCGATGTAGGCGATGGCGTCGCCGCAGCTCTGGATCTTGTCTGCCTCGCTGTCAGGGATCTCAATTGCAAACTCCTCCTCCAGCGCCATCACCAGCTCCACAGTGTCCAGGCTGTCCAGGCCCAGGTCCTTCTGGAAACCAGCAGCGGGGGACACCTGCAGCGGCGGAGCAGGGAGCAGCAGAGCGGGCGGGGCGGTGTGTGTGAGCAACGCGTGCAAGTGTGCACAACAGAGCAGGGACTGGCTGGCTAGTCTTGGTGGGGCAGTGTGCAGCAGCTTCAAACTGCGCTTCGATCTTAGTGGTGCAGCCAACCAAGCACCGAGGCTGCGCTTCTGCAAACTTCGGCGGCGCTCCGCCACCGCCTTCTGCCGCCGCTCGCATGTCTGAACCTAAACCCTGGGGCAGCGATCGCGGCTTGGCGGCCTGACCGCAGCGTTCCCACCGCTGGCCCCAACACCCAGCCCTCTCACCTTGCCCGCATCCACCTTCTCAAAGTTCTTCACCACGCCCAGGACGCGGTCGGTCACCTCAGTCTTATCGAGATAAGAGGCATCCGCGAAGCCGCGCAGCAATTGGAGAGAGGCTGGGGCTGCCGCTCCCTGCTGCGTTGCGGGCACCGCCTGGAGCCGCACAGTGGCCAGCACGCCCTGGCGGATGGCCTGCAGGGTGCGCTGCATGGTGGCTGGTGGCTGGGGAGGTGGGCGGGGCAGGGAAACGGGGTGGGGAGGTGTTCGGCGGAACTGCAGGTGGAAACTCTCGCCCCTGCATGGCCCTTGCCTCTTGCCTCGGCTGTTTGGAACCCTCGGCCTGCACCGGCAGCAATCCCCAGCCCTTCAACGCGCATCGCAAGCGCCCAAAGCAGCTGTTTTTGGCGTCGCCCGCTCAGCGGCCGAACCACCAAAAGGAACAGCTGGGGGCGCGTCCTTTGAATCAAGCAGCACTCGGCGGTTGCAAGGTTGTAATAGGGGTCCCCATGAGACGCCAGGGCCTCCTGGCGCTGGCCGTGTGCCTGGCGCTGCTGGCTTGCGCTCAGGCCAAGGATCGCAAATACGAGGCGGGCCAGGAGGTGTCCATCTGGGCCAACAAGGGTGAGCGGAGGCGCGGGGGGCAGTGACAGCGGCAATAGGCTGTCACGCTGCGAGCGGGCGCAAACGGCGGCAGGTGCTGCCCAGGCGGGAGAGAGAGGTGCGCGGTTTGCCTCTCCCGCTCTTGCCCTGATTTGCTATGCCTTTCACAAATGTGCACCCCCCTGCCTGCTGCCTGCAGTTGGGCCGTTTGCAAACCCCACGTGAGTACGGGGCGTGCTGCCGGTGGTGCCGCATTGTTGTGCCCTCGGCACGAGCGGGCACCTGTAGCGCTGTTGCTGCGACGCGGATCTGCAGGATCTGCAGCGTGCAGGATTCCCATGCCTGTGCCTGCTCACTTGCGTCTTGCCAGGCACCCAGCAGCTGTGCCTGCCGGCGATGCCCAGGCCACCATGCTGGGCCTGCGCCGCCGTTGCCGCCCGCATCGCTGCCGCCTGGGTGGTACTCCCTACTGCTCTTGGGCAGCACGGAGCCGATTTTGTCATATCATAGCCTTGCGGCCGCTTGCACTGCAGTGCCGTGATCGCAATCAGCTGCCAAATCCACCGTCTCTCTGCACTCCCTCCTGTGTCGTCCACCTCTCCCTCCCCACCAACCCGCCACGCACACACACATCCTGGTCTCGCCGCCCGCCCCGCTTGCCTGCAGCGAGACGTATCAGTACTTCAACCTGCCCTTCTGCCACCCCAAGGAGGGCAAGGAGTACAAGCCGGAGGGGCTGGGGGAGGTGCTGGAGGGGGACCGCCTGGTCAGCACGCCGTACAAGCTCAAGTGAGCACACGGGTGGGAGGGGCAGGTGCTGTGTGCGGCAAGCCCTGGGGGCAGGCTGGGCAGGCGGTGCTGGCTGCTTGAGGACAAACGTGCTGTGCAGCAGTTCTGCAGGCGGCCTGGTGCACATCTGGTTGGTTCGCCGTCCGCTACGGCACGCACTAAACCAACAGCTGGCACCTGCTGGCACCTGCTGGCAGCCCAGAGTGCTGCGTTGTTGCGCTCCCTTCACTGCCAGCTGGCTGATGCCCCGCATCCACACGCATGAGCAAGCGCGCTGCACCACCGCCGCCGCTGCTGACCACCGCCGCTGCTGCAAGCCGCCGCTGCTGTTTGACCCGTGTCCCACATCACCCCTCCCCCTTGCCT
>JTEE01000208.1:468460-488897 GCA_002896455.3 Chlorella sp. ArM0029B | reverse complement strand
GTGGGTAGGGGGTGGCGGGGGCAGGCGGGAATGCGTGAGCAACCCGGGGCATGCAAGCGCAGCCGTGCTGGCCTTGGGTCGTGGTTCCCTCACCCCCTCACACTGCCAGCAACCACACTGCCAACAGCCAAACAACAGGCTTGCCCTCTGCCCCCACTCCAGCCTTGTCCCTTTCTAGCCCTGCCCCCACTCCAGCCCACCTGGCGGTTTCAAACAGCTGCCGCACCGCCGCCTCGCTCTCCCCCAGCCACTTTTGCAGCAGCTCGGGGCCGCGCACAGACAAAAAGTTGGCGCCGCACTGCGCTGCAGCCGCCTTTGCCAGCAGCGTCTTGCCACAGCCGGGGGGGCCGTAGAGCAGGGCGCCGCGTGGGGCGGGCAGGCCGTAGGACTGCAGCAGGGCACCGTGTCTCAGCGGGAATTCGACCAGCTCGCGCAGCATCGACTTGGCCTCCTGTGGGTTGGGTGGTGGGGGGCGGGGCACACAAGAGGCAATCAATCAAACAAATGCAATCATTCACATTTCAAGTCCACGGGGAGCCCGCAATGGTCTCATGGGACAGAATGCTGAGAGAGAGTATCGGAATGAAATCCCGGCAGTAGCGGTGGTGGTGTGGGTTGGGTGGTGGTGTGGTGTGTGCAGGTGAGCGGTGATGATGGGGTGCATCAGGCACAGCCCTTGCACTGCTCCACACGCCACAGGCATTGCCACCCCTCTGCTCACCAGGCGCAGTCACCCCTCCGCACACCCGCACCCCAAAAGTGCCTCCCCGCTCGCCCTACCCCATGTGGTGCTCACCTCCAGCCCCCCAATGTGCTCGAAGCTGACGTCGGGCACCTCTGGCGTCAGCCCCCGCAGCACCGATGGCCCTAGCCGGTCGCACGCCTCCTTGAAGTGTGCCGCCGTCACCAGCAGGCCAGCCAGGAACTCGGGGTGCTCCACCTGGTGCAGCCTGCCGGAGGAGTCGGCCGCCAGCACAGCCTCCACAGCGCACAGCAGGCCCGCCTCGCTGGCCACCGCCGCCACGTCAGCGCCCACGTAGCCGCGCAGAGAGGCAGCCACGCCTGCCAGGTCGACGTCAGAGTGCAGGGGCATGCGCTGGGTGCAGCAGTGCAGCACAGCCAGCCGCTCCTTCTGCCCGAGAGCGGCCAGGGACACCTGAGGACAGGTAGGGAGGCAGGGAGCGCATGGGGGGGGCAGGCAAGCAAGGGGGTGTGGGCGTGGTGGTGGTGATGGTGGCATGCAATGCTTGCGAAGTGTTGGGAGCGGAGACGCATGCGGGGGCGAGCATGGGAGGGAGGGAGGGACTGCACACACATGGCAGGCAGGCGGGGGAATAGGGACCACCACGGTGCCCAGCACGCAGCACCAGCGTCTGACCAAGCCAGTGCGCATCTCTGCATGCCACCCACGGCCCTGTACCGCCCACCCAGCCCACCCNCGGGCGGCGGCGGCAAGCTGACGCTGGGGCCGGTCAGTGCGGCGGATGCTGCGGCTGCGGCGGCTGCCAACGCTGGCTGGCTGGAGGACTGCTGCATCCACCTGCTGTGCGTGCTGGCTCTGGACCGGTTCGGGGACTTTGTGTCGGATCAGGTGGGCGCCTGGGGGGAGGCTGCTGGAGATGCCAGGAAGGAGGGCAGGCGGGTGGGCAGGACTGGCTCTTGGGCGCATGAGTGAGAGGAAAGAAGTTTTTGAGAGGAGGCCTTGAGGTGTGGATGGAAGTCAGCGAGGCGATGGCCTGCCCTGTTTGTGGCTACATCAGCTGCCAGCTGTCTACGGTCACAGGGCTGGCTGCTTGGTGTTGTAAGGGCAGGCCAGCCTCATGTGCTGATGCACAGCCAGCTCTGATCCGCCGCCTGCCCAACCTACCAAACATGCCCCGCCCTCCTGCCTGCAGGTGGTGGCGCCGGTGCGTGAGACAGCAGCGCAAGCGCTGGGTGCTGCCGCCCGCCCGCTGGCTGCCGGCTCGCTGCCTTCCCTGCTGGGTGCGCTGCGGCGGCTCAGCGAGCACATGGGGGAGTGGGAGGTGCGGCACGGCGGCCTGCTGGGCCTCAAGTATGTGCTGGCGGCACGGGAGGAGGGCGTGAATGCAGCGCTGCTGGAGGCGGTGCTGCCGGCAACAATCGTGGGGCTGCAGGTGAGCCAAGGCAAGGCTGGGTGGGGCTGCGCCATGCTGCTGTGGTGGTGTGCTGCGGTTGTGCTGCTGAGCTGTTGCTGTGCTAAGCTGCCCTGCGCCGGTGTGGGCATGCACATGCCTGCAGATGCAGTTCCAGCGGGGTACCTGCTTGGGCAGTCGGCTCAGCCCTGCCAGGCCTTGCACTTTGCCACCCACCCACCCACCCCGCTCGCAGCAGCCATGCGTTTCAACCTGTCGCTCTGCTCCACGCCTAGTTGCCCCGCTGTGATGCTGTGCAGGACGCAGAAAGTGCCGACGTGCACAGAAACCATAAACCCCTGCCTTAACCCCCAAACCCTACACCCTGCAGGACGCGGATGACGACGTGCAGGCGGTGGCAGCCGAGGCGCTGCTGCCCGCAGCCGGGCTGCTTGCTGGTGACGGCGGCCCCCCTGCCGTCCACACCGTGCGCCAGCTGCTGTGGGATGCCCTGCTGGAGCTGGACGAACTCAGCCCGGCCACAGCCAGCGTGATGACACTGCTGGCAGAGATCCACGCCACACCCGCTGGCTCAGAAGGTGGCGGTGGTGGCGGTACTGCTGGGAGTACCGCTGGTGGTACTACCGCTGGTGGTGACGGCAGCGCAGCGGGCGGCGGCTTGGGGCAGCTGGTGCCGCGCCTGTGGCCCTTTCTGCGCCACGGCCTCACCTCGGTGCGCCACGCCACGCTGCGCTGCCTGGCGGCGCTGCTGCGCAGCCAGCCGGTGGCGGCGCTGCTGCCGGGAGAGGAGCTGCAGCGCGCCCTGCGCCTCCTCTTCCAGTGCCTGCTTCTAGAGCGCAGCTCCGAGGTGCTGGCAGCTTCCCAGATGGCCTGGCAGCTGCTGGTGCAGCGCGCAGCTCCCGATGCGCTGGCCGCCGCGCTGCCAGCTCAGCCCGTGCTGGGCGCGCTGTTCCAGCTGGCAGCCACCCCGGCTCACAGCTCACTAGACGCCTCCCTCATGCTTACCGTTCCGCTGCCACGCAAGCGGGCCGTGAGCGGCGGCGCCAGCAAGGCGCAGCTGGCGATGCGGGCGGCGGCATCGCAGCAGCAGCTGGGCAGCACGGCGGCAGCAGCGGAGCAGCAGCAGCAGGAGACACGTCAGCGGGAGAGCCTGGTAGTGGAGGGTGACAGCGATGCGACGCGCACGACGCGCATGCGGCTGGCCGCGGCGCAGGCGCTGGGACAGCTGGCGTGCACGCTGGGCGCCAGCTCAGCAGCCCCCAACCCGGCACAGGCCCTGGTGGAGGCCCTCCTGCGTGGGGCCACAGCTACCGGCCGCCTGCTGGCCTCTTTCGTGGTCACACACTGGGCCCAACTGCTGGCGGACAACGCTGCTGGCGCTGCCAGCGCCGGCGGCGCGGCAGCAGCGGCAGCGGCGGCGGCAGCCGCGCCGGCCGCGGACCCCTGCCTGCAGCACCTGCTGGGCGTGCTGCTGGAACTGCTGGCAGTGCCCGCAGCCACAGCGGCACAGTCGTATGCTGAGCTGGCACAGCTGTACCGCCAGCTGCGCAGCCAGGCGTCTGGGCTCATTGCCCGGGCGCTGCAGTCAAATGTGGCGTTAGCCATGCCAGGCCCCCTGGAGACGCTGGGCCAGCAGGGGGCGCTGGCCCTGACTGCCCAGGTGCCAGCCGCCGGAGGTGAGCCGCTGGCTTGAACGCAGGGGCGGGATGCGGTCGGTTGCCATGCTGCGAGGAATAAGGTTGTGAGGGGGCTGCAGCCTTGTGAGTGGTGAGCAGCTGCACCTGAACTTGGCAGCACCTCTTGGCACTGCGGCCCAGCGAGAGATGAAACGTGGCTCCTGCGATGCCTGCCTCATCTCCTACCCCCCCCTCCTTTCACCCGCCCGCCTGCCCGCCCAATCACCCGCAGTCCCCGCTGAGCTGGCGCTGGCACAGCAGGCACTGCATGGCACCGCCTGCCTGCTCCAGGCCTCAGAGGCGCTGCTCCACACCAGCGTGTCGGCGGGACTGGCTGTGGCGGCGGTCCACCTGGCGCTGCTGCCGCCCAAGCTGAACACAATCATCCAGCCGCTGGTGGCCGCGATACGACGGGAGCCGCAGCCGGCGCTGCAGGACGCGGCGGCAGAGGCGTTGGCGCGCCTGACGCTGCTGTGTGTGGAACGCACGCCCTGCCCCAACGACAAGTGAGAGGGGCAGGGAGGAGGGTGTGGGGCGGGGCGGTGGCGAGGAGCGGTTGCCTGGGAGTCGCCACTGTGGGTTGCACAAACTGGCCGTGCCCGGCCTGCCTCGAGAGAGTTGTTGCCTGTGCCCTGCTGGGTGGCACATGCGTACTGCTGTATTGCCCGCCCCCAGCCTTCTTGCTGACCATTCCCAGCCAGGTGCCCTCCCAGCCAGGTGCCACAACTCCCAGTGCAAACCCCTGATCTTGCTGCTGCCCCCACCCCTGTGCACCCTGGCCTCCCAGGATCATCAAAAACATGTGTGGCTTTGCCTGCGGCGACCCACGGGCGGTGCCGTCAGCGGCCGCTCCTCCAGACCTGCAAGCGGAGTTTGAGGGAGGCGAGGGGGCGGCAGGCAACGGCGGCGGCAAGGCGGGCAGCAAGCAGGCGGCCCCCACGCCCCAGGAGCAGCAGGAGGAGCTGGCTGCCCAGGCGCTGGCGCAGGCACGGAGGGGCGGCGAGGCGGTACTGCAGGCCATGGCCAGGCAGTCGGGGGTGCAGCTGCAGCAGCGGCTGCCAAAGCTTTGGGAGCAGGCGGCAGCCCCACTGGTGGCCATGCAGCAGGCGGGGGCAGCAGCAGATGTGCAGGCAGCGGTGCATGCCCTGCATGTGCTGGCTGTGCTGGCGCCAGCCGTGCATGCTGACCTGGCTGCGCAGCTGGAGCAGCTGCTGCCGCTGGTGATGTTGTGCCTGCAGCATCCCAACACAGCGGTGAAGCTGGCGGCAGCTCGCTGCGTGGCGGCGGTGGCACAGGCGCACACGGCGGCGCTCATGCCGGTCGTCCTCCGCCTGCTGGCGCCCCTCTTAGTGGGTGAGCCTCACCGCTGCTCCTCCCGCTGCTGCTGCATGCCTGGCAGGGCAGGCCTGTCCCACACACATGAGGGGCGTGTGTTGGTGGGCTGCCACCTCAACACATCTCTCCCCAAACGGGTCCGTTTGCCACCTCCCGGCATCCCATGCATTGGCACCCAATGCCTAGGCCCACACCACTACCTCTCTTGCCGCCTGCCTGCCTGCCCGTTAACCCCTCCTCCTCCTCCTCCTATTCTTCAGGCGGCGCCTCTGACGATGCCCGCCTGGGTGCCCTGCTGGCGCTGCACCTCACAGTGGGGGCCCTGGGCTTCTCCCTGGTCCCCTTCTCCCTCCTGGTGGTGGTGCCGCTGATGGGGCGCATGAGCGACCCGCAGCCACTGGGACGCGCGCTGGCAGCCCGCACATTTGCTTCGGTGGTGGCGCTCATGCCGCTGGCACAGGCAAGCGGGAGCAGGTCCGGGGCAGGGCTGGGGGGGCAGGGAGTTGGACTGCGGGTGTGGGGTGGGGGCTTTGGAGCAACGCGGAAGCGGAGCGCAGCGCAGCGTGGGCATGCGAAGCCGCAGCCTGTGATGCCTGGATGGCACACCCTCTGGGCATGCCACGCTTTCAACCCAGCTGCCTGTCTCACAATGACAACCAGTCCACCAGCCCACCCAGGTGTGTACCCACCCCTAACATCCCTTGCTCCCTCATACACTTCACCCCGCTCACACCCTCACACCCTGGCCCCTTGACCCCCCCCTTCCGGCGGCGGCGTGCAGGGCGCAGCGGAGCCGGCGGGTCTGGACGACGCCCAGCGTGCCCTGCTGGCCAGCGAGGGCCGCTTCCTGCTGCAGCTGCTGGACAACAGCTCCATGGACGATTACGACCTGCCCATACAGTGAGCTGATACTTACACAGGGAGGGAGGGAGGAGGGGAGCCGTACAGGCTGTGCTGTGTCCATACAGTGAGCTTTAAACGACGGAGGGAGGAGGGGAGCTGTGCAGACTGTCCTGGCCATACTGTGAGGCGGTTTGAGGGAGGCTGGGAGGGGAGCTGGGCAGGCTTCACCTTACAGTGAATTTCAAGAAAGAAAGAGGGAAGCTGTGCAGACTGTTCGCTGCCGTTACGGTGAGCTTACAGGGAGGAAGGGGGAGGGGAGCCGTTTAGCGTGCAGGCGCTGGGGGGGAGGAGCAGGACTCCAGAGCAGACGACAGGCATGGAGGGGGCCCTGCCGAAGCTGTGTGTCCGACACGTTGTGCTGTGCTGTGCCGTGCCGTGCTGCTGCGTTCACCACAGAAGGCTGAGCAGCACACACATCGCCTGATGATGCACCTTGGGTTCAAACACTGTGGTTTATGCATTCCGCCGTGTGTGCTGTGCCGTGCTGTGCAGGCTGAACGGCACGCTGCGTCGGTACCAGCAGGAGGGCATCAACTGGATGGCCTTCCTGCGCCGCTTTGGGCTGCACGGCGTGCTGGCAGACGACATGGGGCTGGGTGAGGGCCGCGCCCTGCTGCGCTGTGCTGTGCTGTGCTGTGCTGTGCTGCGCTGTGCTGTGCTGTGCTGTGCTGTGCTTTGCTGTGCTGTGCTGCTGCTGCCACTGAGGTGGGCGATGCTGTGCTGTGCTGTGCTGTATCGTGATTCTCTGTGCTGTGGTGCTGCTGGCAGAAGGATGGGGCCATGCTCGAGGCTCTGAGTGCAGCAGTCTGCTCGCCAGTTCCGCTTTGTGCCTGGCTTAATCGCCGCCTCCGTTCCCGCCACGTGCCTTGTTTGGGGGCACACTGGGCGATGCCTAATCGCTGCCGCTGCCTTTTGCTGCCACTGCTGCCCACTGCGTGAGCAGGCAAGACGCTGCAGACAACGGCCATCATGGCAGCGCACACGCACGAGCAGCGGCAGAGGTTTGCGCAGACAGGTGCGCACCCTGGGCTTGGCTTTGCTCAGCAGCTTGGCTTTGCTTGGGAGGTTGGCCCCAGGATTGCCTGGCCCCCTGCAGTCGCCGGGCCTCTTCACCCCAAACAACTGAGACTGCCAGCTACCATTAGCCACATGCCCGGCCTCGTCAGCCCGCCCTGCCTGCCCCAGCCCGGCCGCCCACCCTCTGTTGCCTCTGGCCTCCTCCCCTCGCCTCTCCTGGGCACCTTGCAGGCGCCCCCGCCGACCGCCCCCTGCCCTCTCTGGTGGTGTGCCCCTCCACCCTGGTGGCTCACTGGCCCTTTGAGATTGGCAAGTTTGTGGGGCCCGACGTGCTGCGCCCGCTGCCCTACTCCGGCACCCCCGCTGACCGCGCTGCGCTGCGCCAGCAGCTCAGCACGCACGACGTGCTGGTCATGAGCTACGAGAGCCTGAGGGGCGGTGAGTCGTGGGGGCTTAGTCGCGGTGTCTGTGTGTCTGCAGACCTAGTCGAAGAGGGGATGGGAGGCCACCCAGCCATCCAGCCTTCACCGTTCATGCATGCTGTCCTCCCTCACACCTTGCCTCGCACCCACCCTGCCCGCCCTCTTCACCTGCCGCCGCAGACGTGGACTGGGTGTGCAGCCAGGCTTGGGGCTACTGCGTCTTGGATGAGGGCCACGCCATCCGCAACCCCGCCAGCAAGATTTCGCAGGCCGCCAAGCGGGCGGGGCTGGCGGCGCAGCACCGCCTGCTGCTGTCGGGCACTCCGGTGCAGAACAGCGTGCAGGAGGTGTGGAGCCTGTTCGACTTCCTCATGCCGGGCCTGCTGGGCAGCGAGCGGCAGTTCAACGCCAAGTACCGACGCACGCTGCAGGTGGGGCAGGGGGGTGGAGGGGCAAGTGCTTTGGACTCAACGAGGGGGGTTGTGGGTGTGTTTGAGCCACGTCAATAGGCACACATTGAGCGCACACATTGAGCGCACAGCCAGAGGGGGAGCAGGTTGGGAAAGCACTGTGCGTTGCCCGGCGGCTGACTGACTTCACCTCTGGGTCACCTGCTTCCGGGGGCTGTCTCACATTCCATGGGAGACACCCGCCGATCCCCTCGTGCATCACAAGCGCTGCCCCGTGCCCCACCTTCTCTGCGCGCACTCTCAACCTTCGTCAAACCCGCCCATGCCCAAACCTGCTTCCCTCGCCCCCACCTCTTCCTGCGCCCCCACCCCCCCGTGCAGGCCGCCCGCACCAGCAAGCGGGGCAGCGCCGAGGCTGAGGCGGGCCTGCTGGCTGTTGAGGGCCTGCACCGCCAGGTCACCCCATTCATTCTGCGGCGCACCAAGGATGCTGTGCTGGGAGACCTGCCCCCCAAGATCATCCAAGACATTGTGGTGGACCCGTCACCCATGCAGAGGGAGCTGTACCAGGAGTTCCGAAACAGCCAGGTGGGGCGGGGGGCGCAGTTTGTATGGGTTTGGTGGCTTGCTAGCGGACCGCCTTTTAAAGCGGGTGCCGCCGGCACACGGTCTCCGGTACATACCAACCAGGTTTCCGCCTTGTGTTGCTGCCATGCGTACACCGTTTACCACCCACCTACTGAACCCACCTGCACCGTGGTTCCCGCCTCTGCAACACCCTCCCTCCCTTTTCTCCCCTCTTCACAGGCTCTGGCCCAGATCACGGGCATGGTGAGCAGCGGCGGGCTGGCGGGCGGCGAGGGCGGGGCCGCGCCCCCTCACATCTTCCAGAGCCTGCTGTACCTCAGGAAGTTGTGCAGCCACCCGCTGCTGGTGCTGGACCCTGGGGTGCCGGAGCACATGCAGGTGAGGGCGGGGAGGGGGCGGGAGCTGGCTGGGTGTGCGTGTCTTACGTCAAAGAATGGGGCGCAGGAGGCGTCTTCAGAAGCTGCCTGAGGGAGGTGTGCAGCCACCCGCTGCTGGGGCTGAACTATTGGGGGGGGGGGGCCTGAGCACTGGAAGGTGGGTGGTTTGTTCGTCTTTCCCTACATTCACTTAGTTTACTTGGAAGAGAGGGCTGGTGCCCCAGGGCAAGGCAGCGGAAGCAGTTGGAACTTCGGGGGCCCCGCGCCTGCCTGCTGCCACTGCCCGGCTGGCGCACACCCACGCAGCGCTCGTGCCCTGCACCCGCATACCTTCCTCCTGCCAGTCAGCCCCACTGACCCAGCCCCCTTCTCCTGCCTGCCTGCTCCTGTCCCATCAGGCGGTGCGCAAGGTGTTGGGCCCCAAGCACGGCGCCGACTGGACCACAGCAGAGGCAGCGCTGCGCAGCCAGCTGGCGCATGCCCCCAAGCTGGCGGCCCTGCAGGAGCTGCTGCTGGATGCAGGCAAGCGAGGAGGCGAGGTTGGCTGAGGACCTGGGGGATTGGGGAGAGCGGGCGTTGAGGGGGCATGCTTGGGGCCGTGCATTGAGTGTTTGGAGGAGTGAAGTGAAGTGAGCCAGGCAGGTGGGGCCTGGACTGCCCGCACAGCGCAGCATGTGCCCACCTGGCCACACATCCAACTGACTTGACCAACTGACTGCGTCTTGCACAACGCCTCTGCGCGCCACCGCCCCGCAGGCATCGGCAGCGAGCCGGGCGTGAAGCGGGATGAGGCAGCGGAGGATGCGGGTGTTGAGAGCGGGGCGGGCCACCGTGTGCTCGTGTTTGCCCAGCTCAAGGGCCTGCTGGACTTGGTGGAAAGCGAGGTGCTGGCGCCGCTGCGCGTGTCCAGCCTGCGCATCGACGGGGCGGTGGAGGCGGGGGAACGCTTCCGCAGGTGTGGCGCTGGCGGGGGGGCGCTGGCTAGAGGGGAACACTGGCTGTGCTGTGCGGGGTCGAGGGTGGGCTGCAAGTGTGGTGGGGCACTAGGGGTTGGGTTGGTGGAGAGAAGGGGCAGCGGCTGCGTTGCCACGGCAGTGTGGGGAACTGGGTGTGGGTGGGTGGTGGGATGAAGGCAGGCGGGGTGCGGCCAGGGAAGCGTGTGCAACAGCCCGCCGTGGTTTGTTAAGGGCGGCAGGGGGTGTAGGGCGCTCCAGGGGCGGCGCACAGGGTCATGAACAGCTGCTCAACACTCACATGCCCACGTCTCCTCACCTCCCCCTCCTCACCTTTCCCTCCCCCTCCCTCCCCCTCCTGTCTTCCCATGCCGCAGGGTGCAGCGCTTCAATGCCGACCCCACCATTGATGTGATGCTGCTGACCACCGCTGTGGGGGGGCTGGGCCTGAACCTGACTGCGGCAGACACGGTCATATTCCTGGAGCACGACTGGAACCCCATGGCAGACCTGCAGGCAAGCCCCGCCAGTGGCGTGTGTGTGAGGGAGAGGGAGAGAGAGCTTGTGTGTGTGTGTGTGTGTGTGTGTGTGTGTGTGTGTGTGTGTGTGTGTGTGTGTGTGTGGGGTGGGTGTGTGTGTGTGTGTGTGTGTGTGTGTATAGTATACCCACACACACACACACACACACACACACACACACACACACACACACACACACACCACGCTTCCGTGGCCGTTGTGCCCCGGCCGTCGACAGGCACGTCACTCTGTGCATATCTAGTGACCCAGCCGACTCGTCGCGTTTCAAGCGGGCGGTGCCAGCCGCCGCCGTCGCGCCCAAAGCCCTACCGCGGCGAGGCCACGCAAGGTTCCCCTGCCCCTCTCACCCCGTGGGGTAGTGCGCGTGGGTGCACTTCCCCCCCAAAGTTTTGTTTACGAGGCGCCGCCCCGCGCGGGGGGCGCCCGCGTCTCCCCTCCCCCCCCGTCGGCGTGCGGTTTGTGTGCGTGTTGGAGAGAGAGAGCGTGTGACTGCATGTGTATGTGTGTGCTGTTGTGATTCTCAACGGCCGGTAGGGAAGTGTGAATGGGGTGGGTTAGCGAGTGGGCTGCCTGCATGTGACAGGCGTGGTTGGGGTGGGCGGTATGGGTGTGTGCATGTGGTGTATGCGTGTGGGGTAGGGATGGTGGTATAGCAGGGTTGGGACCCAACAGCTAGCCGCAGGTAGGTGCAGTCCTTACAGCTGGTGATATTGCCGCTGCTCACACATTCTGAAGAAGAAGAGGAGGCAGTTCTGGAGTGAACACGCACGAAGAGGCGTGCCGACAGGCCCACTGTGCACCCAGCTGTTCTCAACGCCCTGATGTCATTTCCGCCTGACTTGCCCTGACGACGTGCAGGCCATGGACCGAGCGCACCGCCTGGGGCAGCAGCGCACCGTCAATGTGTACCGCCTGCTGGGTGAGTGAGGAAGGGGGGTCGGGGGCAGGGCAGGGCAAGTCAAGACGGGCAGTGCAGGCAGGGGCGTCTGGGCCATGGCAAGGCCAGGACCAGGGCCGCCCCTCCTGCTCTGCCTCTCGGCACCCAATGCCACCTTATGCTTCCACAGCAGTTGTCTCTCCCACTGTCCTCCTTCCCCGCCCTGCCCGCATCCTCACCGCGCCCACCGGCCAGCCCCACCCATTGCCCACCCACCGCCCTCCCTGCAGTGCGCGGCACCCTGGAGGAGCAGATCATGAGCCTGCAGCGCTTCAAGCTGGACGTGGCGGCCACCCTGGTGAACCAAGAAAACATGAGCCTGTCAGCCATGGACACGGGGAACCTGCTGGACGTCTTCACGCTGCAAGACCAGGCCGGCAAGCCAGGGCAGCAGCAGGCCGCGGCNGCCGCCGTGCTGTACTGCCGCTGCTGCTGCCCGCCCGTCGCCGCACCCGCTGCCGCCTTCGCTGCACCCGCTGCCGCCTTCTCCGCCGCTGCCAGCTGCTCTTTGAGGAAGGAGGGCAGGTCGCCGGGCTGGTGCGTCACCTGCTCTGCATCGCCCGCCGCCGTGTCAGCAGCCCCCGCCGCCACGTTGCGCGGCTTGCGCCGCAGCTTGAGCACGTCTGGACGTGGCACCACCGAGCCCGAGGCGCCCTTGCCAACCGTCACCCGGACCTTGGACCTGTCTTCCAGGTAGCGCCAGGTGGTGCGCACCGGGAGGGAGGAGACTGGGTCGACCAGGGAGACGTTGGAGTAGTGCAGGGGGCCCTCCACGCTCACCGGGCCGCCCGGGTTGTCCTGCGTGCGCTTGATCACGCGCTTGTTCTGCGACGGGTGTGGTGGGCCGGGGAGGGGAGGCAGTGGGCGGTGCGGTCGCCCGATGAAGAGGGGCGGGCGGGGGACCGTGGAACCAGGTGACTGTGCGATTGGGGGTCCACGCAGGCGTCCACGCAGGCAGTACAGCACGCAGGCAGGCAGAACGGATTTACGGGCAGCAGACGCGGTTGGTTAGCAGGCAGGGCACAATCTAGACAACTGCTGACCCTCTCCTCTATGCCCTCTACCCCCCAGCTCAGTTTCCACCAAGGTGCTGCCTCCCTTGTACCTGAGCAGGTGCACGCCTTTGCCCCCCGTCAGCTCTCCCTAGGTCTCTGCCTCCCTTTGCCCAGAGCAAGTGCACGCACCGCCCTCCCTCCCACGCCTACATCCGGCAGCCTCACCAGGTTGAGGCCCTCGACGACGACACGAGGGAACTGGTGGTCACGAATGACCTTGAGCACGGTGCCCGTCTGCAGGCAGGGAGGGGTGGGGTGGGGTGAGGTGTGCGGGGCAGCGTGAGCGCGGGTGGGCAGGGTGGATGAGCGGTGGTTGGGGAAGCAGGGAAGCAGGCTGGGCGTCGTGCTGCCGGGGAGGGCAGGCGGAGCAGGCGGAGCCTGGCAGCTGCACCAGGTGCTGCTTGGGCAGGCGACGCAGCAGTGGAGGGTGTGCATGCCCGCCCCAGGGCACTGCCACGCTCGCCAGCGCTCCAGCCTCCTGTCATGCCGCCCGGCCCTACCCTGCCCTGCCCTGCCCTGCCCTGCCCTGCGCTCTTCACCCTCCTGCTGTCCCGCATGCCTTGTTGCGCTGCCAGCACCGGCACCAGCAAAGCGGCACCACCCCTCCCTCCCTCTTGCCTTGCCCTCTCACCTGCCCCTTGTCCTTTCCCGCAATGATGGCCACCCGGTCCCCCCGCATGATGCGCCATTTGTTGCGCACAAACATCTCGGCAAAGCCCTTGCGGTAGATGCCCATGGCTGCCGCTGTCGCCTGCTACCTGTGCTGCCGCCAAGTGGTGCCGCAGCTGAGCTGTCGTGCAAGAGCGAGACGCGGCGGTGGCAAGCGCCTGCAACACGAGAGGGAGCGGCACAAACAGGCAGGCGGTGTGAGGTGCACTGCACTGTGGCGGGGGGCACCAGCAGTGCAAAAGTGCCGCCGCCAGGTGCTTGGGGTTGCTGCCGCCACCGCCGCCCGACACCGGTGCCGTCCCTTTGCCCAGCCAACAGGGGCATTGGCTGTCGTCAACCCTAACACAGAGCACCAATTCACGGGCCACGGAGCTCACCAGCTGGGGCACCCCACGCAAATTTCTTGCTTGTCGGCGCTGGGGACCGGAGCGCTGTCAGCGAATGTACAGCGTTGCGCACCTCGGTGTAAACTCAAAGATCGATGGGGAGGTCTCAGCAGGGGGCCTGACTGCACGCCTTGCGCGCCGGGGGTGGGGTGCTCGCTGAGAATGCGGCAGGCTGTCGTGCACGCTGTATACCCGATGCTGGTGCGATGCTCACAAGGGAGCTGCCATCGGTGTTGTCTTGGGCTGCATGAGCAACTCATCGCCACGCTGGCATCCTGCAGGCGAGTGCAAGAGCGACGAGAGGGGCTCCCACCCATTTCCGGCGACTGTCTGCATACCCCGAGAAGCTGGCAGGGTGTCTACGCGCCATTTGGAGGCTCATCGCTCGCCAACATCTTCCGACCCGCCTTCCCTGATTCCTTAGTGTGAGGCGCTTTGGTGTCTCGTTGCATCTACTGCTGGCGGAACGAGCATGGCCCCGCTCCCTCCCATCTCCCGCCTCCTCACTGGTCCGCCCTGCTCCCTGCTGCAGGTGCCTGCAACCCAGGCCGGACAGTCACAATGGAGTGGGAGGAGGGCCAGCCGGTGCGCCGCAGCACCAAGGCACTGTGGATGAGCGCCCGCTAAGCAGCATCCCCGCTTGCGACTGTCTGCCGCCACTGCGCTGCCGCCATCAAGCAGAACCTTCCACTGGGACTGCCCTTGCGACGACCAGCTTCTGCATCTTAATTTTTATGCTGCAGGCTTTCGGATTTGAGCAGCCGCCCGCGTTTGGGTTGGCCGAGCAGGCAGCGGCTGCTGGCGAGGAGGCTCCCGCCGTGCCCGCACCCGAAGACTTTTTGATGGGCGAAGAGGAGGAGGCCCCACCGCCGCCCCCGGCGGACGCTGAGGCAGCAGTGGAGCCTGAGAAGGATCAGGAGGGTGAGGGGGCAGCAGCCGAGGAGGCAGCGGGGGCGGGGGACAGCCAGGGAGCCGCCAGCGTTGCTTTTGCATGGCCGCCCTGCTCATGGTGCCGGAGATTCTCTGCTATTGCTGGCTTGCTAAGCTCAGGGATGCCTGGCTGCATACAAGGAAGGGTCTTCTCACGTGCTGGATCACCTGCCTGCCTGCTCTAACGACCACCACGCGTGCACCACTTCACTCCCTTGTGCAGCCGCTGCAGAGGAGGCATCTGCCCCCGAGGAGGCGCCCGCTGCGGCAGCGGCTGCTGCTGCTGAGGAGGCACAGGAGCAGGTGCCCCCCACCCAGGACGAGGAGGCGCCGCCTGCACCGGCAGTGGAGGAGCTGGCGGCGGCAGAGCCCGGTGAGTGGGGCACAGGCAGAGGCCCTGCATGTGCTCCAACGTGGCTTGCTCAGTCTGGACAGTGCGCCCAGGGCTTGCGTGCATATGTGGGTGAGAGCTGCAAGTCTGTCTTGGTTTCCCGGCGACGAGGCCCTGCTGCCATGCTGACAAGAGCAACTCCTGTTGTGCCTGCCCTGCAGAGGCGCCGGCTGCCGAGCCCGAGGCCCCCGCCGCAGCTGAGGAGCTGCAGGTGGGCTGCCGCTGCCTCCAAGTGCCGTGTTGTTCTGGCGGGCTGCGGGCTGCCCCTCTCTGCAAGTGCCTCCTCGCTGCAAGCAGCCTCCTTGCGTGTTGCGCATGTGGCAGCTTGGCTCCTGGCGTAACTTGAACCAGTCCGGCCGCCCCACAGAACCCAACCCACACATACGTTGCGCCTGACATGACCCTTCCCCGGCCCCCGCCGTGCCTGCCGCTCTGTGCCCGCCTGGCAGGTGGAGGAGCCGGCTGAGATGGAGGTGGAGGAGCCGGCCAGCGCTGCCCAGGCGGCGCCAGAGGCGGAGGAGGCAGGTGCGGAGGAGGAGCATGAGCGGGAAGAGGAGGAGGTGGTGGGGGTGCAGCAGCATCCTGGCATGGCGGGCATACCAGGTGGGGCTGTCGACGGACCCTGCAAGGTTGTGTACGTGCCTTCCTGCCCTGCGCCCCCTTGCTGGTGGCCTTGGTGTGGTCGCTGCTACACTCCACAGCTCGGGGCCGCTAGTTTGCAGCACGCTGGACCCTGCCTAACCCCCTGCCTTGCTGCCCGCACTGCCTGCCTGCAGGCGAGGAGGAGGTGGAGGGCCTGGCGGGCGAGCAGGTGGAGGAGGAAGAGAAGGAGGCTGTCGCTGCCGAGGAGGCTGCAGAGGATGCCGAGGAGGCGGCGGCTGAGGAGGAGGAGAAAACGGAGGCTGCACCCGAGGCGCCGGCTGCTGCCGCAGAGGAGGCTGCCGAAGAGAAGGTGGAGGAGGAGGAGATGATGGAGGCAGAGGCGGAGAAGGAAGGCAAGTGGGGCAGAGGGGGAGGGGCAGGGCGGGGAGGCTGGCCGGGGGCCGCTGGCCGCCAGCTGGCAGCAGGGTGCCACGTGGGCACAGGGAGCAGGCTGCCGGGCAACGTGTGGAGGCCTCACCGAGCAACGTGCTTGCCAGCAGCCCTGTCGTGCAGCCTTGCTTGGGCACAGCTCATGTCACTGACGCACACAAGGGCTTGTAGGCCCGGTTGACTGGGCCTCTGGCTGACAGTCTGCCCTTGTGTATATGTGCGCCGCCTCTTGCTTCCCGCAGACGGCCTGGAGGTGGAGGCGCCCGCTGCCGAGGAGGAGCAGGCCGCTGGCGAGGAGGAGGAGCCATTCGAGGCGGAGGAGGCGGCCGCAGGTGGGGGAGCACATATGAGATCGAGCGTCGGGAGCAATGCCAGAGCGCAAATTGTGGGCACACTGCCTGGCTGTAGTGCAGCTCCTCGGCAGCCTGCACTGCAGTTGCCCTGCTCAGTGCTCAGCGCCGGCAGCTGGCTGTGCCGCAGTGGGGTGCCCGGCAGCAGCATGCCAGCAGGATCAAGAGCTGGCTGCCTGGCTGCGCACGTCATTTCCTCACCTGCCTGCCTGCCCGCCTGTGTGTCCTGCCCTGCAGTTGAGGAGGCGCCGGCTGCCAAGGAGAAGGAGGAGGAGGGCGCTGCCGCTGCCGGTGAGTGGCTGGGCGATACAGTGAGGCAGGGCAGCCAGCTGAGCAGAAGGCCGTGTGCAGCGTTGTTTTCTTCAAGTGCCGGCAGCAGCGTGCTTGTCGCAAGGATGCCTTGTGTGCAACAACAATTCCTAGGCATGCGCTTGCAAGCGTGGCCATAGCAGCCTTCCTGTGTCAGAAGCTGTGTTCTTGGGAGTGCCCTCTGGGCACAGCCTGCCTGCCTACCTGCCTCACTGTGCTGCCCTGCCCCCGCCTGTTCTGCCTCCCTGCCTAGCCTCACTATCTATCTGCTCTTGACTGTCCTGCGCCTGCAGAGCCCGCCGAGGGTGAGAAGAAGGAGGAGGAGGCAGAGGAGGAGGAGGAGGAGGAGGAGGAGGCTCCCTCGCAGCGCGGCCGCAAGCGCCCCTCCAAGGCCGCCGCCAAGGCCAAGGCTGCGCCCAAGCCCAAGGCTGCCGCCAAGCCGCGGGGCCGGGGCCGCAAGGGCAAGGCTGAGGAGGAGGCTGAGGAGGTGGCTGAGGCCGAGCTGCCGGAGGGGGAGAAGGTAGCGGAGGAGGCGGCTGCAGTGGAGGCGGTGGCAGAGGCGGAGGAGAAGGAGCTGGCGGCAGAGGAGACGGCGGCAGAGACGGCAGAGGTGGAGGCAGAGGAGGCTGAGGCAGAGGAGGAGGCGGCTGCAGAGGAGGAGGCGGCTGCAGAGGAGGAGGAGGCAGAGGCAGAGGCAGAGGAGAAGGAGGCAGAGGAGGAGGAGGCGCCTAAGAAGCGGGGCCGCGGGGCCGCGCCCAAGGCGGCTGCTGCCAAGGCGGCACCCAAGGGCAAGGCTGCTGCCAAGGGCAAGGGCAAAGCTGCTGCTGCTGCCAAGGCGGCACCCAAGGGCAAGGCGGCAGGCAAGGGCAAGGGTAAGGCGGCTGCAGAGGAGGAGGAGAAGGTGGCATCGGAGGTGGAGGAGGAGGAGGCAGCGGAGGACAGCGCGCAGAAGGAGGCAGCCGCGCCCGCCAAGCGCGGGGGGCGCGGCAAGGCGGCGGCACCGGCACCGGCAAAGGAGGAGGTGAAGGAGGCCAAGGCGGCGCCGGCAGCCAAGGCGGCACGGGGCGGCAAGCGGAAGGCTGCAGAGGTGGAGGCGGAGCTGGAGGAGGAGGAGGAGGAGGAGAAGGAGGAGGAGAAGCCGGCAGCCAAGAAGGGGAAGACCGCAGCTCCCAAGAAGGTGCGCCGACAGCGGTGCCGGGGCAGGGCCTGCGGCCAGCGAGGTGGACAGCAAGCTTTTCTGTGCGCGAGACCTAAGGCGCATGTGCTGCTTTTCACATTGCTGTGTGTGCTCTAGTTGAACGACTCTGGTGCCTCCCGATGCTGCCCCTCATCCTATGGCTTAGCTGCGCCCCCCACCAACCCCTCTGCCCCGCGCATAGAGTGTGCACCCAACCAGTTGGCGCCCCCTTTGTTCCCCTCTTCTGCAGACCCCCGCCAGCAAGGGCAAGGCTGCTGCAGCCAAGGTGAGGCAGGTGGCAAGTGCAGGTGCCAAGATGATGCGGTCTCAATGCACAGCATGCTTTTTTGGTTGCCAGCTCAGAAACGACCCCCTGTCCGCCCGCTCGCGTGGTCCCCCCGCATCCAGCCTGCCCACCTCCCGCCAGCCTGCCTGCGCCGCCCCTCGCACCTGCCTCACTCCCCTTTTGTGCCCTCCCACTTTCCCTCCTCCAGGCCAAGCCCTCCACCGCCAAGAAGGCAACCTCCGTGAAGAAGACGACGGCAACCAAGAAGGCAGCCCCCGCCAAGGCCAAGGCCACCCCCACCAAGGCCAAGCCCTCTCCCAGCAAGGCCAAGGCGGCGGCCAAGCCAGCGCCCGCAGGCAAGCGCGCCTCAGCCAGGAACAAGTGAAGCGGGGACTGACTGGAGCCCCTCCCCGCGTGGCACTCTGCCTGGGGCGGGTGCCTGATGAAACCCAGGTGCAGACAGCGGCGGGTGCAGCGGCGGGTGCGCTGAGCTCAGCTGCCCCTGCGCAGCGCTTTTGCTGGCAGGCAGCATCTTGGCCCGCTGCCCCGCTGCCAGGCTGCCAAGACACGCATGGCAATGCCTGCCACCGACGACTTTACACCACCAAACCTTGCCACCCTGGCTGCCTTGCCCAGCCGGGCGCCATTGTGCCTGGGGCGGGCCAGCGCGGGGTGAGCACACGTTTTCCCTGGAGCACCCGACCCCCATCCACGCTGACCCGACCCACCTCTCCTCGAAGCAAGTAATCGAGCAAGCACCGTAGTGCAAGCACCGCACCCCCGCACCTCCCACCCCCTCGAATGCACAGACCCTCACCAAACCGCCCCATGTCCTTGTGCTCGCCAGAATTCCTTTGCCTGCTCCCGACCCGTGCCCCTGTCCATCCTACTGCCTGCAAACCCCGCCCGCTGTCTTTCGCGCCCTTTGCCCCAGTAGCGAGTGTGAACTGCCTGCCTGCCACTGACCCACTTGACCCTGACCCACGAGGGGGGTGCGTGAACAATGAACGGAGCAGTGTGTGTAATCGTGCATAGATGCTGTGCAGGGTTTCACATGGATGGCGGGGGCGCACGTGCACAGGTGCCGCGCTAAGAATGTCATTGTCAAGGTTGTGCTGCCAAAGGAACGTCTTGAATCAAAGGAATGGGCGCGCTGAGTCGCTGATGAAATCAAACAAGGGAGGGCATTTCGATATCAGTTGGGTGGGTCATGGTTCAAAGCAGAGGGCGTAGAAGGATAATTGTTGAAGCGGAATGACCGGTAAAATACTTGTGTGTGGTGTGGGAAGACTGGGCCCAGAGGGCACTTAAGATTCAGGCATGCATCGGGGCTGCCGACGAGGGGCCCGCCTCTGCCACCTCCTCCGCCGCCGCCACCGCCGCCATCTCCGGCACGTCGAGCCCCGCGCTGCGCACGAACTGCTCCAGTTGGCGCACCCGCTGCTGCAGCCTGCTGAGCTGGCGCTCCACCGAGCCCTTCACCGCCGCTGACACGGTCGCTTGCAGCACCGCCTGCTGCTGCTGCCGCCTGGCGGCCGACTCTTCATCGGGGTCAGGCAGGCTGCCATCCATCATGCGTGCCTCAATCTGTGCATGCCGCTGGGACTCGTCCTCGGAAACGGAGCACCGCACCGTGGCCAGAGCCGCCAGCAGGTGGCGCTGCTGCAGCGGCGCCACGGGCGGCGGCGAGGAGGCGCGCGCCGCCTGTGCGCCTCCGTCAACCATCTCACCCTCCTGCTGCTGCTGCAGGTGGTGCTGCTGCTGCACCCAGGCCTCCTCTGCCGCCACCATCTCTCGAATGGCTGCCATACCAGCTCGGCGGCACACCTCCGCCACGTCAGCGCCGCTCATGCCCAGCGTGGGCTCCCCCGCCAGCTCAGCCAGCGCCACGTCAGCGCCCAGCGGGCAGCGGCGCAGTGCGGACCGCAGGATGGAGAGGCGGGCGGGCTGGTCGGGCAGGGGGACGCGCAGGAGGTGGTCCAGGCGGCCGGGGCGCATGAGGGCGGGGTCCAAAGCCTCGGGGCGGTTGGTGGCGCACAGGACGTACACGCCGCCGCGGTCTGCAGCAGGGAAGAGAGCATGGAGAGATGAGGGAGTGGGGGACGGTGAAGTGGAGTGGGTGGGGTGGGTGACCGAACGAGCAGGCGGCTTTGAAGCACTACTTGCGTTGCAGCTGCCCCTCTCACGCCCCACCTCGCTCCTCTGCCGGCCCTCTCCCACACACTGGCTCCCCCACACATACTTCCACCCCACCCGGCTCCACCCTTCCTACCCACCACAAAGTTTCATCCAGCTCTACCCAACAATGCTGGATCATAATCAAGGTGACACCCAGCCAGCCACCCACCTGACAGGCCATCCATCTCGATCAGCAGCTGGTTGAGGACGCGGGAGGCGGCGGCGTCACCCCCGCTGCTGCTGCCCCCCGAGCCGCGCCGGCCGGCGATGGAGTCAACCTCATCGAAAAAGATGAGGCAGGGGGCTGCCTGCCTGCAGAGGGAAGCACAGCACAGCACAGCACAGCACAGCGGGGGGACACAGGAGGGAGGGGGAGGGGTGGTCAGGCAGGCAGGCAGGCAG
>JTEE01000208.1:448854-467111 GCA_002896455.3 Chlorella sp. ArM0029B | reverse complement strand
AGTCCAGCCGCCCCGCCCGCCGCAGCCCGGCATCCACCGTTGCCCGCTGGCTGGTGGTGCCCACCAGCGCCACACGGCACCGGCTGGCCCGCAGCTCGTCAATGGCCGACAGCAGGCGGGCGGTGGCCTGGCGCTCATGCTCTGAGCGGCTGGAGGCGCGGGAGGGTGCCATGCTGTCCACCTCGTCCAGCAGCAAGATGCAGGGCTGCTGAGACTTGGCTGCGGGGCAGGGGCGGGCGGGGGGTGGGGCGGAGCAGGCAGTGGGGAGCGTCTTGGTCGGTACTCGTATGGCAACCAAGCAGTGGCAGGGCAAGCCAGCAGCGCAACTGGCGCCCCTGCATTGGCACCCGCCTGCGCACACAGCATTCCCTGACAACATGTGGGATGAATTGCGTGCCCTGTGCTTCAGACATGCGCAAGGCGGCACCCACCTGCGTTAAATGCTCTCCGCATGTTCTTCTCCGCAGCCTCCCCCACGCACTCGCCGCCGTTGAGGACGACGATGGGCATGCGCACCTCGGACGCCAGGGCACGCACCAGGTGGGTCTTGCCGGAGCCTGCAGGGCAACAGGACGGGTCGAGGCCCATGCGTGTGAGTGTGCGCGAGAGTGCGCGAGAGTGCGCGAGAGTGTGTGTGTGAGAGAGAGAGAGAGAGAGAGAGAGAGAGAGAGAGAGAGAGTGTGTGGGGGCGGGAGAGAGGGCAAAAGACAGCGGTCCAAGGCTCGCCTGCATGCCCTCCCTGTGACCCTTGTGCATGCATGGTGACCCGCCCACAAGGCAGCAGCTGGGGAAGTGAGGGGTGACAGCCAGCCAGCATGCGTGCAGCACTAGAGAGCAGCCCTGCCTCGCCTCCCAAACTCAACACCCCCAGGCCCTGCCCTGCCCTGCCCCGCCCCGCCCCCAGCCTCGCCCTCCACCCACCCTCCAGTCCACCCACCTGGCGGCCCGTGGAGCAGCACGCCGCGTGCAGCGCTGACTCCCAGGCGCGTAAAGAGGCGGGGGTGGATCAGCGGGTAGGCAATGTGCTCCAGCAGCTGCTCCTTCTGCCGGGCCAGCCCACCCACAGAGGCATACCCGCCGTCGCTGGCGTGCCCCGTCATAGCGCTGATCTGAAGGCGAGGACGCTTGGTGGGCGCCTCTGCAGACGCTGCGGCCGGGACTGCGGCAGCGGCAGCGGTGCTGGCCGTAGCTGCGCTGCCCCCAGTCGCATCCTGCGCAGTTGCCGCATGCCTCGCAGCGGCACCGAGCGCGTCGCGGCCGTCGCCCCAGCGGCGAGCTGCCAGCTTGTGTTTGTCGCTGGCAACCAGCGGCTCTGGGGCGCTGTCGCCCAGCTGTCCTTTCTGCACCCACCGCCAGCCCCGCGTGTCAAACACCCACCTGCTGACATGGCCACCCACCAAGCTGTCGCCCGCCGCTGAGGGTGTGCTGCCATCCACAGTCTGACCAGCAGCGGCGCCTCCCCAGGGGGCGTGCCGGTCTGGTGCAGGCTGCGCTGGCGCTGCCACCACGCTGCCCAACAGTGCATGTGTCTGCTGCCGCGCCTGCTGCGGCTGCGAGGGTGGCAGCGCACGTGCTGCTGCGCCGCTGCTGCTCAGCGGTTTGCAGGTGCCGATGGGTATGGCGGTCTTGCCACTGAAGCGGGACTGTGCCTTGGCACCTCCAACCACCTTCAAGCTGTCTGTCGCGGGCGCCTCCTGGGTGGGGGGTGAGGCAGGCTCCGACGCGGGGGCTGCTTCTTGCTGGGCCGCCGGCTCCTGCAGCGGGACGCCGCCAGCAAACCAGCTGCTGCTTGCCCACCTGCGCAGCAGTAGGTTGGTTGCAGGTGTCTGGGATCAGCTTCCACAGAGGAAAAAGCAGTTGTGAGAAGACAGAACCAATCAAACTGCACGGACTGCGGCCGGCACTACAAACAGGCGCGGTGGGCCAGCTTGAGCGTCACAAGTCAGCCGGCGACGCACGGCGCAGGCTGGCAAAAAGCGCTGGTACGACTGGCAGGTCTAGAGTATTCGAGCAGGGGCACCCACCATGACGGCTGCGCCTGCGGCGCAAGGACCTCCGCCATAATTGTGTTGCCGCTGCTTGGACTGTCCGCCACACACACAGCCTGAGGCGCTTGGATGTCGTTTTTACGCAAGACGCCAGAGGGAACGAGAGGAAGGAGAGGGCAGAACTCGAAGCACGCTTGACGTGGCAATTTCCTGATGACCCCATTTCGGACGTCAGTCCTGCCATCGCGCATTTGCTGCAATTATACCATACACTGCGCAACCCAGCAGCACCAGAAGGCTCCCACAACATACGCAATGTTGGCGACGTCCAACCAGCGGCTTGCACAGCACTCTGCCCCTGCTCAGTGTCGTGTGGTGCGGCGCAGAGAAGCTATCAATGGCCGCAGCGGCGCCCAGCATCGCAGCTGGGCTGCACCGCCGCCGCACCGCCACCGCCTGGCTGTTGTAGCTGCCGCACCTGCCGACCAGCCCGCAGCAGGTGTGGAACTCACCCGTGGCCAGGTGCTGAGGGGCGCACTGGCGGCTGCTGGTGGTGCACTGATGGCGAGCGCTGCACCGGCAGTATACGCCTCAGCAGAGCCGGCGGCAGCCGTGGCGGCAGCAGCAGCTGAGCCGGCAGCGGCACTGAGCGCCGCAGCCACTCAGACCTTTAGCAAGGCAAGTTGTTGGCCCGCTCTAAAGCCGTTGCGTATGGGCTGCTCTGTGCGGTCATCTTTTGGGGCTGTTAGGCATGGTGGTGCTGCATGCAAGCACCTCTGCCCTCGCCTGCACCCACGCTGCCCCGCGCCTCCCCGTCTCCCTCTCTGCACACTGTGCTGCGCCCCCACGCCCTACCTCGCCCTGGCGCACCCCTGGCTGTGCCCCCTTGCCCTCCTTCCACCATCCAACCTATATTCGCTCCCTGTCTCGCTGGCCCCCCTCACAACGCTGCCTTGTATTGGCTACACCCCTGACCCAGCACCTGCCTCACGCCATCTGCCTTCCCACGCACCTCGCCCTCCCACTCCGCAGGTGGTCATGAACACACTGTCCGACTGCCAGCTCGCCATCTCCAGCTTCCCCACGTTTAGCTACGACGCCGCGGGCGGCGGCGGCACCGCCACCGTCACCTCGCAAGGCAGCGACGGCCTGCTGCACCTCGTGTTTGACACCGCATCACTCAACATCCCGCCCATCAACTACCTGCACGCCAAGGTGTTGGGCGTGCCGATCCCGCCGCCTCTCAACATCGAAATCGTGCCACAGGTGGGTCAGAGGTGGAGGGGTGAGCGGGCACGGTGGAGCGGGGCACAGGGGGAGGTCGGAACAGGCCACGCCAGCGGGCTTTCATGGCACTGCTGCTGGTCTGCCACTGCCCTCCCGCGGCATTCGAGCCGCCACCTGCCAGCCGCCGCTCCCCCTTCCCGGCTCTCTCCGGCTGCTCGTTTTCACCTGAGGGCTGCCACTGCCGCTGTGCCCCTCGTTCCTCTCTCCCCCACTCACGCCGCCCCTCCTTGTGTGTGTGTGTGTGCATGTGCCCTCCCCTCCTCCCCACCTCCCCACCTCTGCCCCACCTCCCCCCGGCCCCCTGCAGCGCCTGGAGGGCACCCTGGACCCCGCCACCGGCCAGCTGGACCTCGACTTCCTGGCATCATTCGAATTCACAGCGGTATGCACGCCCTGCTGGCAGCAGCACACATTTCGAGGAGGCTTTGGAGACTTTGGCAGGCCTGGACTGGGCTGTGCCTGCTTGTTTGCTGGCTGGCTGGCTTGCTGGCTGACTGGCTGGCTGTGCTCCCAGTAACCGCGTGTTTTCTAACCAGACAGGCGCTACACCCACTCCCGCCTGCCTGCAGGGCCCCCTGTACCGTGCCGCCCCGCTGGTCGTGTCCACCAACCTCACCACCGAGACCTCTGACGGCGTGCGGCTGCACGGCGTGGGCGAGCGGCTGCGTGCCGACGGGCGGGCGCGGCTGGTGGGGGTGGCAAACGTGCCCAAAACCGGCGATGGCCTCGTCGACGGGCTCCTCACGCTGCCAAACGACGCACTGGCGGTGCTGTCTGCCGAGCTGCGCTTCTCTTGAGGCGGTGGAGGAGGGGGCGTGTGACAATTTTGGAGCTGGGGCGGTGGAAAGCCTGCCAGCAGTGGACAACGGCATGCATGCAACCAGACCAGAGAACCGTGACCTGTGTGTGCCTGCCCCTGCTCTGCCTCACTCGTTACTTGCCTTTTGAGTTCACACGACTTGTGTACCTCATGCGAGTATGATGCAACACCTGGCTCCTGCACACACGCTGCTGCCTCTCAGGTCACCCGGCAGTCGCCCTGGGCGGTTGCCTTGGTGAGGTTCGCTGGGCACAAGCTTCTCTGGCCTGGCACGGCCGGCGCTGCTGCACGTCTTCAGCTTCAAAACGACATGTCGACAGGCGCCCAAAGCGTGTTACAAGTACGTCCCAAAGCGTGTTACAAGTACACAAGTAAAGAGTACAATAGGGGCGGCCAGCCAGGGCCCAACCAGCGCTGGCACACGCTGTCGACCGCGCCACAAAGAATGCTACTCGTCGCCACCTTCCCTCCGCGCTGCGGGCAGGTGCCGGTGGTCCTTGGACGCATTCTTCTTGCGCCTCTTGGCCATGTACTTCTCCAGCTGGCCTGCACGGGGGGGGAGGGGGAGGGGAGGCAGGGGGAGCAGCAAGTGTCGGGTGCGGGTGTGTGCTGTGTGGGTGCAGGCGGACAAGTGGCCTTGCACCTCTCCAGCTGGCCTCCACCAGGGGGGAAGAACAGGCAAGGGGTGTTGGGTGCAGGTGTGTGCTGTGTGGGTGCAGGCAGGTAGATGCTTGGCCATGCACCTTTCCAGCTTGCGTGCTGCGGGGAGAGAGGGTGGGGCATTGACGGGCCATGCCCATCTCCCAGCTGGCCAGAGGCTGCCGCCCATCTCCCACACAATAGCAAGCATGTACCAACAGGGCACGACTCTTTCACACAAAAAAAAGCCGTGAACGAGTGAAACATGTGACCGCCATGGACTGAAGGCAGACTGAAGAGATCTAGGCAGGCGTGACCAGGCAGAGGGTGGCTTGCCTGACGCCTGCAGCTCGTCGTACTTTGCCACCAGCTCCAGCCGGCGCTGCTCGCTCTTCTTGAGGAAGAAGGGGCGCTTGCCGTCCTTGACAGCGTCCCGCTCCTTGGCCTGCGGGTGGGCGGTGAGTGGTGGCGGTGGTGAGGTGGCAGTCATGGGGAGTGGGGCAGGGGAGGTTGGGGTGGGGTGGGATGGAGGAACCGCAGGGGGCAGGGGATGGGAGAGTGCGTGGACAGCGGGGGGGGCCATGGGTATGCGCAGCAGCTGGGCCGCCACGCTGTGCACGGTGGCAGCAGTACTGCGCAGGGCGCCGCTGAGCTGCCTGCAGCCAGGTGCCCGCCTGTCTCCCCACCTGCCGCCTGCCACACCACACCGCTTGACCCCTCCGGCCCCCATCCCTGCACACCCACCCTGCCGCCGTGCCGGCCTGCCTGCGTGACTATTGCTGGCCCGTGCCTGCAAGACCATCAGGAACCCTGCACCCAGCACCCTGCACCCACCTTGACCTTGCCCTTGAACCCCTCCCGCTTCCTCCGCGCCTCCTCGCTGCGCAGCTGCTGGTTCACCCGGTCCAGCTGGGCCTGCAGCTCGGCACGCGGCGCCGCACCCTTGGCCTTCCTCAGCGCAGCGCGCAGGTCGTCCCGCTCTTGAGGCATCTTCTCGTCGTACAGGAAGGCGTACCTGCAGTACCACGGATGGCATAATGTTGTGACGGGCGCGGGGCAGCAACGGTCACGCAGGCAGGCAGGCAGGGCGGCACGGTGGGTGGGCAGGCAACCGGGTGGGCAGGCCCGGCTGGCGCTGGCAGCGCAACAGCAGGCTTGCTGGCAGGGGCAGCAATCGAGCACGCCTGCTGGGCCCTCATGCGCTGCTCACTGTTTCTTGAACTTGTCTTCCTGGTACTGCCCCGCGCTCAGCGACTCAAAGCGAGGGTCTCGCGAGTCGCTGAGTAGGGCACATGGGGCGGATGGGAGCGGGGCAGTTGGCAGGAGGAAATAGTCAGATGACGTATCGGAGCGAGGGGTGGGGCAGGAAGCAGAGGTCCCGGTGCAGTGCCGAGGATGGCTGAGATGCTGGCACAGCTGCAGCCGCTATTTCATGATCTGAGCCGCCCACCACGCTCAAAATAAGGGCGGTGCAGGGCCAGGGCTCCCTGGGCACACCTGCACTCTGCACCACCTCAACAACCGCACCGCTGCGCTTCTGTGCAGGATGCCCCTGCCACACCAGCTGTCAGCCTCACACCCAGATTCTCCCCTGCATACTGCCCCAGCCCCAGCGGCCCTCCCCTCATCTTCCCCTCGCCTAACTCACCGCTTGCCGCCCAGCATGCTGTCCCGCAGCACCGGCACCGGCCGCTTGCTGCTCATCTCCGCAGGGCGGTGCTTGCCGGTGCGCTTGAAACTGCCTGCCTGGGCCGCCTGCTTTGCTGCCCGCGCTCGTGCCTTCATCGTGGCTGCACTGGTGCTGCCATCCTGGCGGAGCGCCACCAGCTGGCCCAACGTGGGGCCTGCATCCCCGCCACCGCCGCCCTCTTCCTCCTGCACCAGGGTTGTGTGCGTAGGGAGGGCAAAAGGGAGCGGTTGAGAGGCAGAAAGTGTGGATGGGCGGGTGGCACGCTTGCAAGAGCGGCTGCATCAGGCAGCAGAGCGTACTAGCCCAGCCTGCGGACTGGTGCCTCCCCTTCGATGCTCCCCGTCGGTGCTCCTGCCTGCGCAGGCGGCAGCGCTGCCGCCGCCGCTGCTCAACATCCCTGCCGCTGCCACCCATTGTGCCGCACCTCGCTGCTGCCCTCCGAGTCGCTCTGACTGTCACCGCTGTCGCTCTGCGACTCGCTGCCGCTGTCGGCGAACTGCGGCTCCAAGCGGGAGCGCTTGGCGCCTGCCTGCTCAGGTGCCGCCTCGTCCTCTGAATCATCATCATCTGCTGGCATGGCGCGCCGTGGTTGTGCTGGAGGCTGCCGCTTCATGCTGCACCTAAATTGCTGGGCAGCTGGCAGGTTGTTGTTGCCGCCAATTGGCAAGTCAATTGTATGGATGCATGCATTGAGCAACGATATCCGAAGCACCAGTTGTTTCGAGCCGTCAATGTCCAGCTCAGCACGCTTGTTTCTTCGCCAACAGCCATTGCTGGCGCCTACTGACGATCAGACAGTAATTCCACATGTCGGCCAGTCTTGGCAGCATGCCTGGGCCCTAACTGCGGCACTCTGGTCATCGCCGCTCAACTATGGCGTCGGCATCCTCTGGCGGCAGCCGGCTGACCAAGCTTCTAAACCTGATTGATGGTGCGTTGCGAAGGGCTGGCTGGAGCGGCACAACCCCAACCCCACTTCCAGCCGGGGCGACCAGGCACCGAGCAGGGCCACAGGGGCCCTAGAACAGAGCCTACAGAGCCGTTGAGCATGTTGCAATCCCTCCATCGTCCTGCAGGTGGCTCCTCCCTTGCCACCCGCAAGGCGGCGGCGGCGCAGATTGCCGGCATTGCCGCGGCCCACCCGCAGCAGCTGCCCGCAGTGGTGGCTGCAGTGGCACGCCACCTGCGCCACCGGGAGTGGGATGCACGCGTGGCAGCAGGCCACTGCCTGGGCTTGCTGGCTGAGCACTTCCAGCATCACACCCCAGCCGACCTGGCAGCGGCAGCGGCGGCGGCGGCGGCAGCACCGGAGAGCAAGGATGATGATGTGAAGGTGGAGGTGAAGGAGGAGGCGGGCGGCCCCAGTATCAGCACTGCAAGCGGCACACCGGAGCCTGCGCAGCACCTGCTGTCGTTTGCCAGCTTTGATGTGCAGCGAGTGCTGGCGCAGGGCACGCCCATGCTGGCCTCTGGCGGAGAGGTGGGCGGGTGTGTGTGGGTGGAGTCGGGCAATTCTTGTGAATGTGGGTGCATCGGGGCTGGCCGGGTGATGCTGCTGCCGGCTGTGGTGTCAGCATGATGTCATGCCAGGGCATGCCGGGCTGCTGCACCCTGTGTGGCCCCACACCTTTCTCTACCCTCTGTCTCGCCCCCTGTCGCACCCCAGCCCCTGCCACCGCTCCTCCACCCTGCCTTCACATGCCCGCCTGCCACTGCTTTCCACCCTGCCCACACATGCCCACCTGCCATCCGCTCTCCTCGTTTTCCCTGACAGCCCACCCACCCCATCCAACAACACATGCATGGAACCTCTCCATCGCCCTGACCACCACCCCACACAACAACACAACAACAACCACACATGCCTGCAGGAGTACGAGGTGCCTGCTGAGGCCGGGCTGAGCCGGGCCGAGCAGCTTCGCCGGCAGCGGGGCAACCTGAAGCAGCGCTTGGGGCTGACGGGGCCTCTCATGGACGGGCTCATGGACACCGACGAAATGTTCAACGACGAAGACTTGCTGACGGAAGACGCCAAGAGCGAGTCGGGTGGAGCCGGTGGGGGCGGCAGGCCAGCGCGGCCTGCAGCGGCGGGCAAGGGGCCAGCAGCGGCGGCAGGGGCGGCGGCAGGGGCAGCGGTGGCGGGGCACAAGGACGCCAGCCAGCTGCTGGCTGACATGAGCGGTATGTCGGCACGGGAGCGGGCGGCGGCGGCACGGCGTGCCAAGGCGCTGAAGCGGACCAGCTCCGCGGTGCAGGGCGGCGGCGCAGGGAAGCGGGCCAAGGGTGCTGCCAGCGGGGCCGGCAAAGGCGCAGAGCCCAGCGGCTCCGAGGCGGCGGCGGGCAGCGTGGCCGAGCTGGAGGGGAGCGCTGCAGAGGCGGCGGAGCAAGAGTGGGCAGACATTTTGGAGGGAGGGCGCTGGCCTTTCCAGTCCCTGTGCGATCAGCTGTGTGTGGACATCCTGCACCCCTGCTGGGAGGTGCGGCACGGCGCTGCGCTGGCGCTGCGTGAGGTGCTGGGCAGCTCAGCAGGCGCAGCAGGCGTGCTGGCCGCGCCNGAGGCGGCGGCGGCGGCGGCAGCGGGCGAGGCGGCTGCGGGTGGCAAGAAGGGTGGGCTGGCGTCGGTTCTGGCGGGGATGGGCAGCCTGGAGGCGTCAGAGGCTCAGTATGCCGGGGAGTTTGACCTGCAGGCGTTCCAGAGGAAGCTGGCCAGGAAACCGCAGCAGGGCTGAGCAGGGCTGCAGGTGCCGCTTGACCTCGCACCTTGCTACGGCTGGCGTCTGGCTATCCATCTCCTTGCTCTGCTTTCAAGACTCTGTGTTTTGCTTCCTGTTTCCTCATCTGCACTCATGCTTTGCTCTCCTGCTGCTCCTCTGCTGCTTCTCATCCTTTGCTGACTCTGCCTGTACGCTGACAAATCTGGTATTACAATCAAAGAAGAAGAAGCTCAAGCAGAGCAGAGCAAGGAAGGAAGGGACTAGAAGGAGGGACAGAGCAGCAAGGGAGCAGCAGCAAAAGGGTCAGGGAACACGAGTCGAGGGACATGGGCGGAGGGGCCATGTCGGCGCCACATCCTGGGCCGCATTGCGCGGCGCAGCGCCGCCGTCAGTCGGGGCACGGCGGCGCACCGCATGCGTTTACAAGTCAATGGCTGCCGCGGCTGGCTGCATGCCACCCTGCCGCGTCACACCACGTCGTACACGGTACTGCCAGGTCAGCAGTTCATCACATTGCGTACACATCCTCCATCTTGGTGCGCTTCCACCGGTCGGGTCCCCGCACCGCCACGTAGACGCATGTGAGGGCGGCAAAGCCGAGGAAGCAGTAGATGAAGATGTTCTCGGTGTAGATGTACTTCAGGCCCTGCAGGGGCGGAGGGAAGAGGGGCAGCGGCGAAGGCCAGATGCGTAAGAGAACGGGCGTGGCAGGCACGGGAACGGAGCGGAGCACTCGACCCCCCAGCTTGCTGGCAAGTTCTGTGCAAACACTACTCCCTGCCCCAGCTGCCACCCGCGTCCTGACCTTCCCGACCTCCCTCTCCCTTCCTCGCCCGATGATTCTCACCCCTGCCGCCCGCCCCCCCGCTCTCCTTACCTGGATGCTGGTCAGCTGCGCCCCGTAGATGTCGTTGATAGAGGTGCCGTCTGCGTACAGCGCGAAGGCTGCTGTGCAGAACTGGATGGTGGCGGTGGTGGCCAGCAGGATGAGGGCGACGTTGAAGAGGAAGGAGGACATGACGGTGGCGCCGGGGCGCATGGGGTGCACCCGGAAGATCAGCAGGTTGAGCCCAAACTTGAAGTTGCCCTTGACCACCGCAAGCTGCAGGTAGAAGGCAAACATGCCAAACAGCAGCGTGCCAAACAGCGGGAAGGCGTCGTTGGCCCTGCGGGGAAGATGGGGAGGGGAAGGGAGCGGAGGGGAGGGCGGGTGAGCAGGCTGGGCAGCGCCGGCGGGCAAGCTGCTGGGAAGCGCAGCTGCTGCTAGGAAGCGCAGATGCTGCCAGGCATCAGCCTATGCCCATACCCTGCCTGGCCCTCTGCTTGCCCCGCCTCCCATGCATTGGGAATACCCTCTTGTTTGCTTAAGCACTCTCGCGCTCCCACACCGCTGGGCACCGCCTCCTGCTGGCCCTTCTCCCACGCACTTTGTGCCCTTCTCCGCCCCTCCCTCCCACTCTCCCTCCCTGCCACCCTCCCTGCCACCCCGCCTCACTTGATGAAGACATTGTTGAGCAGGGGCGAGACGGGCGGGTCTATGAGGATGTACAGGATGATCTGCAGCACCCAGCAGATGGACAGCGCCAGCCCCAACAGCCCGCCAAACAGCTTGAACCAGAAGCCCAGCACCGTCAGCACCCACTTGTAGTCGGGGTCCTCGCTCTGCACAGGGTGGGAGGTGGGAGGTGGGAGAGGCAACGGGCCAGGGTGGGAGGGCCGCTGTGGTGCGGACGTGGGCCAGCGCACCTGGAAGGCAGCCGCACCTGCCGGCCTCCCTGCTCTGCTTGCCTGGCTTGCTGCACCTGCCCGCCACACAGATGCCTGCCCAGCCTTGTGGCTCCGCTCAGCTCCCCACTTGCTGCCTACCACCCACATCCACAGCCACACAGCCAGTGCACCTCCTCACACCCCCACACAGCTAATGCACCTCCTCAAACCCACACAACCAATGCACCTCCTCACACCTACCCACACACCGGTGCTGCCCTGCCCCGCCCCCACCTGCGGGTACACCATTTCCAGCTCCTGCTCATCCTCCTCCAACACGATCAGCTGGTTGTTGAGCGCCTTGATGTTGCGCCGCCACCGCCAGCTGCGCCCGTTCTCCCGCTCCTCCCGCTTCAGCGCATCCGCCAGCTGCCCCACGTCCTTGGCACGCCGCGCCAGGTCGCGCGCGCGGTCAATGTACTGAGAGCGCGTGATGGTGGCTCGCGGGCGGGCGATGAACTGGCGGATCCAGTCCACGGGCAGCGACACGATGCCAATGGCGCCAAACACCATGAAGAGCAGCCAGCCCAGGGTGGCCACAATGGCCATCGCGTACACCAGGATGGACACCCGCACCTTCCACGTCTCGTTGATGCGGTTCACAAACACGTCGCACTGCGGGAGGAGGGCATGGAGAGGAGGGTGGGGCGGTGGCAGGGCGGGCAGCGAGCGGGCGGGCGGGCAGGGGGCAAACACCAGAAGGCAGGGCAAGGCAGGGCAAGGCAGGGCAAGGCAGGCGGGGTGCAGGCGGAGGGAGACAAACAGGTACGGCGGTGATGGGTGCTGAGCACCACGGCAGCATACCATGCAGCAGTTGGGTGCACCAGCACATCACATACAGCCCAGCCCAGCAGCAGCAACAGGGTGGCGAGAAGGTGGTGAGTATTGCTGCTGCTGCGCCGCCTGCAGCTTCAGCCTGCACCTGCCTCCCTGCCCTTGCCACGCGCCCGCCCACGCACATTGTACCCCAGCGACGCGAGGGTGGTGTTGACCGCAGGGTTGGCGCCATTGTTGTTGAAGTTTGCAAAGAGGCCGATGCAGTTGGTGTACATGTAGGAGCTGTCATTCAACGTCTTCACCGGCAGCAGCCCCGACCGCGCTCCCTGCACGTCGTACTCGGCGTAGCCCGCAAATGCTGCAGCAGGCAAATGATAGGCAGGGCAGTGTAAGGCAGGGGCAGTCGTCTGCGTTGTGGTGCGAGTGCACACTGCAAGAAGTGGGTGCTGCCTGCATGGGTGCACGACAGCTGCCAACAGCCAAGCAAGCTGTGCCTGCAGACGTGGTGGCGCCGATGTCACGGGTGGCCTGCTGCTCAGTGCACCCACCGTACGGGATGGCGATCAAGCAGCCCATCACAAAAACTGCGCCGATTGCCCACAGCACGCCGCTGAGGATGCGGCGGAAGAAAGACCTGCGGAACAGCACGCGACACGAGACGCAGCACAAATAAGTACTCTCTGCGGGCATGGGGGATGAAGCCGGCAACAGTGGCATCTGGCATTGCACGCAGCGTGTGAGGCAGCACTCTGCCCTGGCCATCTGTCCCTAACAGTATGCTGTGGGTGCCGTGCTGCTGCTACCGGCAGCATGCCCACGCGTCCGCACCGCCCGCCTGCCTGCACGCACCACTCGGAGTCGGCCTCATAGTAGAAGATGGAGAAGGGGACGAGCACAAAGGTGATTGCCATGTTGGCGATGTAGACCGCATACCACAGAGTCTTCATGGGAATGTTGTCATCGCACGACGACAGCGGTATGTCCAAGTCGCACGCCTGCTGGTTGGCGACGTCCAGCGGGAAGAGTAATATGGTCCACATGGCGACGGAGAAGCCCACAAGCACAACAATCTTGGGGATCCATGCCTGGTTCTTGTCCTCGGGGTGCTGGAAGTGCACCACGAAGTAGAGCGAGATGAAGAGGACCAGGACGGCCACCACCACCGTGATAACTGCGCAAGGCAGGCGGGGGAAGCGGGGCGGATCGGTGCAGAGCAGGCACTGCCCAGGAGGCGCCCGGCAAGGCGGTCAGCCCGCGAGGTTAGCTCCAGTTGGGGCCGCGGCAGGCGTCTGCAGCGCCCCTTCGGCTGACAGGCGATCCCCAGCAACTCACTTATAAGGAACCAGTTCATGGCTGCCGGCGCTGCTGCTCCTACTGGGCGCCCCGCGCTCTCATTCGCAGGGAGCTACCGCTCTGCCAGCGGCTCCTTTGCAGGTCCAGAGAGTGGCTGTATAACTGTGTGCGGTGAGCAGAGAGGAATTCGCTTGCTGGCTGAGGCCACGTGAGGCCACGCTGGCGGCTTCCGAGTCGAAACTGAGAGGGCTTGGGGCATCAAGCGCATGCCCACATTGGCCACATTGCAATTGAGGCCTCCTCGGGAGCCCACAGAGGCAACTTTGGTCCGTGCCAAAGTGCAACCCTTGCCAAATGTGGGCAGCCGTGGCGGCCAGGCGCCAGGCGCAGCAGTTGGCATGCGCACTGTTCACGAGGAGCGCAGCTGGCGGGTTGGAGGCGCTGGGAGGGTTCACCCGCGGCGTGCACAGGCTGCCCAAAGACGAATCGCTGGCGGCCAAGGTGCGGCGTAACAGGGCCTTCGCTGCCATCGCTTGGTCCCATGTGCCACATCATGCAATGCAAGCACACAGGCATATACCTGAAGCTGTGTGTTTTATCCTATAGTCCAGCGTGCTGGCTGGCATGCCTCTGCATATGCCCCGGGCGTGCCTCGTTCCCTCCCTGCCGCTTCCCTCCCTGAATGTGTGGCGTCAATTCATCTCTGCAGCGTGAGCGCCGCAAGCAGCGCCGCAAGAACAACAGAGACTTGAAGGAGCAGGTGTTGTCCCACGGCTTTGGCTGGCAGTGCAAGCCGCAGGCAAGTCGGAGGGCAGACGCACATCACCGGTCGATGCCACGCATCGCCCTGCTGCCCTCGGCGCCTGCACGGGGCATCCCACTGTGCACCCGCCTGTCGGCTGCACTGCTCCTCACCCCGTCAACCAAACGTGCCGCCTGCAGGCGCCCTCCAAGCCCCCAGCTGCTGCCAGGGCTCGCCCCGGCCGTGCAAGGCCTGCTGCCAAGCACACTAGCACTGCCAGCAGCGAGGATGAGAGTGATCTTGAAGAAGATTGGCAGCTGTTCCAGGCCATGCTGGGCCATCCGCGCAGCGCAACAGAGAAGCGGCAGTTCACCAGGGCGTGGCAGCAGTGGCAGGCGGCCTCCGTCCACGAGCGGGCCCGTGGCAAGAGCGGCATGAGTGCCGGCGGCGGCAGCGGCACCTGGGGTTGGGAGGGGGCCGCAGCCGGAGGGCGCAGCAGCTCGCAGGGCGGCGCCTCCAGCAGCGGCGGCAGCGGCAGCGGCACCAGCTGGAAGGGCAGTGCCGGGGCCAGTGCGGGACCACGCTGGGGGCAGGCCAACTGGAGTTGGGAGGACTTTGGGCAAGAAGCCTCCAGCAGGCGTGGCGGCGATGCCACCGGCAGCAGCTGGCAGTCTAGCGGCTGGGAAGATGAGGAGGCATGGTACGAGGCGGCGCCAGGTGCCCGCCGTGGCAGCACCAGCAGCAGCAGGAACACAGGGGGCAGCGCAGGGGACTGGCACAACGCGTGGCAGCACTTTGGCAGCAGCGGCAGCGGCTGGCACCACAGCAGCGGGCAGCACAGCGGCAGCAGCACTGGCAGCAGTACCGGCAGCGGCAGCAGCAGTGGTACTGTGCGCAGCAGCAGGTCGCACAGCAGCACACGACTGCTGGGACTTGATCCCAGCTGGCTGTCGCTGCGCTGCGGGCGGCAGCTGAAGTCGGCATACCTGGTGCAGGCAAAGGCGCTGCACCCAGACGTGCACGCCGGCAGCGGCTGCGCACGCAGCGCAGCAGCAGCAGAAAAAAAGTTCAAGGAGGTGCAGGCGGCTTATGAGGAGCTGCTTGCACTGGTGGCACGTCCGGCGGAGGCGGGGCAGCGGTAGCAGCTGGGTCCATGCCTGTGAAGTGAAATATCACGGGTAGTTTTACTCCGCAGGCCCTCTTTTCTATGCCTGTGAAGTGTGCAGTGTGTGAGTGTCCAGCTGCTCCTGCACTTGCCTCAACAAATCTCCTGTCTTACGAGACCGTCACTTGGCTCCCCGTGGACGTTAACTGTACCAAACAAACTCTGCATACCGCTGACAGTTCCTGCAGTGCCCCTTTGTAAAGCCAGCATGGTCCAGAATTGCATGGTACAGAAGGGTGGGTGCAGAGGCGCTGAATCAGTTCAATCTGAGGAAGTAGGTCTGAGCAGCAGAGGGGAGCATGCAGGCGTGCCAGGACTGGGGACAGTGCAAACATTGTTGGCTGGGCAGCAAGACACACGGGGCAAAATCGTGGGCACCTCCGTGAGCACCAGCCACAATGGCAAACAAAATCACGGTGTCAGGCGTGATACGAGGAAGAGGAAAACGTGAGCACAGAACAGCAACTGTTTCTCCTCAAACAGCGGCCGTGCGCTGCAGCGTCAGCAGCTCCACTCCAGCCAGCCGCCCGCCCACCAGGCGGCGTGCCGCCAGCGCCATCCTGCTGCCCGCCTCGTCCAACAGCACGCCCGCCGCCAGGCTCACACTGCTGCCGCCCTCTCCCCCCGTGCTGCAGAAGCTCCAGCAGCGCAGCGGGTGCAGCAGCAGGCCCGGCGGCAGGCTGTCTGCCGACCAGGGCCTGCCGGCCTCCACTGCGGCGCAGGTGCACTGTCCAGTGGTGGGGTCTGCTTTGTAGCGCAGCCCGCCAACCACCTCCCAGCTGCCCGCCAGCGCGTCGGCTGCCAGGGGCGCCTGGCTGGCAAACGCCTTGAGGCCGCCGCCGCACCCCGCCAGCTCCACCTTGCCGCGGTGCGGCGTGTCGAACCTGCAGGGGAGGGCGGGCAGGAGGGCAGAGGCCATCAAGAGAGGGCTTCAGAACAGGAGTAGCAGGAAACGAGTGTCAGGGGAGGGCGAGTACCTGCGCGACCAGGCGAGGGAGGGAGGGGCGGCGCACCAAAGTACCCTGACATGGCGTGCCATGCCCGGCGCAGAGCATCAGCACCACTGCTGGCACTGCTACTTCCACATGCAAGCCCCCATGCCCAAGCCCATCCCCACTCTCAGCCCAGCCTGGCCTGGCTCGCCCCGACCCCCATGCACCCCCTGCCCACCCCACAGCCCTGCCACCCTCACCGCTCCGAGTGAAGCTCCACGCTCTCCAGCTGCCAGGCGCCCTCAGCCCCCACCCGCTGCAGGTTGTGCACCACCCGCAGCCGCATGGGCTTCCCCGGCTGCCCGCCCTCGGGCACCGGCAGCGCCAGGCAGAGCTCGCTGGCCGCTTTGAGGCAGTCGGGGGCAGAGATGTCTGCTGGGCCGGTGCTGTAGCTGCCGTCGGGCGCCACGGTGGGGCTGCCCGCCCCTGGCGCCGTGCTGAACAGCTGGGAGGCCTCCTGGGTGTAGGCAATCGCGTCTGCCTCGCAGCCTGCAGGAGGGGGCAGGAACGGTGGGGTACGGGGATGGAGTGAGCAGGCGGCAGTGGTCCAGCAATGGAGGCGCTTGACACGAGCGCTGCAAGCGTATGACGCTGTCCACTGTCAGAGTGCCAGCACAGCCAAACTGCCAAACTGTCAAGAGTGCCAGCCCAGCCGACTGTGCAGCAGCTGGCGACAGCACACAGGCGTGCCTGCCCCCGCGTCAGCCTCTCCAACCCCATGCCACCGTCCCACCCCGCACCACGCACCCACGGTGGGCATCATGCGGCGGTTGGTGGCGGTGAGGCCCGCCTCGTCTGCCAGCATGCTGCTCTGGGACTGCCAGTCAAACAGCTCGACAGCCCAGTCACGGTAGGCCTGCAGGGGAGCGGCGGGGCAGAGTGCAGTGAGCAGCGCGCATGCCTGGGGCTGCCTCCAGTGCCAGAGGGGACAGCAGCCTGCCCCAAGTGGAATGTGCAGCTGTGCAGGGCCGTCCATGCCAACCATCATGCGCCTCCTGCTGCTTGTCGATTCCCAGGCCAAGGCCGGTTGCAGGGCACTGTGCCCAGCGGCACGTGTGCATCCCCCCGGGCAGCTTGCTTGCCTGGGGAACGTAGTACTCGGGCAGTTGCATGGGGCTTGCATCGGGGCTGAAAGAAGCTGTCACGCCCTCCCTGCAAACAGCGGGCAGCCAAAGCAGCTGAGCTCAAAGTGCAGCCAAACTTGGTGCTGGACGGGGTTGGCAGGGCATGGATGTCAGAGGCGGTACCCTGATTCCACTTACCACTCGCCTGATGCTGCTGCTGCAAAGGCCGTCCACACATCGGTGGCAGATGATGCAGCGCCCGTGGTGGTAGGCTCGGCGGGGTCGGTCACGGCAGTGCCGGCGGCGGCGCTGGAGCGGGCTACGGCCGGCCGCTCCTGCGCACCGTGCCGCCGTCTGGCGCTGCCCTGGGTGCAAGCAAGGGCGCGCTGTTGGCTGCAAGCGACGAAAGGAGCAGGAAACGCCCGGCTAGAGCTTGGCGCTCCCAAGCCCACGAGCCGCGCTTGCAGTACTGGGAGAGACATGTTCACTAAATACGGGGATCGCACGGCCGGAAAGTGAAGATGGAGCTAGGAAACTCAGCAGACTTCCGACTGTCCTGCATGCTGTGCTCGCCATCCCGATATCTGGGGGTTTCGATTCGTTTGACACGTACAGTTAAACATGGTTGCGACACAGGCATTCACAGCTTGCAGGGCAGCGAGCCTCGCCGGAACTTCTTGGCTGTGCCCGCCGAGCAGGGCTTGCCGGCGGCCAGCGGTGCTTGTGGCAGCGTCACAAGCACCCAGCAGCAGCAGCAGTGCAGCGACCCAGCGGCAGCGACCCAGCGACGGCTGTATAGGGCGGCGGGAGCTGCTGGGAGCGGCGGCGGCGCTGAGCGCTCTCCTCTCCCTGCAGGGTGCCGCCACTGCTGCTGATGCAACAGTGCCCAAGGGTGAGTGGCTGCAGCAACAATCGCAGGTTGGCAGGCTGGAGGGGTTTGATCTGTGGTGCACCCTGGCCCTGGCCCTGCCAGCACGGCTCCCCCTCCGGGCGCTGTGCTGGAACCTCAAAGAGTGTCGTTGAGGTGCGTTGAGCCTTCCGACATTGCCCTCCTGCCGCATGCTGCAGGCTACATAGACACCGCCCAGAAGCTGGTGAATGCGCTGCGTGAGGCCATCAGCACAGACCTGAGCGATGCCGAGGAGCGGGAGGTGAGGGAGACAGGCGGGCTGGTGGCGCATGCGCATGTGCCGGCGCTTGGGCCCTACTGCATCTCAGTCCGCTTGCCTGCGCGAATGGAGTCATCCAGCCGCGCAATGGATTGCACACCCTACGCCCGCTGCCGCTGCCCCGCCCCACCCGCGCTTATTTAACCGCAC
>JTEE01000208.1:426966-448839 GCA_002896455.3 Chlorella sp. ArM0029B | reverse complement strand
CCATTTGTTAGAGGGTCCTTCAACATTGAAGGGTTCTTCAACATCAGTTGATTGACACGGTTTGTTCCTCAAAGCCGTGCCCGTCCCCCTGCCTGCCCCCTGGCAGGTGCGCCGCGCCGCCGACCCCGCCAAAAGCCTCGTCCGCGAGTTCCTGCAGCGCTGGAAGGGCAACCCGCTGGTGGATGGGGAGGAGTCTTACGCGCAGCTGACGGGTGCCATCCAGGAGCTGGGCGCTTTCTACAAGGCCAGCGGGCAGCGCTCCCGCCTGACGCCAGAGGTGGGGCAGGCCGTCCTGAACATGCTGGATGCGGCGGAAGCGGCGCTGCCAGACCGGGAGGACGCACGCGCACTGTTGCGGCTTTTCTGAAAGCGCTGCTGCGGCGCGGCTGCCGGCGGCAAGCCAGTTTTTCTTTGCGCGTGATGCGGTTGCTGTCATGCAGCCAGTTGCCGACTTTAGGTTGCTTACCTCCCCGCCAACGCTCCCTTTCACCTCTGGGCACATCCCTTGCAACTGTTGTGAACAAACAGTGTGCTCAAGTTGTACAAGCGGCAGGGACGCAGGCCTGAGCACCTTGCCTGAACAGCGGCAGGTTGAGGAGGATTCACATGAGGCTCACACTGCACTGCCAGTGCATGTACGGCGTGGTCGGCGTGGGGTCGCCTGACCCATCACTCTGCAGATAACGTGGCGATTTCCAGTTGCAGATAACGTGGCGATTTCCAGTTGCTCTTTGTAACCGCCGTCATCCTGAAGCACACCTACTTCAAACGGGTGAGCAGACGGGTGCTGTAACCATTAAGTGGCCGCCAGCTGGCAGGCATGCCAAACCGGTTTGCTGACCGCATTCTGCCATAAATAGCGCGCCCAGCGTCGGCCACCGCAGTCTCAACACCATACTCGCAACTTTCAAACGCACCAGCGGTCCCAGTGTCCATTACACAGTCAAGGATGGGTTCTCTCGCGATGGCAACTGGCAGCCTGCTCGACTTGGGCTGGGCGCAGGTGAACCCTGGGGGGGGTTGTTCTGCGCAAGACCAGCGCTCACGCGATCTCAGCCTCCGCGGCTGCAGCTGCAGCATGCCGTTGCCCTGCCGCTGCCGCTGCCGCCTTTGGGCAGCTGCCTTGCCTTGCCAGCTGGCCAGCTGACAATGCCGTGTTCTGACCGGAATTGCCGCCCCAAATGCAAGTTGAAACCCCGCCTGCATCTTTGAAAATCACCCACAACCGCAGGAACTGGCATCCGAGCCGGGCATGAAGACGCTGCTGACAGGGAAGAGCATGGACAAGCTGGATCAGGCGCCAGTGGCTGACGCACTGAGCGGCCTGGACCCAGACCACCTGGTGAGTGGTTGGAGCACTGAATGAGGTCGTGAGCTGTGCTTTCTGCCAGCACCGGTCAGTGCGATTGGGTTGTGCGCATGCACAGGGGCAGAATGGCGAGTGCATAACTGGCCAGTGCTGTTCACATGAGCTGTGATGGCTGTTGACAGAAAGGGTTGGCAGCCCCCATCAGGGGTGCGCCTTACCTGAGTGCCTGCTTGTGAGCCTGCCGGTGCACACCAAGGTTGCTGGTATAGACAGCGGCCAGACATGCATGCTGACCACCCTCCCATGGCGCTCTCCCGCCCTCACCCCTGCCCCTCCTGCCCCTCCCCTGCCCTACCCATTGCTGCCTGCAGTTCCTCTCCCTGCTGCGCCAGGACTTGCTGCACGACCTTCTGTTCATGTGGAGCCCCCCGCAAAAGAGCTTCCACACGCTGGTTAGCATCGGCGGGGAGGTGTGCGGGCACCCCACCATCGTGCACGGCGGGCTCACATCGGGTGAGGGGGCCCGCCTGCAGCGCCGCCCAACCATGCAGTGGTTCTTGTCGGACGTTGCAGTGTGATGGCAGACATGCAGGTGTGCCTTCGTTTGACAGAGCGCTCACCTGTGCATGTGCAATAGGCTTGGGGGTCCTCACTGCTGGCACTGCCCGCTGCCAAGCCAAAAACAAAACATACATCTGCCCACTGCCTCCACACATGCCTCTGTGCACCACGTGCACCCTCTCCATCCGTTTGCCCTGCGGGTGTTGCTGCTGGCAATGCACTGCCCTGCCCTGACAAACATACAGCAATCCACACCTCTTTCCCTCAAGACTTGCATTCCACCCTGCTGAACGACTGCAGCCATAATTGACGAGACCTCCGGATGCTTGGTGTACGCGCTGAAACAGGCGGGGCAGCTGGGCGACGGCATAGCGCTCACAGCACGCCTGGAGGTGAGCGGGCATTGGTAGGGCAGGGCAAGGGATGGTGTATGGTTGTTGGGCGAGGAAGGAGTGACTCACCAATGTCTGGTGGGCACACAACAGGTTTGTTGCGGTCGTCAATCCCCATCTGCCCACTGTGCTGCCGAGGTTTCAAGGCTGGCATGGCACCCGATGGGAATGCATGCTTCGGGCAGGTCTCGGATAACTCTTGCTGCTGCACCAGTTCACTTGCTCATGATGCCTCCCGCATGGCTGCTAGCAGTGCATCGCCTCCTGGTGTTGCCAGCCAGCAGTGCCAGCAGTACCAGGCAGTGCCTCCCATTCTGGCTCCCTGCTGCCTCCTAAATGCCTCACCAGCTCCCCCTGCCCCGCCCGCTCCTCCTCCCCCACAGGTTGACTACAAGCGGCCCATCCCCTCCAACTCCGACGTCGTGTGCACAGCGAGGCTGGAGAAGGTGGAGGGACGCAAGGTGAGCGACGTGGTGCAGAGGCAGGGAAAGGTGCAAGGTTTAAGCGTTAGGCAGGGGGGCTCTTGCAGCGCGGGGTGGCTGTGGGGTGAGGGAGGTTCCTGGGAGTGTCGAGGAGGGGGATCACTCCTGAGTTACAGCTCTACAGGCATACAATTATGACTCTTGACGTCGTCCTCTTCACCCCCTGCCCTCTGCAGATCTGGGTGACAACAGAGGTGGCAGACCGCCCGGGCGGCACCGTATACGCGGCAGGGCGGGCGCTGTTTGTGACGCCGAAGCAGCAGCCATCAGCGCAGACAGAGTGATGTTGGAACATAGTGAATTAGAACTGATATTTGATTTGATTCTGCTCGCCGTGAATGTACCATGGACTGCTCTCATTCTTTTGTAACAAAGGCACTGCTTTAGCGGGCAACAGCAGTAGGGCAGGTGGGACGGTATTGAGCAGCAGGAATCGTGGGACCGGGGAGAAACAGAGTTACAGCTCAGTTGCAGATGTGTGTAGGCTGGGAAAGGTGCTGGCGGTTGTGGTCAGGATCACAGCCCGCGGGGGCTGTGTGCGCACTTGGACAGAGTTGACGAATCGCCGGATTGGGTGGCCTGGCACACTGAGCCAGCCAGCCAGCCTCACACCGTCTGTGCACTGCAAGCTGCACCCAAGGGAGCGCTCACCCAAACACTGCCTGCCCAGGATGGGACGCAAACACGAAGGGCTGCACTGCGGGGGCAAGAGGCAGAAGAGGCAGCAGCAGCGGCGGAGCAGGCGGCTCCCCGCCGCTCGCCGGCAGCCCCACGCAGGCAGCTGCGGCCTCATCCGGAGATCAACGCATTGGTGCAGACAACCAAGCCGACCGGCTCAGGCCACGAGCAAAACACAGAAAGATGGGAGGGGCGGGTTGCTGGAGGGGTGCAGCGCTGGCACCACTGCCAGGGCTGGCAGTGCTGGCGGTCAGGGTTGGCAGTGCTCAGCCGCATGGGACTCTATTTCTCCTCCCGCTTCTCCTCTCCTTATTGTCGCAAACACAGAACACCCAACCCCTCACCGCCACCCCCACCCACCACCACCCAGCACATGCATGTCGGGCAAGCAGGGCCAGGGCCAGGGCCAAGGCCACCCGATGGCCCCTTCCGACGCCTCCCGCATCCAGGCGCACGAGGCCAAGGAATCAGGAGGCGGCGTGGAGAAGGGAGGATTCGCGGCACGTGCCCAGGTGGGAAGAGGGAGGGGCATGGGGTGGCAGGCAGGGGGGGCAGGTTGGAGGCGGGTTGGATGAGATGGGGCGGCGAGGCGGGTCCGGGCGGCGCTCCTGCCCGCCTCGTGCAAACTCCAGGCCTTATATTCCCCAACCACCCTGGCTGGGCTTAATCCTCACGCCCTCCTCTTCTGCCCCCCTCTCCACCCTGTCCTGCAGGCGGCTGCCGCCCACAACGCCAACCAGGCCGCCGCCGGCAAGGGCGCCCAGGGCGGCAAGAAGTGAGGCACTGCTCCCAGGCCCAAGCCAAGGTTGCCCAGCCCAGCCCCCTGAAGCCTGCAAACGGCATGGCTGGTTGGCTCATGCCTGGCTGAGGCAGCCCAGCCCCCGGCAGAGACCCTGCGGCATGAATCCCAACCTCTGTTCTGCCTGCTTTGTGCCGTGCCCGCTGCCCTTTGTGCCCTGCAACTGCTGCTCTTGCCAACTGGCTGTGATCTTTGATGTATAGCGCTTCAACACATGTAGCATGCTGACCAACCGCGACCTGGGCTGCTCAGTCACACTACAGCACAAGCACAGCTGTGCAGCCGGGCATGTTGGGAGCAACACACAAGCAGAGAGGGAGGCTATAAAGTAGATGCCAGCATCACCCTGCCCGCCAGCCTACCACCAAGTGTGCGCCCTGCTGCCGCAAGCTTGCAGTGCAGCACAGCCTGCCGCGCCGCCCGCCACGCCGCTGCGCCCGCATCCAGGCCGCGCGCCTCGCCATCTCAGAGGCGCCCCCGGTTGCGCATGTCTGCTCCCAGCCTCCTGTCCCGCTCCTTCTCATACTCCCTCAGCTCTGCATCCTTCAGGAACGACTGCTTGTCCAGGTACTGCAGGGGGAGGGGTTGGTTTGGGAGTGGGGCCAGTGGGAAGGGGGGCGGGAAGGGAGGAGGCTCAGGGCGGCTTGCCTGCCCAGGCGACGCGGGTAAAGAGAAAGAGTGCAGGGGCAAAAGGGCGGCGGGTGAAGGGGCGGTCGAGCAGGGAGGGCTGGAGAAGGGGCATGGGGAAGCAGGGGATGTGGAAGTGCTGGTGGGAGGGGGTGGGGAGGTGCAGCGGAGTGTGAGGGAAAGGGTGCGGGGACCTGCTGCTGTGCACGCCAACCATGCTCATCGGCCTGCCCTCCACCCTCGCTGTCTCTGCCCACCCGCCCACCCGCCCTGCCGGTCCTGCCCATGCCTGCACCTTAACCCCTGCTGGCTGCATTGCGCACTGCCTGCCTGCCGCACTTGCCTGTCTACATCCCTGCCTGCCAATCTTGCATGTGCACACACCTGCCTGTGCCCGCACCCCGCCTGCCCGCAAGCCTGCCGCATCGCCTGCCAACCCTGCCTGCCAATCCTGCATGTGCACCCGCCTGCCTGCACCCCTGCCCCGCATGCCCTGCCTGCCGCAACTGCCCGTCTGCATCCCTGCCTGCCAATTCTGCATGCGCGCCGCCTGCCTGTGCCCCCACCCCGCCTGCAGCTGCGGCCCCCCACCTGGTCCCCGCTGCGCTTGTGCATCTCCAGCTCATCCTCCAGCGCATCGTCTGTCTTCTTGAAGTCCTTCCAGTCTGCACGAGACTTGTCCAGCACGGTCACCTGCAATGCCGGTGGGGTGGGGTGGGCAGGGCAGGCAGGGGCGGGTGGGCAGGTGGGCAGGCAGGGTGAGGGTGGGCAGAGGTCAGCAAAGGGTGATGGGAGGTGAGCAGCAGGGGAGGGTCAGTGGTGGAAGAGGGCGGCAAGGGCCTGGCACATGAGGAGCAGCCAGCTGCATGGTGGGTGGCGAGCAAAGGTGCACCCCACGAGCAGGCATGACACGCCCGGCCCGCATGACAGGAGCCACCCCGCATGACGAGCAGCCACGTCCCGCATGAAAGGAGCCACCCCACATGCAGAGCAGCCTCGCCCGCGCCGCCCGAAGAGCCCCGCCCTGCCCCACCTTCTTGGCCTGCTGCAGCGAATCTAGCACCGCGTCAAGCCCCGCCTTCTTGCGATCCGCTGCTGATGCCTCTGCCTCCGCTGCCGCTTTCTGCGCCTCCTTGCTGCCCGCCACCACCTCCTTGTTCACCGTGATCGTCTGCCCCGCAAACCGACGCTGCTCGGTGACCATCACGGTGCCAGAGCGGGCAGCACCCACCACAGAGGCCGCCGCCCTGGCTGCTGCCAGCGCTGCAGCTGCCACCGAAGTGGTGCCTTGGCTGGCCTCCGCTGCTCCTGCTGCTGCTGCTGCCGGCTTGGGCTTGGGCTTGGAGCCCAGGCCCAGCTGCCGCATCCATGCCTGCGGGGCAGGGCCAGGGGGTGATTGTTCTACTGAGTGGTGGTGAGACGGCCAGGGTGCAGACCAGGGTGGGCAGCGTGGGCAGGCAGGCATCCCCCGGCACTCCAGGCGAGAGACAATGGGCACGCAAGAGGGCAACTAGGCAGGGAAGCGCAGGCAGGCGTAGGGCGCTCTGCACACCGCCAACACCACACCAGCTGCAGATAACACCACACCACCCTGTGCAGCACTGCCCGCTTGCCTCGTCTGCGCTGCCCTTGCCCTTGCTGCGTGCCGGCTTGCACAGGCTGGCCAGTGAGCGGCCCACCGCTGCCGGCTTGGCTGCCGCTGCTGCTGCCGGCTTGCGATTGAGCAGGCTCCACATTGCATCCACCTTGGCCTTCTTGGCCTCCCGCTTGCTGTCTGGCAGCAGGTCTTCTTCATCTAGCTCGTCATCAAGTGCTGCTGCCTGCTCGCCGTCATCCTCGGCCTGCACACCCACACCCGCTGCTGCGCCCCGCAGCCGCTTGGGCTTCTTGTTCTGCTTGGCGAGCCGACGCTCATCTTCATCCACCTCGTCAGGCACGTAGTCTTGGTCCTCCTCATCGTCGCTGGGAAGGTTGGCGTTGAGCAGGTTGGCCATGGTGTGTGCGTGCAAAGGTGCCAGTGGCGGCGGCGCAGAGGTGCCAGTGGCGGCGGCGGTGGCGGCAGCAGGGAGGGCCGAGCTAGTGTCGGATGCCGGCTTGCGTGATGTTTTATGGGGCTCTGTTGCGAGGCAACTAGAAGAGTGCTCAGCTCTTCTCAAAGCGATCCAGCGCTTGGCTTCACGGTGGGCGCCAGTGTCGCTACTGAAGCAAGTTGCGGCACCTTGTGCTCCAGCGCCGACAGTACTGGCAATGACAGCAGCGACAGCAGCGAGTCACACAGGTGCCAGAGGGGGCACTGCCAGCCAGGAGTGAAACAGATGCGGCCGCCCGCCCTCGACACCATTTCACCACCGACCAACATCATCTTCCATCTCCCTCCTGACCGTCATCAGTTGAGGGCTGCAAAGCGGAGCCCACAGGCTGACTGGCCCGCTACTCGGGCACTCCGACATGTGCGCTGTCCGCGCCGTCCTGGCCTCATCCCGATGCCAGCCGTGCTCATGGGTGGCACCTAGGACCCGCGCGAGCAACGGCTTGATCCGCGGCCGACCAGCTGGGTGCTCGCGGGTGGAGACTCTGGGCGGGCGGCAGCCCGGAGCCGATGCGGAGCAGCCAAGCTCGTCGGGTGAGTGAGACCAAAGAGCCGTTGGAGGGGAAGACCCACCCTCCCCCGCCGCTCCCGCTCACCGCCGCGCGCCGCAGCTCTGTCTTTGCCTGGCGATGCGGTCTGCCCTTCTGAACCAATCATCGCGATGCTCCCTGCAGGGCGCCCCCACCTGCTTGACGCGTGGCTGCCCTCTGCGCCGGCTTGGCTGCCCTCTGCGCCGGCGTGGCTGCCCTCTGCGTCGGCAGGCGCCGCGTCTGCACTCGCAGCAGCGGCTGTCTTGCTCGTGCCCGTCGGTGCGGCGCTCGCGAGCGGCGGCGAGGCCGCACCCGAAGGCTTCCTGGAGTTTGTGATCAGCTTCATCGAAGGGCTGGGACCCTGGGGCCCCGCCGCATTCGTGGCCACCGTGGCGATCGCAGAGTGCATCCCTTTGTTCCCCACGCAGGCAAGCCGCCACCTGCAAGCACACTCGTGTCCTGACCGCCCGTCTTTGCCTGCTTGCTTGCTTGCTGCGGGGGTGCACCTGCACTTGAAGGTGGCATGCGGGCGTGCTCTTCTCTGCATGTTTTGTATTAAAGCTTGTCAGCGGTGGTTCTGGCGTTGCTGCTGCTTTTGCGAAGCAAGGCTGTTGCACCCTGCCAGCCGCCATTGCCAGCAGGCATGCCGACCCGCCCCCCGCCCCGCCCACCCCTCCACTGCAGCCGCTCTCCCTGGCCAGCGGGCTGCTGTTTGGCACGCAGAAGGGCGCGCTGTGCATGCTGACGGGCACCGTGCTGGCCGCGCTGCTTGCCTTTTCGATTGCCCGCGGCATTGGGCGGCCCCTGGCTGAGCGCATCATCAGCCACGAGCTGACGGGCGAGGGCGGCAGCGAGGGCGGCAGCGGCAAGGAGCCCAGCGCGGTGCAGCGCAAGTTGGCGGAGGTGACGGCGGTGATTGAGAGCGGCAGCTTCTGGCAGCAGGCCGGCGCGGTGCTCCTCCTGCGCATGACACCCGTGGTGCCCTTCTCGTGAGTGCCTGCCCTGCACGCTGCCTGTCCTGCACGCTGCCTGTCCTGCTGCCCTGTCTCTCAAACAGGCCCCAGGCATACCTGCGTGCCAAGCAAGCGTGAAGTGCGGTGTCCTCTGCAACGTGCTGCCCTCAAGCACCCCCACCCGCCCTGCCCTCACCCCTCACATGTTCCCCCCCGCTCTGCCCCCTGCAGTGCCTCCAATTACGTGCTGGGCCTGTCCCCCCTGCCCCTGCCGCCCTACTTGACGGGCACGGCCGTGGGCATGGCCTTTTGGTCCGTCTTTTACGCCTCGCTGGGCGGCGCCTCCCGCTCCCTGCTGCGTGGTGGCGTCGACCCCAACGTGCTGCTCGTGGATTTGCTGGCCAAGGCGGGGAGCTACACGAGGGAGCTGGCGGCAGCGGGCATCGTGCTGGGTGTCGGCGTGCTGCTGTACGTGGGCACCGGCGTGGCGCGGCGCCAGCTGGCGACGGCGGCAGACAGCGAGGGCGAGCTGGGGGCGGGCGGCAAGGAGGTTGAGATGGTGGGGCGCAGGCTCACGGGCTGGCTGGGCGGCACGGCTGCAGCCGGCACGCCACCGGCAGCAGCGGCAACAGTGAAGGAGTCGCGTGTCGAGCCGCACCTCAAGGACTGAATGGTTATGACGTTGCAAGATGCGCGCTACACAAGCGCCCCGTGCGTTGGGCAGGTGGTTGGGGCGCGCTGCCGCCAGGCTGGCACCGCCGCCCGGCAGGCCCCCTCCCCTGCCAGTCCCCCAAGCTTGCTTGGCACCCTTTCATCATCCATCCGCATCACATCTTACTGCATCGCGCGCGTGCATTTGGAGCCTCTTTTTGACCATCCTCCTCCCCCAGTGAGAGTGGTGCAGTCGTCTTGGCCGGGCATCCGGCCCCCCGCCTCCCGCCGTGAGCTCTGCTGCACCACAACACCATGCATTTTGTCACCCGCATTGTCACCCCCCGCGTTTTGGTGGGCCGTTTGGGCTGGGGCTCTGCCCATCCCCAGCCCCGGTTCGTGCGGCCCGCTGCATGGCAACAAGCAGCCGTCTTACCCCGTCTTCTTTCTCTCCGCCTCCCTGTACCATCACCTACCTGCAACACCCACTCTCTTGCCGCACCATACATCTAGTTGTGCCCTCCCTCTGATAATCTGAAGTGTTCTTTTTTTGTGGCGCTTGGGGTGGCCCATTTTGCTACCTTGGCAGCCTACCCTAGTTTCATTCCGCTCCCACCAGAACCATTGCCCCGCTGCTCCGCTGTCGCGCATCGCAAGCCCTTTGCCCGGTCGAGCCCACCCCTACATCAGTCTGTAATACAATACCTATACTGTTTCAAGTGCAGGTGTCACGCCTGCACACACAGGAGCAGTTTGAGAGGGATCGGGGAGGGTTGCAGGCAGTGCTGGGTGCGGTGGCGCAGAGGAGGGCGGCGACCGTCGTTTTGGTCACCAAGGCTGATGACGCATCACCGTGGGGTTCCGCTTCCTCTCTGCTCTATTTGTTAACACCTTGCCCCTTTACACTGTCAGGCGTCCCCTTGAAACCCGCTTGCGCTTTGGGTTTTGCTCGGCAGTCAAAGACAATGGCGCCCCGCAAAGTGGTGCTCGCGGTGGACAGCAGCCCTGTTAGGTGAATAGTGCTGCTGGCACTTTTACGGCGGTGGTGCAGCGGCCTCGGAAGTGCGACACCTTGCTGCGCCGCGGTAGTGGGCACCGCCCCTGACGGTGACGCCGGTGCCGCCGGCTCGCTCTGCGTGCCGCGCCCAGAGGCAGCGTCACACCGAATTCCTGCAGGCAGCCTGGCGCACTGCATGTGCTGCTGCCTGTTTCCCCTCAGTTTTGCAACAGCTTGCCAACGGCTGCCTGCCCACCCCCGCCCCTGGCTGCGTGCCCCTTTTGCTCCCCCAACTTGCCACCGCTGTCCCGCACTGGCTGCTGCGTGCAGCCTCAGCGCCCTGAGGTGGGCCACCAAGGGGCTGTGCAACAAGGATGACGAGGTGCGGGGCACAGCAGGGCAGACAGACCAAAGCTGAACAGGGCGGGGCAGGGGCGCGCGGGGGCGGCTGGTGTCCTGCGCTGTGGGGTGAGGCTGCCTGCTGCCCTGCCTCGCCTCCCACCCTCCGTCCCCTGCCTCCCACACACTGGCCCTGCCTGCCACCGCTACTCCCCGCATTCGGTCCCCTCTGCAGCTGCACCTCATCTCAGTCCTGGAGTCTGGGATGCCCAACGAGGTGCCCGGGGAGAGCTCGTCAGCGGATGTGGGCGACTGCAAGCCCAACCCAGAGGCATTGATGAAGACACAGGACCTGCTGAGGCAGTGCAAGGAGGATGCGCAGGGGGCGGGCATCCAGAATGTGAGTATATCACTACGTGCGGCACTTGAAACAAGAAGATGCTTGCCGCTGTGCGTGAGGGGGTGGGGATGGATGGGGTCTGTGGGTGATGAAGCTCGTCAGGGGAGCATGCCCCAGGGGGCAGGAGCCAGGACGTGCGGGGTCGAGAGCGGGCAGAGCGAGGGCCGCGTAGAAGAGGTGCAGGCTTGAGGAATGTCAGAGGGAGTTGATGGCAGACACTGAGGCAGGGTGGGTTGCACGTGCGGCCAGCACGGAAGCAGGAGTGGCGGAGCGGACAGCACCGGGCCACCAAAACGTTGGCAGCAGACGTAGCAGACACGTCTCGCTGCGGCCACTCATGCCCACCACCTCCCCCCGCCCTGCCGCCCCCTGCCTGTTGTCGCCCCTGCCTGCCTGCAGGTGAAGCTAACCACCCTGGTCTCGTGCGCAGGCGGATCCACAGACATGGTGGGCGGGCTGTGGTGGTGTGTGTGGGGGAGAGAGGGAGAGAGCGAGCGTTGTTGTTGCTGCTTGGTTGGTAGAATGGTTCACTGTGTGCAGCCTGGCGTGTTCTGTTTGACTCACAGCTGCCCCCAACCTGAGATCCCGCACCCCTCTCCAGCCGGCCCTTGCTGTCACTTGCAGGCGCTGCACATTGTTGACTGCACGCAGCGAGTGCAAACCCCTCTGCGCACTTCCTTTTCCCCCCGCTGCTGGACCACCGTTGTGGCCTGCAGGCGCGACACATTGTAGACTACAGCGACTGCGAGAAGGCCGACATGCTGGTGCTGGGGTCGCGCGGCATGGGGGGCGTCAAGCGCACATTCTACAGCATGGTGAGGCGCTGGGGGCAGGCAGCAGGCGGTGGGAAGGGTGCCGGGCGGGGCTGGGGCGTGGCCAGGGGTCAGGGGCCAGGAGCAATGTGCGGGTAGAGCGAGGGGTGCTGGGGTCACAAGTAACGGTTGGCGGGTGCGGAAAGTGTGTCAGGGGTGGCGCAGGGCAAGGCGCTGCAGGCCCCCAGCTGCCCCAACCTGCCCCAGCCTGCCCCCGAGCTTCTCTCCCATGCACCTGCAGGTGGGGCTGGGCAGCGTGAGCGATTATGTGACCAAGCACGCCACATGCAACGTGGTGCGCATGGGAGGGCTGAGTGGGCGGGCTGGGGCGCAGAGCGGTTGGCTGACAAAGCGGCTCAGTCGGCTGTCATGGAGGCAGTAAGGCGGGGGTCAGCTGCCGTGTGTGCATGTGCTTGCACCACTCGTGTGGGGCAGGGAGGTGCCCGCTCGGCTCCTGGCGCTGCGCCAGCTTGGCTGGCCCATCCTGCTTCGCGTGCTTTGCCTGCAACCAAATCCTTCCCTGCATCCCCACTCTCCCATGCATGCCACCCCCCACTTAGGTGGTGCACAAGATGGCGGTGCCATGAGCAAAGCTCGGGGTGCAGCAGAATCAGCAAAGCAGGCGGTTCAGGCGGCGCGTTGATACACTTTGCACCGCACATGCCACGTTTACACGCGCAGCAGCCCTGGCCAGTGCTGGCACATGCAAATAAATGGCCACGCACACATGACACACGCTGCCTCGGCATCGCACAGCATCGAATAAAGCGACTGGCAGCTTGTTTGCAGGCTTCCTTGGAACGAACCCAGTATATTGACAAAAGATGGGGCTCGACACCCTTAGCACATGCACCTGTGCCTGTTGCTCTCCCTCTACCCCAACCCGTGCTACCTTGCGACGCTCATTGTGTGCTTGCTAGATGTAGCACCCTTTGTAAATGGAACTTGCAAGCCAGAATGGCCACAGGCAAGGATAATTGTCAGGATTACCAGGTCCATATAGGGTTACCAGGATAATTGTGGTAGCAGATGTCGTAGCTGTGGCAGCAGGCGTGTGTGTGCTCAAGGGATATGCCCGGAATGCACAGGGGTTGAACGGGCCGGTAGATGGGCACAGTATGTCACAACAGACAGCAGCAGCAGCAGATTTCTATGCTGCAGTGTCGGGGCCAGCATGTACAGTGCCACCGGTGGGGTCACAATTCGCCTCTGCCTCGGCCCGGCCCGGCCGGGGTTGGTGTGGAAAGAAGGGCGGGGGTAAGAAGGTCGCTGCCTGAAAGTGCTCCTAGTATCCTGCATGCATTGCCTCCGCTGATGTTGCGTCCCCTGTGAATTTGCATTGCGTGCGATGCATTTCTTATGCGAACAGACGGATGAATAAAGGGAGATTGCATCAAGTGCACCACTTGCGCTGACCTGGCAGACCTGCTGCCAGCGTGGCGCTGTGTTGGCCGTGTTGGCGCCTCGGGTAGTTTTGGGTGTCGTAGGGTCTTCCTCGAAGCGTGATCGAGCAGTCGCAGCAGTTGCAAAACAGCGCAGGGATAGGCAATGATGGTTCATGCTGTTGGCTGTGCTCTGGGGGCGCCCCACCTGTCGCTCCGCTCCGCCACCAAGCTTCGCTCAGCAACGGCAACGGCTGTGGCCCGCCCAGTCTCGTCCAGGTCGCGCCAGACGATCCCGCAGGCCAGCTCTGGCGCCGCTGAGCACCCAAATGGCCCCCAGACGGCTGGCTCACAGTTGGGGGTGCCCCTGCCACCGGTGGTCAACTGGCACCTTGAGGCGCGGTGCAACTACGGGTAGGAGACACCCAAAGATTCCCAAGCACTGTTCCTGAGTGGCTGCTCCGATTGGCCCGTGGACACTTGTGCAGGAGAGCGCCAGGTCCAGCCAGGCCCACCCACGGGTGGCCACCCACTCACCCACATGGTGGCCACCCACTCACCCACATGCGTTTGCCCTCCACTGCAGCTGCAAGTTTTGCTTTGCCACGTTTGAGGATGTGAAGGAAGTGATGAAGGGCAGCCAGCTGGTGAGGCGGTTGCAAGTTGTAGGGAAGAGGCTGTCATATCCATTCCTGGCAGGCCTAGGTGGCAGGGGAGCCAGGCGGGCGCGTCCAAGGCTGAGACCTGTCACCCACACTAGCCAGGCTTCCCCATCACATTTAACACTTCACCCGCCTCTCCCGCACCGCTGGCAGCCCACCGTCCTGCAGGAAGGAGCTGGTGCCCACAACTGCACCAGCAGCGCCAGCAGCCTGGACAGCATCCCAACCGGCGGCGCCCCGACCAGGGAGCAGCTGCTGGCGGTGCCGCACCTGCTGGCGGCCCAGGGCATCAGCCGCCTGAGTTTTGTGGGTGAGCTGCAGGTGGTGTGCAGAGAAATGCACACAAAGCTGACCATCACAGCTGGCCTTCCAGCCTGTCTCCGTGAGTCACGACCCTATGTCCCTACTGGTCCCGACCCGCCAGCACCTGCTGCATTCCCCCTTGGCTTCGTGCACCCTGCACCCCTCATGCCAGCGCCTGCGGCCCCTACCGCTGCTTCTTCCTGCAGGGGGCGAGCCGCTGCTGCACCCTCTCATCTTCGAGCTCATCTCGGCAGCCAAGGCAGCAGGGCTGGCAACAAGCATGGTCACCAATGGCTCTCTGCTGGATGCAGGTGGGCCCGCGGCGACAGGTGGCACCAATCTTACCGCGGCGGTGCTGCCAGCTTGCCGGGAGCTTGCAACTGATCCGGCTATGGCTACACAAGCCTCCTGACAAGGCAGTCTGTCAACTGCTTGCGACGTTTTTGCTGATACTTGCCCCCTGGAACTAGGGATGCAAAGGGTGGAGCACCCCGATTTCCCCCCCCCTTGACGTATGCCCCACCACTCCTCCGCCCCCCTTCTGCCCGGTTGCAGCGGGCCTGCTGCGCCTGTCGGGCAGCCTGGACTGGCTGGCCTTCTCGGTGGACGCATCAAACGACGAGCTGCATGCAGCCATTGGGCGGGGGGTGCGTGGCGACATCTCGCGTGGGCACAGGTGGGACCATTGCCAGAGGGGCAGCTCCCCCCCTGCGCTTCCATGCACCCTGGTGTGCTGCCGCTGGGGGCTTATGCATACCAAGTTGCCAGCCTCGCTTGTGTGATGCAGCTGTGATGCCACAAGGACTGACCCACAATGCGACGGGGACGATTGTCCTCACAATAACCGGATTCTTCCTCGACTGGCTGCAGCTCCCACCTGGCGCATGTGAGGGAGGTGTGGCGCCTGGCTCAAGAGCTTGGATTCAAACTGAAGCTGAACACGGTGGTGACACGGGCCACCCTGTAAGCGCCTTGTGCGGGCGGGCCTGTGTGGACAGGCGGCTCTAGTGGGCGGGCCACCCTGTGAGCGCCAGCCTGAGGACAGGCAACATGGGCGGGCGGTTTGAGTGGGCGGCCTGAGTGGGCGGCTTGTGTGGGCAGGCGGCTTGAGTGGTCAGGCCCGCTGGGGTGGGTGCGCCTCCCAATGTCACCACTTGGCATGCAACGCGGTGCTGATCAGCGGCACAAGGGCTGCGCAGCACGCATGCTTCCCTGTCCCCACATAGGAAGGCAGGACTGGTAGCTGACTGGGGTGCCATTGGCTTACCTTCCTCAGGGATTCTTGAACCCCACGCCCTTGGGATGCATTCCTTTTCCTCGTCCCTCTGCAGGCAGGACGACATGGCGCCGCTGGTGGCAGAGCTGCAGCCCGCCCGCTGGAAGGTCTTCCAGGTGGGGCGGGACCGCTGTGCACAGCTGTGCACGCTACACCACGCTGCGCTGCGCTATGCCGTGCTACTCGCTTTCCTCCACACCGTTCGCGTCTCAACACGGAGGACGGGCTCCCCACGTGGCACACAACGACCTGGGTGTGCGTGGGCAGAAATAGTGCCACCAGTGCATGCTGTGCTGCCGTGCCACGTCCGCCGGCCAGGCGGGCACGCTGCGCTGGTGCAAGAGCAGTGCCACCCTTGCTGCTCACGCATCGTGCAGGTGTTGCCCATCGAGGGGCAGAACGATGGGTCCGTGGATGATCTGCTGGTTGGCAGCGCCCAGTTTCAGGTGCAGTGCTTGTGGGCCCTCCTGGTGCATGCCCATTGAGGGTGACCAGCAGAAGGGACTGTAAAGCAGCAGGGCGCTCTGCAAGCCCCCTGCCCTGCGGGCTCCATGCGCTTTTGGGGACGTGTTGCTGGGCTGTCCCCCCAGAGCTCGCCCTCCGTTGCCTGTCCCCCCAGGCATGCACAAGGCTCCGCTTCTCATCCGCCATGCTTGAACCCTGCTTCCTTGACCGTCCGCAGGAGTGGGTGGACCGCCACCGTGCGGCGCTGGCGCGGGCAGCCGCCAGCAGCGGCGCGCCGTGCGTGCCCCTGGTCGCAGAATCCAACGAGGCAATGCAGGGCAGCTACGCAATGCTGGACGCCACCTGCAGGCATGCGTGCAGGCCGACAATTGCCAGTGCTGCTGGTCCTGCTGCCAGTGCTGCTGCTCCTGCTGCCACTTCCGCTGGTGCCATCCCCGCTGGTGCCATCCCCGCTGGTGCCACTGCCACATGGTGCTGCCCCAACCTCACACGAGCAGTGCTGCCATGCAGTGCTGAGCTGTGCAGAGCTGTTGATGCATGGCACAGGAATTTCGGCACCCACGGTCATTTAAACGCGCCCTGCCACCCTGCAGGTTCTTCAGCAATGCCACCGGGAAGCACGAGTACAGCCCACCCATCTTCCCCTCTGACCAGGCAGGTGGCGCTTGGAGGGATGTAGTGGCTGTACACTGCACTGTCTGCCGGGCGCCGCTAAAGGGTGCCCGACGCCGGTGGGGCTGCTGCTCTTGGCAAGTAGTGGGGCGCGCTTTCTTCCTCAACTTGCTGCAGGCGGAAGGCCACGTTGCGGGCGCGTGGGCGGGCGTCAGTGGCGCCGGCGGCTTCAGCGGCGACAAATTTGGCGCTCGTGGCGGCGTGTACGACTGGGGGCAGGGCGGCGCCAGCCTGGCAGCACAGCTGGAGCACTGGGGTGGCGCCAAGTGATGCCAGTCTGGTGGCGTGCCCTCCCTCACAAAGAAATCAATGGCACATCATTGAACCAAGCACAGTTGATGAGCCCATCTGAATCCCACTTCCTTCCCAAGTCGGGCGGCGCGGTGCCACGCCTGCACAGTACCCATGCCACGTGGCACTTGCCTTTGCATGCCACCCTGCATCATGCGCCTGCATGCACCCTGCATGATGCAGTACTCTGAAGCGTGCATGCTGTACTCTATAGCTGCGACCTACTCCGCTGAACCGAGCCAGCGTAATACTGCTACGCGCCTGTGCTCCCCTGCACTTCCCTAGTACTACCAACACCACCTCCCCCCAAATGGCACCGAAATGGCACTGACACAATGTGGACATACTAAATGCCTTCCCCTCCCCACCCGGCACATGCCCCACCCCTGATCCCGGCAGCTGGCTTGCTCAAATGGGCCTGTAAGCGGCTGGCCTTGTCTTGGCAATCTTGGCTCCTCTCCAACGGCACGCTCCTGTGCCTGTTGCTCTCCCTCGTCCACCCCTTGCCTTAGTGGTGTGCAACCCGCTGTGCATGCTTGCACGCTGTGTAGAGAGTTGCCAGTACACATCGAGCTTGCAACAGGGCAGTTGTAGACTCCCAGTAGTAGAAAACGGATGTAATATGCACAGTGTGTGTGTGGCCAGGGGATGCCAGCCAGTCATGCACAGGGTTCACACGGAGAGGGGCAGCGTACCATTGTACAGCATACTACATCCACACAATCCGGCACTCTCAAAACCTAGAGCTCATCGCCCACAATCACCGTCCCCGCGCACCCCTGCACTATTTGCAGCGCATCCGCAATGCTGCCCACCGCCGCCTTGCCGCCCGTGGCGGCCACAAACCTGCATGCCGCCGCCACTTTGGGAGCCATGCTGCCCGATGCAAACGACATGCCCTGCAGCTGGCTGCAGCGCGCGGGCGAGGCCACGGGGCGCTGCTCTTGGGGCCAGCAGGAGGGGTCGTAAATGGCCTCTGCGTCTGTCGGCATGCAAGGGCAGGGCAAGGAAAGAGCGAGAGCAGGGGTGAGCAAGCCCGCCTTGGAGTGAGAAGAGGCCCACCCACTGGCCTGCCCTGGGTCCACCTGTCCAGTGCTGGGGGCAGGCACCTGCCCTTGCATGCGCTGCCTGTGCAAGCACACCTGTGAGCATGAGCAGCCAGTCTGCCCGGATCTTGATGCCCAGCAGCGCCGAGGCTGCAGGGGGGCGATGGCAGAGGTGGGTGAAGACGTGGCAGAGAGGCGGGCGATCTTGTCATACACACGCACTCAAGGCAATGCACCCAGCATGCGGCGCATACCTGCAGTTCAGGCACCCACTGGGGGCCCGGCCCATGCTGCCACCCCCGGCTTCGCCCCTTTCGCCCACCCTCCTTGTGACCCATCTGCACCTTCCCCTCACCCCCCCCCCCCCCCCCCCCCCCCCCCCCCCCCCCCCCCCCCCCCCCCACCCTCACCCACGGAACCCATCTGTGCACCTTGGTCGCCCTCCATGTGCGGAATTCGTACTGCAATCCCCGACATGTAATCCCAGCAAAAAGCAAAAGCAAAGCACATTTTCGTGTCACCTTGTGTCGCCCTCTATTTGCAACTGTACTGTTCCGCCATGTAATCCCAGCCTATTGCCGGCAAATGGGTTCACCACCCCCCTGCCCCCCCCCCTCACCTTCGTCCTTGTCCACCACCGCCTCCACCCCGTACCTCCGCCCGCTGCCCGCCTCCACCGCCACCGGGATGCCGCCACCGCCGCAGCACACAGTGATCACGCCCGCCTGGAGGGGCGCAGGGCGGGGGGGCAGGCAGGGAGGGAGGTGTCCTCCACACAAGTGAGCCACACGTGTTGTGTGCACAAGCCGGGCGGCTGAGGCTGTGGATGCGTCTTCCCTGCCCTGCCCTGACCTGCCCTGACTCAGGCAGGCTGCCCTGCCCCGCCAGAACCCCCTCCCCCTCCTCGCCCCCCAACCTCTCTTGCCGCCGTCCCCCTCATTGCTTCTGCCCCCCGGACTCGGCCCTGCCCCTCCCGCGCCACACCTGGAGCAGCGTCTGGATCGACCTCCACTCCATGATGTCGCGCGGCAGCGGGCTGGGCACGACGCGGCGGAAGGATTCGCCGTCAGGAGCCACACACCAACCCTTCTCCCCGGCCAGCTGCTCTGCCTCCTGCGCCCCACAGTGCAGGGAGTGGCAAACTCAGTGGCTTGGTTCCATGGCAAATGTCTGGGGCAGCCAGGACCTGATTGCAGGGATGCATGGCGTTACAAAGCCGAGCCGCCCCATTCTAATGGGATACTGCCGCTTGCTGTGCCCAAGGCGGCTGCTATTGCTTGTTCTTATTCTGGACACCCGGTGGAACCACAAGCAGTCTGTTGAGCTGTCTGCCCAGCCAGCCAGCCCAGCCCAGCCACCAGCCCACCTGCTTGCTGTATCGGGGGCCCACTTGCTTTGTGGGCTTCTGGAAGGCCGGGTCCGATGGGTCAACCTCAACCTGCGGGCTTCCATACAAGCGGGATGGGTGGGTAAGGAAGGGCCGTCCAATTAAAGGCTCACCCGGTTGGGACGGCAGCCAGAGGTGCAGCCGGGGTGCGGTTCCGGCGTGCAGGCGAGGCAGGCCCGGGCAGCCAGGCCAGCAGGTAGGCAGCACCCTACCTGGCAGGCACTGCACGCCCTCAGATGCCTTGCAGCACGCCTCCACAACCCCACCACGCCCGGCCCTGGTAATCCACATCTCCCGGGCGTGTTACAGGGCTTGCCTGCTGTCCTGCGTGAGCAGCGCCGCCCCCCCCCCCGCCTGCTGCGCACGGCACGCCTACCTCCCACACATTCTCAAAGGAGCACCCATCCCCGACTGGAGGCCCCCGCCCCCGCCCCGCCTTGCCTGCGTGAGCAGCGCCGCCACCTCCCGCCCCTGCAGCGCGTTAGCCAGCTCCAGCTCCAGAATGAAACCCAGCTGGCCCTCGGTCTCCGCATCCAACACCTCCAGCCGCGCCTGGCCGGGGGAGGGGGCAGGGTGTGGGGTTGAATGTTCACAAGGGGGACAGAGTACTTCCCAGGCGACTTCTCACCCACTTCCCAGGAAGACGGTGGAGGGAGAGAGGGTTGCTTCCTGGGAAGTCGCCTGAGAAATGAAGGCCTAGATTCCGACGCAGGCTGGTGCTTGCACTACAAGGCCAGCAGGCATGCAGTCACGCATGCCTGCCAGCCCGACACCTGCCAGCTGCGGCAGGAACTCTGGCAGCCGAGGCCACCCACCCACCCGCCCACCGTTGGGTCCTGCAGCGCCAGCAGCCCAACTTGCGGCCCGTTACCTGCAGGCGCACGGCAGGCTCAGCTGTGAGACCCGACTGCCTGCTCATTTTCCACACACATGAGCTGCACCAGTCAACGCTCTGGTCCTGCCAGCAGGTTCCCGTGAAGCTCACCTCTGGCTTCGCCGCACCGCTGATTGTGCACGGCAGCAGGGCCGGCATGGTGACCTGGGCACGTCCCAGCAGGGGCCCACACCTGCCTCCATTCATACTGTGCTTCCCCATGTCGTCAACATGTCAGCATGACACCTATTGACATCAGCATGGACACATATTGCCCCCGTGTCGGCTTAAAATCCACGGCATGGTGCATCTCCATGTCATGTCGGCGTGTTTTCGAGGGTCTCACCATGCGTGATGCACACCCGGAAGCCGGCCTCCACGAGCTCTTTCACCGCCGCCGCCGCCTCGCGCGCGTTGTGCAGCTGCGTGTCCATCGTCAAGGGCTCCCCTCGCTTCAGCAGGGCATTGCCACCGAATGCCACAATCACAGTGGGGCCCGTGGCTGGCGCCGCCGCTTCAGTACCCTGGGGAGAGGAGCACAAGTTTGTCCCATGAGACCTTGCTGGCTCCCCCTGGACTTGAATATGTAATTAGTTGATTGATTGGCAATGGGGAGGGCAGGGAGGCAGAGCCGGAGGGGGCGGGGGCAGAGGCGGGAGAGAGGCAGGTCAGCAGGGCGGTTCAAGGGGCCGCATACTGCCTGGTGCTGAGCACATCACCATCCACAATCAGCCCTCCTTCATGATGTGCTCCCGTGTTGGTTCTGTGCCTGCAGAGCAGGCCCAAGTATCACGGCAGCAGCGGCAGCGGTGCTCACCACGGCAGCAGCGTAAACCGCCCCTCGGCAGGCCGCGAAACCCTTTGCGCCCCTCGGCAGGCCGCGGCTTGAATGCATGGGTCCTGGCACTCCTCCATCTGCTCTTGTGGCGAAAGGTGCACAGGCCGGCAAGCAGCGGTGGATGGCAGGACTGCGCAGCAGGCGGCCCAGGCGCAGGGAGCGCAGAACTACAGTCATTAGGTTGGTCGATGCAATCAATCGAAATGATTCACCGCTCTACTGCGGGTCGTGCTCCGATACGAGCTCCGATACCTGTGCGCTGGCACCTCACCCTGCGATGATGGCTTAGCTCCACCAGTCCTGTTCATATATAGATCATTTGCAACATTGCTCAGCGCTTTCTCTGGTGCAGCAGGTTGCCGCAGCCTTTTGGGGTGGCGAGCCAAACGCTTCTTATCACTCGCTGCAGCCCCAGCTTGGCGCCAGGGAGACACTCCTCAGCGCCAGCCGCAGCCAGTGCAAACGCACATTCCGGTTCGGGGACCTGCGAGCGTGGGTCATGGTGACGGCGGCAGGTGCAGCCAAGGCGGCGCCGCTGTCGGCGGCGCTGCTGCTGCGCACACGTCGAGCCTTGCCCTTCTGCAGAGCCTTGGCCGCGCCACAAGCCGCAGCTGCCATGTCAGAGGGCAGAGGAATGGCACAGGCGTCTCGCCCCCTTCAGCGGCCGCAGCAGCGGCGGCCGGCGGCAGCGGCAGCCGGCAAGACAGCAGAGCGAGCAAGCGGGCGGAGACAGCAGGCGCAGTTCATAACAGTGGATCCAGACGGGTCGGATGCCTGGAGGCTTGACCCGGTGGTTGAGATGCTGAAGCAGGGAGCGGTGGGCATCATCCCCACAGGTGGGGGCCGGGGTGTGTGAGGGGTGGGCCTGCCCTATGGCGCTCGCCGACCCCTGCTTCCTGCTTGCTTCCCCCGCCACTCCCCTGCCTAACGACAGCAGTCTGCTCGCTGTGCCAACCGCACGGCTTCACCTCACTGAAGCCACACGCTTTCTTCGTTTTTTTCCACTGGCCTTGCCCTCCTGCCCCCCACCCCTGCCCTCCTCTTGTCTGCTTCGCTCC
>JTEE01000208.1:404124-419293 GCA_002896455.3 Chlorella sp. ArM0029B | reverse complement strand
ACATGACCCATCCCCCAAAACATCCTTGCCTGCCATCTCGCAAGCCCTCTCCTGCCCTCACCGCCCCACTCACCCACCCAGCCCCCTGCCCGTGCTGCCTGGCCGCAGGGCGGGCGCGGCGGAATGGCCAACGGCACCCGCCAGGGCGGCGGCGCCATGATGGGCGGTGGTGGCATGGAGTACCACCACGGGGGTCACCATGAGCAGCATGCGCAGCACCACGGGCACGGCCAGGCCACCATGATGTTCAACCCCTTCATGATGCAGCACCCGCTGATGGTGCACCAGCAGCAGCACCACCACGGCACCGCCTGGGGCGCCGCCGGCATGATGCAGCAGCAGGTGGGGCGGGGGGCGTGTGGGGGGCCACACAGTGGTCGTCACCTGGCTGGCCTGGTGCGCAGGATGGGGCGCACAGCTGGCAGCATGTCTACCGGCCGGTGTGCCGCCCGGCTTCAGCAGCTGCTTGCTCTGCCACGGCAAGCCAGCAAATGGGCCTCAACCTGCGGATGCGTGCCTCTCATTGCCCTGTGGCCCCCGCCTGCCTGCAGGGTGGCGCCTGGTACGGCGGCATGCAGATGGGGCGCGGCATGCACGCTCAGATGGGCCAGATGGGCATGGCTGGGGGGTACTACAACCCCGGCTACTATGCAATGGGAGGGCGAACCACAGGTGGGGCTTGGGGGCAGGCAGGGGTGGACGGCACACCCCATCCGATAGCGCAGGGCTGAGCTGAGGCACGCTGGCATGGCAGTTCACCTGCTCAGCACCAGGAGCCCTGCCACCTGTCGCTTGCCGTGCTGCTACCCTGACACGGATGTGAGGCCTGCGCGGCCTCCCTTCCTCTGCCTGTTGGCAGCGCCGCTTGTGACGAGGCGTGCCCCCTCCCCTTCCCCCGGCGCAGGGCCGCACTCTGGCAGCGGGCACCACCACCACCAGCAGCACGGCGGCGGCAGCAGCAGGCACTCGTACGCGCCGGGCTCTGCAAACTCTGGCTCATCTGCCTCCCATGGGGGCGGGGCCAGCCAGAGCAGTGCTGCCGCCGCTGCCGCCGCCGCCGCTGCTGCCGCTGCTGCGACAGCGGCGCCTGCGCCTGCCACAGCAGCAGCAGCCTCGAGTACGGCAGCTGCCAGCAGTAGCAACGGCAGGCAGCCGGCTGATGCGGCGGCGCCGCCAGCAGGCAGCCCGGGCGCAGCTGGGGAGCCGGCTGCCGAGGCGGCTGCTACATCGGCAGCGCCGCCCGCAACGCCCGAGCAGTGAGCGCCTGCCTGCCACCTGGCAGTGGGCCCAGAACGTACCCCTCCTCCCCACCATTCCTCGGCCTGCGGCCTCAGCAAGCACATCGGCTTGCTCCCCCCGCCGCTGGCGGCTGCAGCCTGGCTGATCCACACCGACACCTGACACCCCAAGTGGCTTGACTGACTTCCGCTCAGAGCAGCAGCCTCCCACCCCACGGCAGCTGCAGCAGTGCAGCGCCCTAACCCCGCCCGCCCCCGTGCCGCCCACAGCACTTGTAGCTCCCCAAGCTTTACTTGTGCCCCACACCAGACCCTCCTGTCACCCACACTCTCTCGCATCCCTGCACACCCTCCCCCGCCCCCACCCTGACCGCACTGCGACCATCTACCAACCTGCACAGCAAGTGTACGATACGCGGCACCTGCGGCCTGCTGCATGCACCTGCCTCCTCCCCTGCTCGCCCGACTGCCCGCCACAACGCGCCACCCCATGCTGCTTGGCTCCTGGTGCGTGCCTTTGGGGATCACAGCCCCTAGCTGCCATGGGGCCGTTAGTGCCGCAGAGCATGCGGCTTGTTAGGGCCGGGCATGACTGCTGTGCCAGGCAGGCATGCTCGAGCCCCAACTCGCCAGTTTTCCTCACGTGCTTAAACCCCACTTCTCCTACAAACCAACCGACCGACCGACTGTGCAGCCCCATTCCGCTCTCTCCCTTGCACACCACACTGGTCCCCATCTCGGTTCTTTTTTCAGCAAGCCCTGTGTTCCCTCCCCACATGATGCATGCGTGCCTCACCACCTCCCAGACGGACACAGACCAACCCCACTCGCATACTCTCGTCACCTGGATTCCTGCCACGCCCCTACCCTCACCTCCCCCCCGTAAGCGTGGTTCACCTCTTGTGCCTGCCATGCGACCCACAGCAAACCCATTTCATCCTCTGTAAACCCCATGCATACTCCTGACGAGGCTCCAGCAGTGCGGGCAGTGCTTGGGCATGCAGCCACCCTGGTGACCTGGTTGCCGGGGTAAACTGTTTTTGGCTGCTTGAAACTGGCAATATGCAGATGGTGAGCCAGGGTGGGCAAGCAAGGGCAAGCCTCAGCCAGGGAGCACGCACTTTCTTGCTTTCTGCGCTGCATCGACCTAAGGTTGGCATGCAAGAGCTCAAAGCATGACATGCCTGCCATAACGTGTCGTGCTCTGGAAGCACTCCTGGGCAGAGCCTCCGTCACCGGCGCACGCATGTGTCATGCAGCCACAGGGGCGGCGAGGGCAGGCAGCGGCGGCTTGCGAGGCCCACAAGCAAGGGGTCATAGGTAGCCTTGTGCACGGGGAGGGGAGTGAATCGGCCTGTGGTGTGCACGTGCACACACATGTTGGCAGAGTCACCCTTGCACCCTAAGCAGTGAGGCTAAGCTCCCGTCCGTGGCAGTGGTGGAGGCCCCACATCGACCATACAGAACGCCCCTGCATCATGCTGGTACTGCCAGCAGCAGAGTAGGTGCCCATGTGTTGCCTCCATGCTCGCCGCCTGGTCGAATTCACAGCATAGCACGGCAGAGGGAGGGAGTCTGGGTATCCAGACTGTGCATGCTGCCGGGCAGCAACCTGTGCTCCACGATGGCGAGCTTGCAGTGACCCCGACGGCCGCAGACGCCCGTGCCTCCAGTACACGGCCGCCGCTCCTAATAAGTATAACGCCAAGGCTCCTCGCCGCTTCAATCAGGTATACCTAAGCACGTTGGTGTCTTGCTTGCCGGGGCGGGGCCGGGGAAGTGGAGGCACACTGCCAGCAAGGCAGGGCGCGCGGCGCAATCAGCGCTTTGAAACTGCCATGCCCTGTAGGAGCATGTCTTCCATCCCACTCGAACCAGCTGATCACTAACAGGCTTCCCTGCAACCCCACCTGCAACCCCAGGGCGCGCCATCTCCCGCCGCAGCGCGTTCAGGTGCGAGCGCTGCACGGTGGTTGGGGTCTGGAAAATGTCTGAGCTGTATGTGGGCCGTCCAGGGCCCGTTTGCTTGACTCTACGAAACACCAACTTGGGGCCCTCGACATGCCATGTCTCCTAGCTTGAAAGTGCGCACGCTTCAGGCCGCCTTCGTAGGCCCTTTGCACCCGTAATAACCTATGCAGTGGTCAGAGCCGAGATCCCGGGAAGGCTGAAACTCTCCCCCCGCACGGCTGCCTATCCCCTGGGATACCGGTGGACCCGTCGCCGCAACCCCTCGCCAACCCCCCTTCTGGGTTGACCCAGAAGCACTTTTCCGTTTTGAGAAGAAGCGCATCTTTCAAACCTCCACTGGAGGGTCTCCAGTTGACTCGAATGACAGCTGTTCTGCAGCCCCCGCCCGCGGCTGCCAGCCGCCGATGGGAGGTTGTGCTGCTGCTGGCGCTGCTCCCGCTGGCGCTTCTGGCCGCCGCGGCCGGTCACCTGCTGTCCTACGGCCAGCCTGGCGACCGCGTCATGCTCGACTTCCCGCCCAACCGGAACCTCTTCAACCAGCCGGTGCTGAGCGCGACTCGTGTGCAAGTGGCTGGAAGAGATGTGTACTTTGAAATCCCCCAGGCTGTGGTGGGCGTTCTAGCCCTCTTCCACGGTGAGCCGTCGGCAGACAAACGCCCACTCGCGCGCTCCCAACAGGTTGTGTTGATTGTCTGACCTGGGCTGTGGCCTGACTCACCCACCCATGCATCTGCGTTGGCTTGCTTGATGCTTCCGTGCCCCAGCTCAGCTGCCTTAACGCCTGCCAGCCCCTCGGCGCTCATCACTTCCGGTGCTCGCCCTTGCCCCAACATGTGCATGCAGGCTGCGCCCACAGCGCCCAGGACTTTTGGTACCGCCAGCCCGGCTGCCAGCAGTGCTCCGGTGAGCAAGAAGAATACCGTTTGTGCATCACAAGGGAGCGCATGTCAGCTCAGCAACCCTGTTGCCTGTTGCAGGCTGTGCCACCACAAAGTAGCACGCCTGCCTTTGACTCGCACCTGCAGGGCTGCCTGGAGAGGTGTCTCACACCAAGCAGGCGCTTGCCCTGGGCTATGCTGTGGTGGCCATCAACTCAATCAATCGAAGCACCAACAAGACGGACCGCTCACACAGCTGCTTCAGGTGCGCTGCACTTGGCAATGCCCTTGGCACAGGCAGCTGCAGGGGAGCAGCAGGGCTGGAGCAGGGGCAGGGGCAGGGGCTGGGCTGGAGGAACGCAGCGATACCGCACTGCTTGCTCGCTTGCCGTACAACCTCTGCTTGCCACCACCGACTGGCTTTCCAAATGCCACCGTGCCCCTCCTTCCCCCCATGCAGCTACCGTGCTGACCGAGAAGGCGTTGTAGCGGCCCTGCGCACTCTCCTGCCCAGCCTGGGCCTGGAGGTGAGCTCGGCGGCTGCATGCATGGAGCGGGGCTCCTCAAAGTTTAAAAGCTCCAATGGCTGCGCTGTGTCAACACAGCACCAGAGTGCTAGTCACCCGACGAGCGGCATGCAACGCCTGCAGCGGGCTGGGGGCACTGGGGCAGGGTGCAGCTGGCAGAGGGTGCCCTCCCCACCTGTTCGCACGGCTTGCCCACTCTTGAATTCCGTCAGCCCTGCACGGCCTGCCCCTCTACCTTACTGGCCTGCCTGCCCTGGCCTGCCCTGCTGCAGAAAGCACTCTGACACCCACCCTGCCCTGCCTGCCCTGCCCTGGCCCGCCTGCCCCGCAGGGCCTGCCTCTCTTCCTGGGGGGCATCTCCTCCGGCGCCTCCTTTGCCCTCAAGCTGCCCAGCGCCCTGAGGGCCGGCGAGGTGTCGGGCATCTTTGCTGAGCTGCTGGGGGTGGACCCCGACAAGGAACAGTTTGATGTGAGTGGCAGGTGGTGGGCCGGGGCTGGCAGCAGGGGTGGGTGGAGGGCAAGCTGCCTCTGAGGGCAGGCTGAGCTGGCAGGCAGGCAGTGCCGGCAAAAGTGCAAGGGGGTTTGACTCCTGACATGAGCAGGCCTGGGTTGTGTGCAGGGAAGTTCTGTGCAGAAGACATGTGGGAACATTGCACATCAGGATCCTGCCCGCCCACCCACTCCCACTTGTCCCCCTGCTATGCCCCCTCCCTGCAGTGGTCCGCCTGGCCGCCTGTGGCTTTTATCACCATGGAGCACGACTTGCCAGCTCAGCAGAGGGTGGCACGCAACCAGGAGGCGCTGCAGCGGGCGGGCACGCCAGCGCAGACCATCCAGGTCAGAGCTAGCCCCACCTTGCAGCCCAACAGCTGCAGCCTGTGCGGCCGGCCCCGCTGGCACTGTGCTGTCGTGCCTGGCCGTGTCATGTGTGCCGCCTCAACAGGTGGCACCTGGCTGGTGCACGTGTCCTTGGCATGGCTTGACTGCCGGTTGCCTTCCACGGCCCCACGCCTTGCGAGCTCAAACCTTCTTCTTCCCGCACACCATCAGCCGACCAGTGTGCCTCACGCACACACACACACACACACACACCACGGGTGTCTTCCCATCTCCTCACCTCCCCCCCGCCCAGCAGGTGCCCCAGCGTGCCGTCTACCATGCCTTCTTCTCAGACCAAGCAGCTGACATCAGACCTGAGCTCTCCCAGAGGCTGGTGAGGGCGCTCACAGAGGTGGGTGTGTGGGGTGAGGGAGGGAGGGCAGTGGGGGCAGATGCCCAGGCGGTGCCACGGGATCAAGCACCAAGTCGGGCAGTTGGAACGCATGCCTGCACCGCCCTTGTGGCAAGGTCTCCACGGCACGGTGTGTTGGGGCTCCCGCCTGCATATACCCCTGTGGTTGCAAACACACCTGCAAACCCTTCCCACACACCCTGCCTCTGCAGTTGGCGGTCCTGGATCAGGAAGGGTGGATGGCAGCAGACCCAAAGTGGGCATCCAAGTCCGACTGGAGGGTGAGCAGGGCTTTGTAGAGTGTGCTGTGCTGTGCTGTGCTGTGCTGTGCTGTGCTGTGCTGTGCTGTGCTGTGCTGTGCTGTGCTGTGCTGTGCTGTGCTGTGCTGTGCTTGCTGTTGCTGTGGTGTGCTGTGCTGTGCTGCCCTGCAAAGGAAGTTTGAAGCTAATGTTGCTGGGGACGACGTAGCGAGAGGCTCTGTGCAGGGTGGCGCTGCGGAGGCTTGGCATTTGTGGAATGAATGCAACGCAACAACACGCCGGCTGCTCCTGGGCGCTGTCCCAAACAGTGTTGACTCCTCGGGCGCTGCCCAGTGGAGGCTCGCCCAGCGCCCCACTCACACTGTGCTCCTCTCCTGTATGCAGGCCCAGCTGCCGCAGCGCGTGCCAGAAATGGATGGCTCCTCGCCAGCCAGCAGCCTGGAACTGGACTCCTCCGTGGTTTCCGGTGAGCGCCGCTGCCCCACACATGGGGGTCGTGGCTTGTTCTTGCTCAATGAGCATGTCACTAGAGTGTAAACATGCTTCCTGTGCTGTGGTGCCTGGGCTCGGGCAAAGGATGTCCACTTGCATGCAGGGGCGAGTTTGCAGCCTGCCGAGGGGTTCCCTTGCAGACCCAAGCCGGGCGCTCTTCCCTGGCAGAGCAGCAAGCAGGAGTGCCCACTGGCCGCAGATCTGATGCCCCCTCTTCCCTGTTGCTCGCCATGCCACTGTCCCGCAGAGCTGCTGAACACCGCCTACTCCAGGCACGAGGTGGTGGGCGACTACACGACCGCCGCCTTGCGCTGGCTGCACGCCGGCGCACACGACGACCTGGCGCAGGTGGCCGAGGTGCGAGGGGGACGTCGGGCGCAAAGGGCGGGAAGACGCGTGTTGATGCAGCGGAAGAGGAAGAATGTGTGCAGCTTGCGCTTTGCATGGACCTGCCTGTGGCTCGCAGCGGGGCTGGGCAGCCGCTGCCTGGCGCAGGCTGATGCTCCGCACACCGCTGGCAGCACACCCCTAGCCATGCCCAAGCTGTCCTGCGCACTGAAATGCTCTGTGCCCATTCATTGCAGGAGTGGATCATCCGCCGGCCCGCCCTCTTGACAGCTGACCGGCTGCAGCCAGGCGAGAAGCCTGCCACCGCTGGCGACCCGCCAGTGCAGCCCCCGGCAGCGCTGACAGCACACGCTCGCCTGGAGAGGTCGCCTGGAGAGGCCAGGTGAGGTGGCCCCAGCGCTGCCTGTACACTGCCACGTCACCAGCACTAAGAGGCTGCTCTGTCAGCCTTTATATGTATGTCCGGCTTAATGTACGTACGACTAGCAACTGGTGTTTCATAATATTGCTGTCAGCACTTGTGTACCACCCTAGGGAGGCCTCCTCTGTGCCCTCCTCTGTGCCCTCCTCTGTGCGTTGGCATAACATGTCGACGGCACCTTCTGCGATTCGATATCTCTGTGGCCCTTCCAGGCACGCCTGCCCTGAACTTTGGAGCCAACTTGAACTCCGCTGAAACCTCAAATCCGCTCTGCACTATGCCCCGCTCGCAGCCTGCCCCACCCCTCATCATCAACATTTTTTGCACCCAACATGCCTCGTCCTCACAACTTGCCAACTCTGTGCACCCTTGTCTCCGTCCCCCTGCCAGCCCCCGCACCCTTCTCGGCACACTGCGGCCTAGTACGTTACACGTGATTGTAACGCACCGCACGCCGGGTCCAGTTCAAAGAGAGGCAAGTGCCACCCTGCCTGCCGCCCAAGTGCTGTGTGGCACTGCTGGGACTAGACGAGGTAATGTGGGCAAGACGGTGGTACACGCAGCCCAAGGAGGCTCCCACTGCCCTGCTCTTCGAAGCCAATAAGCCTCCACACCCACTTCTTTGCAGCACAGGCATTCATGGCCCACAATTCTAGCTTCTGTTGCTGCCGTGCAACCGCCTTCCCTTGTTCCGCCAAAGTGCGCATCGCCACTTCTGTGGCAGGGGCATGCATGCACAGCCAGCGCCCCAAGTACTTGTCGTCATGCCTGCCCTGTGCTGCATGCCAGGAGCACGCCGCACCCCCAAGATTGCACATGCACGGGTATTACAAGTGTCCGTCGCCATGAAGCTGACAGCATTTCTTTGAATTCCATCACACCCATACAAAACCTCAGGCTAGGGGGCTGACGGGACTGTAAGCTGATGCAGGTGCCAATGCCGGTGGCGCTAGAAAAGCAATACCGGGTAGGGGCGGCCGAGAAGGTATGCCGCCGTTCCTGTCAAGTGGGGGCGCTGGCAACAGGAAGAGAGACCCATCGTGCTGGCAAGGTTGGCAGGGCCTGTGGTGACGGCGTGGGGTGGCAGCAGGAGCCTCCTCCCAAGCTTCAACGATGTAACGTCATGGCAGAGCAGCCACTTGATATGGTATGCTCAGCATGATGAGGCTGGCAGCGGCCTATGCCGCCGACGACGGTGGCAGCAACGGCTGGTATCTGCAGCAGGAAGGTGGGTGGGCAGCAGGCAGCAGCAGGCAGGCGTGCTGAACACTTTGGCTGTGTCCTCAGCAGGCAGGCAGGCAGACTGCCAAGCGCGCCCGCAATGGCAGACTACCTCCCAGCACAGTCAGCAGCCTGCCACCAAGCGCAGAAAGGGAGCCGGTGCCGGCCAGTGCGGCCGTGGGCATACGACAGGAGTGGTGAATGGCGGTACCGCGTCTCACTTGGGCTGCTTGCGGACCAGGATGCAGTAGCAGTACCAGTAGTACGCCAGCATGATCCTGCACGCAGGCAGGCAGGCAGCCAGGTTCCAGGCGAACCATTACTCGGGTGGGCAAGGGCTGCTGGCTGCGCTGGGGGCAGCACCGGGGCGGGCAGGGATGCGTGTCATGCCAGCATGTGAGCGACCCCCCACCAGGCGCCTCCAATTTCCGACATCTGCTGCCACCCATGGAGACCCTCGAGCCCTTGCCTCCCCCCGCCTAACCAGAGACGCGTCTCCGGTTGCCCGCCTCTCTCCCCCCACTCGCCCGCCCACTCGCCCCGCCCACTCTTTGTCTGTCGGTTGCCCACCTAATGGGAGCCTCCACCCTGCCTGCACGCCCCACCACTCACCTGCCCTGGTTGGCCATGGTGCGCCCGATGTCGCTGTCTGCAAAGGACAGGCGCTCCAACACATCCTCCCCGGTGCGCGACCCGCCGCCCCGCTCGTCCGGGTCGAACTCGGCGCCTGCAGGGGGGTGGTGGGCGGAGGTTGAGGAGCAGGGGGGCGGTGGAGGGAAACAGGGGGAGGCGGGGTTACAGCGCGCGGCGTAGGCGCGTGCCCAGCGGGAAAAGGACGTGTGGCGTGACATGGAGCAGGGTGATCGGGAGAGAGGGCTGTTGTTGAAGCTCCAGCTGTTTAGCGCACCCACCCTTGAATTCGTTGATGCATGCCCCCTCAAAGGCCTGCTTGATGAGCGAGGTGGCGGGCAGCCACTTGAGGGGGGTGGGCACGTTGGCCTTGTTCACAAACAGGCCGCCAAACACGATTGACACCTGGGGGCGGGAGGGAGGCGGGTGGCGGGGTGCGGAGCGTGGCGAGTGAAGAGCGTTGGGCTGCCGAGGCAGCGGGGTCCGGGAAGTGCAAGGGCCAGGGGCAGCTGTGGCGCCTGGCTGGGCCTGGCTGTCGGGAGTGTGCTTCCAAGCAGCGCTTGCATGCAGTATGTGTCCCATGACCCCCATGCTGTGTTGCGGGGCTGCTGTGCCACGCCACAAGTGCTGCCACGGTAGCGCGGCTCACCAGGATGACGGCTGGGCCGATGGCCAGCGCTGCCTCTGTGGAGGGGGCGGCAGCGCCTACCGCCAGCCCCAGCGCCTGCAGGGGGAGGGAGGGAGGGGCCAGGGCAAGGAGGAGTGGTCACATCTTAAAAAGGCCAGCAGATTGCGGGAGTCCTTGCGCACCACCCACACCCCTCTCTAGCAGAACCAATCATCCTGCCCACCCAGTCTGCCAGCTACAGGCCCCCCCCCAACCGCTCCTTGCCACCCACTGCACACCTCATCGGCCCGGACCATGCTCCCCACCCCCGCCTTGCGCCCACCTGCCCTCCCGCACCCCTGTGCCCTCCTTCCGCTCCCACCTGCCTCCCATCCTTTCTTGCCCCTCCCTTTCACCCGCGCACCTGCACCCACATGCCCCCCTGACTGGCCCCTGCCATTCACTCATGCCTCCCCACCCACCCGACCACGCCTCCACCCGACCACGCCTCCACACCCCCCACTCCACCGCACCCCACCCCCACCCCCACCTGCGCCGACATTGCCTCCAGTGTGAGCAGGCCCAGGAAGGATGCGAAGCGGCGGGGCTTGGGGTTGAGCCCTGTGGCTGGGTACACGATGCAGGCAAAGAGGGCGGGGAAGAGGGCGCCCACGGGCAGCTCGGCGGCCAGCTTGGAGAGGAGGTAGGGCAGCACGCCGTAGCTGGAGGCAAAAGTGGGGCGTGCAAGTGGAAGGGGAGTTGTGAGGAGCGGGTGGGAAGGGTGGGTGGGAAGGGGGCAGGGCAGCACGCCGTAGCGGGGAGCAGAAGTGGGGGGTGCAAATGGGAAGGTAGTGGCGAGGAGCGGGAAGGAGGGCTGGGTGGGAAAGGGGTAGGGCAGCATGCTTTGGCGGAGCTTCCACAAGCCCTTCCTGGGCCCTGCCTGCTGCCTTGCACGTCTGCTGCCCCCGCTCCTGCTGGCCCATGCGTCCCAATGCCCACCCCCGCTAGTTTGACAGCAGCCAGCAATCATAGCAATCAGTTGCAGTGGCAGCTTCTTACCCGGCACGCGCTCGTTCCCGGCTCACCAGCATCTTCTCACTGCAGCGGCCACGGGGACAGTAATAAGAGGAAGGGGCACCCCGGCGTCAGCAAGCTGTGGGTGCGGCACAGGTGGATGGATGCATCCAACGGCTCGCCCCACCCCATAGAATCACCACCATGCCACCAAGGAGCCGCCACAGCTTGCTCCCCTCGAATCCAATTGCCTCTCGCGCTCCGCCCCAACGCCAACCCCGGCTTCCCCTCCCCGCCTGCTGACCGTGGGAACACGTTGAGCGTCTTGATGAGTGAGGTCATGGCGGTGCCCACGGCGCTGATCTGCAGCAGGCCCATCCTGCGGGAGGCGGGGGAGGGGCCGGGGCACGAGTGGCACATGTGGATTCGAGACAGGTGCAACAGGGGTCAACAGTCGGCACCAAAATTGAGCCTGCACTGCCCAACTGTGTGCCCCACTGGCAGGACAGGCACCCTGCCCGGCCCGGCACACACGCCTTGCTCTCTCTGCATCACACCTCCGCCTGCCCGCCCCCACCCCTGCCACCCCTGCAACCCAGTGTTGTGAGCATGCCCGCACGCCCGCACCTGTCCTGGATGGTGCTCTGGCTGCGCTTCAGCCTCCAGTAGATGGAGGCAAACACGAGGGCCGAGGAGACCTGGGAGGAGGCGCGGCCCACGTTGGTGGCACGGTCACGCAGCACCTGGCGCAGGCTGCGCTTAAACAGCAGAGACACCTGCTTGCGCACACCGCACGACGCCTTGCCGCTACTCTCAACTGCAGAAGCTGAGGGGTCACCCTCGCCGCCGGCACCCTCGCCGCTGGCGCTCTGGCCGCTGGCACCCTCGCCGCTGGCTGGCGCAGCTGCTGCCGTGCTGCCGCCTGCATGTGCGCGCCAGGCCGCCGTCAGCTGCGCCACCCGTGCCCCGCTCTCTGCCTCGTTCTCTGGGCTGGTGTGGTCGATTGCAACCAGGTCAGCCAGCCACTCGGCGGGGTTGTAGTGCTTGGGGCATGTGTGGCTGTGCTGCTCAAAGTAGGGGAGCGCGTCGGCAGCGGGGCCAGAGTACACCAGCTCACCCTCTGCGTGAGAGCGGCGGGGTGATGGACAAGGGGGCGTAGTGGGGCAGTGCAATGACGCATCTGCAGCACACTTTTGTGTTGCTGCGGCGCTGTAATTGTGCAAGGACATGGCATTGGGGCGTGAGCAGGAGGGCAAGGCGTGGGGGGGCAAGAGCCAGCAAGAGGTTGCAGACATCAGGGCTGCTGTGAGCCGCCGTAGCGCCCGCCCCATGGGCCTCCAGGCACCAACGTCACCCCATCGCCCGCTTTTTTATGCCCCCACGCTTGCGCCCTCTGGAAAGTCGCTGTGTGCACCCCCCCCTCCTGCCTTCAGTGTGCCGGCCCAGTGAGGTTGCCACACCTGCCCGCCCCTCCGCTCTTCCCCCCCTCCAGCTGGCACCTATGCCCATGCACCCATGCACCCAGCCACGTCCCCCCGACCCTGAACCTCCGTCGTGCCTGCCCATGGCCCCCCAGGCATAAACGCCATTTAATGAAGGGCCCACAATTGTGCTCCTTGAAAACACATTGCATGCACCCCCTATATGCCTCCCATGTGCCAGCAGTTTGAGGTTGGCAGGCCTGCCCGCCCGTCCGCTACTCCTCCCCTCCAGCTGTCACCCATGCACATGCACCCACGCAAGCAGCCACATCCAGCCACCCGCTCTCCCTCCTCCCTCCTCCCACCCACCCGCCAGCAGTATGAGGTCGTCGAACATGGTGAACACAGAGGAGCGGGGCTGGTGGATGGAGACCAGCACGGTGTGGCCGTCGCTGCACAAATCCTTCAGGGTGGTCATCACCTGGCAAGGGGGGCAGGGCGGGGCGCGGTGGAGGGTGGTGGCAAGTTGGTTGGGGCAGGGGTGTGGGGGAGGAGCGAGAAACGGGGGGTGGGGCAGGGGCGTGGGGGAGGAATGAGAACTGGCGGATTGGGCAGGGGTGTGGGGGAGGAGCAGGGAGCAGTGGCGGGCAGCAGGGGACGTGTTTCCGGATGGCCTTCAGCTGGTGAGGGGAGGGGTGGGGTAAGAATGCGGAGCGGCAGCATCAGAGGCGATGGCAGGCAGGGCATGGGGCAGCACAACTGCGGACGCGAGGCATGCCCGAGGGGCTGTTGGAGAGGGTGCCTGCAGGCGTGCTGTAATCAACCTCACGACCACCACACTCCGTCGCCCAGCACCCCCCTACTGCCCAGGCCGGGCCCTTGCCCACCTGTGCAAGTGCCCCGCATCCGCATATTTTGCCCCACCCACCATCTCAGCGCTAAAGGCGTCCAGGCCAGAGGTGGGCTCGTCAGCAAAGACCAGCATGGGGCGGTTGATGAGCTCCACAGCAATGGACAGACGCTTCTTCTCGCCGCCGCTCAGCCCTCGCGTCTTGGCGTCCCCCACCGGGGTGTTGGCGGCCTGGAGGGGCAACGCAACGCAGGGAGGGGCGGGGCGGGGCAGGGAGGGCATGCGGCATGTTGCAGGATGGGCAGGGCAGACAAACGGTGACGGGGATGGGTGAGGATTGTGGGTGGCAAGGCCTGCGGCTAGTCGGGCACACTCGCGGATGAGGTGCTCGCATGACCCCCACCCAGCCACCCCTACACTCACCTCCACACCCACTCCCACTACTCTCTACCCACTGCACCCCACTCACGCCCACTCCCGCTCCCACTCCTCTCTACCCCACGCCCCCCGCCACCTCACACTCCCACTCCCGCTTCTACTCCAGCTCACCCCACGCGCCCCCCGTCCCTCCCCCCTCACCTTTGCCAGCCCCAGGCGTGCAATGATTCCGTCCACATACCCCTCCTTCTCCTCTGCTGACGTGTCCCTGCTCATGCGCAGCTCCGCCGCCATCATCAAAGTCTCCTTCACAGTCAGCTGCAGGGGAGCGGGTCGGCAACTGATTGTGAGCTATTCACCGATCCAGGCGGGGCGGGTCGGAGCGTGCGGCCAGGTGGGCAGCGGGGGAGGCAGGAGGCGGCACGCGAGCAGGTTGGCAGGTGGATGGGCAACCGGGAAGGCAGGCAGGCAGGCAGGCAGGGGAAGTGAGCCTGCGTGCAGCGTAGTAGGTGCAGGCAGGCATGAGCGGGCAGGCAGGCAGGGGAGGTGAGCGGGCAGGCAGGCAGACAGGTGGGGAGGCAGGACTGCGTGCCTGCGGGTAGAATAAGTCGTCCTGCTGCACGAACCCAGCGCGCAGCTTGCGGCGCTGCAGCGGCGCGCCGTTGGTAGTGATCTGGCCCTGCAGGGTGTGTGGCAAAGGAGGCAGGAGGCATGCGAGGCGGGCAATGGATGGCTCAAATGAGGAAGACGCCTAAAAGTGACAGCCTGGCCCTGCGCAAGGTGGCATCGCCGCCCTGCACGACCTGCCAGCTGGCTCCCAACCTCAGGCAACTGTCTGAATCCTCTGAATGATATCCAAGATGTAGAAGAGCCAGGCAGGTATCCCCTCCCTGCACTGCCCCCACCTGCAGCGTGATTGCGCTGTTGTAAGGCATCTGCCCGGCCAGCGCAGACAGCAGGGTGGTTTTCCCTGCATGTGGGGCAGGGGACAGCGGGGCTGAGTGAGTGGGAAGTGGAGAAGGGCCAGGTGTGCCGCACTGCTGCAGGCCGGCCAGGGGGCAGCGGGGCTGAGTGCGCGGGGAGTGCAGAAGGGCATGTGTGCCACACTGCTGCTGCTGCTGCTGCTGCTGCTGCTGCTGTGGAAGAAGACGAGTGGTCAGGCCCGGGACACTTGCAACACCAACGCGCCTGCAGATGTGAAGGCAACCCCTCCAGGGCACCACAAGCAAACACCACTACTTCCGGGAACAGTGGCACAACACCGGGCCAGTGCCCAGCGGCTGGCAGCCCAACAGCCGCTCACCGCTGCCAGAGGGCCCCATGATTGCGGTGAGCCTCCCTGGGGCCGCACCGCCCGCCACACCGTTCAACAGCCGCCGCTTGGCCCTAATGGGGGGCAGGCAGGGGAAGGCAGGGTGGGCAGGGTGGGCAGGGTGGGGGCACGTGCCTCGGGTCTCCGGCAGCATGGGCAGTGCGAAGCCTACCGGCCCCTCGTAGGGATGCACACTGCTTCATTTCCTCGGCCCTGCTGGCCCCGTGCTCGATGCCGTGGGTGCAGAGTCCCCATCCTCTCTGCCGCCCCACCGCCCCCTTGCCCCTTCCTCGGGTGACACCTCCCCGCATGCCTCCCTCTCGCCAGTATCCCACCACCACCCCCCACAGCAGTGCACCAAAACCCACCC
>JTEE01000208.1:353909-386785 GCA_002896455.3 Chlorella sp. ArM0029B | reverse complement strand
ATGATGAAGCTGCGCTCCCGCACCACGCCCTCAGCTGCAAACGACACGGTGGTGCCCACTGCAGAGTCGCAGCAGCAGTGGAGCAGCAGGGGTGGAGGGCGGCAGATAGCATATTCACACCAGAGAATGGGTTGCAGCTGCTTCACACCCTGCCCTGTATTGTCACTGCCACCACATGTCCCTCATGTCACTGCAGTGATGAGAGCAAGATGCTTCCCAAACGTGCGGCCTGAAACTGCCCCAAACAGCAGGCAGCCCACGTGCTCACTGGTCACCGCCGCGCCCGCCAGCGCCGCCGCAGATGCTGCACGTGGGGCTGCCAAAGCCGCAAACGAGGCATAGGGTGCCTGGCGAGCAGCCGTCGCCGCAGCCGCAGCTGCAGGCAGGCTCATGGAGGCAGATGGAGGCAGGGAGTGCTCTGTGGGCAGGCCGGTGGCCGAGGGGCGGCACACACCGTTGCGGCAGACGGCGGCAGCACAGGGGCATGCTGAGAGGGGGGGTATGCAATGGCCCATCGGAAGCTCGGATCGCTCATCGGAACTGGTCTACAAAGAGCTGTGAGTTCGCGGGCAGGCCCCGACTTGCTTGCCTGCGGAGGCGGCACGGCGGCCGAGGGCACGGGCGGCGGCGCGCAGCATTGTGTTGGAGGGGTTGGCAAGCAGGCGGCGTGGAGTAGGATGGAAGGCAGCACTTCAGCAAGCCGAGTGCGCAGCAGAGACCCAGCAGGGTGGTTCAATCGAACGTGTCTCAATTGAGCATCCTTCTCGGCGCAAGTACTAAATCAGAGACAGCCTCCACCCCGCCCGCCTTGCTCCTGCCTGTTGACCGCAACCCGCGATGTCAGACCTCCAAAAGAAGAAGAAGAAGGCGGGCGGCAAGGCCGCCTCCCCTGGCGGCAAGAAGAAGGGCAGCAAGCCGGGAACCGCGGCGTCCAAGGGGTGAGGCCGCAACCGCCGCCGCTTCCTGCCGCCCCGCCGCCGCCTGCCTCGTCGCCTCACTGCAAACCAGCGCCGCACTTCTGCTGCCACTGCCTGCAGAGAGCCCAGCGCCAAGGCTGCAGTTGAGGAGGAAAAGAAGAGGCTGCAGGCGGAGCTGGGGGTTCTAGCAGCGACACGCGCGGCACAGGATGCCGCGGCCAAGGCGCTCGAGGAAGAGCTGGCGGCGCTGCGCCAGCGCCACACACATGAAGTGGCCACTGCCACTGATGTGCTGGCCAGCCAGCAGCGGAGGCAGCAGCAGGCGCAAGAGGCAGCCCGAGATCTGGAGTGGCAGCTAGAGGTGGCACGAGCAGAGGCGGCGGCGCTGCAGAGCTCGCTTGCCACGGCGCAGGCCGCTGCCGAGGCGGCCGCAGAGGGCATCGTAGGGGCGCGAGATGCGCCTGGCGGCGAGCTGCAGCGTGCGATGTCGCAGGCACAGCGGCAGGAGGAGCGGCTGGAGGCACAGGGCACGGCGCTGGAGGCGCTGCGCATGCGGCTGCAGCGCACCGAGGGGGAGCTTGCGGGGGAGCGGGCCACGGTGGCGGCGCTGCGCGTCAGGGCCCAGAGCCGCAGCGAGCTGCGCTTCATCCGGGGCTCCCCCTTCCTGGTGCACGTGGGGCGTGAGAAGCTGGGGGGCAGCCTGCCGGCAGCGGTGGGCCTGCGCCCCGGCGCCGCGCTGGCCGTGGCTGGGCGGCAGCTGGTGCTGGCGTTGCCGGGCGGAATGCACGCTGTGGACCTGGCCAGCGCCACGTGGTGCCCCAGCGGCAGGGAGGCGGCAGCAGGGATTGGCATCTCAGCGCAGGCAGCGTCGGGAGCGGCAGAGGCAGCGGCACTGTCACCGACAGCGGTCACCGGCCGCTCTGTGTGCTCTGTTGGCAGCAAGTTGCTGGGGTTTGGAGGCGAGTGCCAGGGGCGGCTGCTGCCCAGCAGCACGCAGTTCCTGCACCCCGACCTGCAGGCCTGGCTGCCCGCCCCGGCCCCAGCAGATGCTGCCGCCCCTGAGCCGCCGCCGCGCACAGATGCTGCGCTCGCCTACTGCCCAAGGGTGCACGCCGTCTTCATGTACGGCGGCCAGGGGGAGGGCGGCTCCTGCATCGCCGACCTCTGGCGCCTGGATCTGGCCAGCATGGTGTGGACACGCCTGGACAAGCTGAGCGCCAGCCGCCCGTTGACGGAGCGCGCCCGCTCCCCCTGCATGAGCGAGGCGCCGCCTGCTGCCGCGGGCGCTGCGCTGGCGGTTGCCCCTGATGCCAGCCGGCTCTGGCTTCTGGGCGGGCGGCTGGACAGTGGGCGCTGCTGCAACACGCTGCACTGGTGAGTGGGCAGAGGGTGAGGGGGGCGCTCCTGGTGTGAGCGTTGCCGTGCCAGGATGCCTTTGGGCACAGCTGGAAGCTGCATGCCAGTGACTGCTGTTTTGCTTGATGCTCTGTCTGCCAGCGACAGCTTTGGGACCCTGCACTGTATCCAGGAACATGCTGCTGGCGCCCCCCTGCCACAGGTTTGACCTCACCATGAACTACTGGGCAGCGGTGGAGGCCCAGACCTGGACCATCGACTCGCGCTCAAGGTGAGGGGCGGTGGTGGGTGGTGGCAGCAGGTTGCGGGCAGCAGGCGGGCATGAAGCATCGGGCTGTGTGCTGGCTGCAGGATGCGAGTCGAGGCAGCACAGGCGGGAGCTTTGGGCAGCCCCGAGCTGTGGGATGCCTTCACCACCCCTGGGCACCTCCCATCTCCCCTCATCCATCCACCCCCTGCGCTTCCCACCCGCACCTCCTTTGCCTGGCTGCCCTCCCACAGTGCCGTCATGTGCTGCGTGGGCCGCTACCTGCTGGTGGCCGGCGGGCTGTGCCCCTCGGCCAGCGGGCAGGCTGTGTACCGCCAGGACTGCGTGCTGTACGACCCGGCCGCCAACAGCTGGGACATTGTGAGCGACACAGCCTTTGAGCCCCAGCCTTCCGCCGTCAGCGAGCCGCGCGTGGCGGTGTCTGTGGCGGTCGAAAACGGGCCCGACTGCGGCAGCCGCAGGACCACCACCACCAGCAGCACCAGCGGCGGCGGCGGCGGCAGCAGCGGCAAGAACAGCAGGCTGGCGTCGGCGCCAGGCAGGGGCAGCACACCCGGCGGCAGCAGTGTGCCGGCCTTCTTGGGTGTGGGCACCTGTGTGTTTCACGACAGCAAGCTGCTGGTGCTTAAGGCTGGGGCAGGGGGCGGCGGGGATGGGCCGGTGTCGGAGGTGTGGGCGGTGGAGCTGCAGCTTCCCTCTGCCATTGAGGCGGAGCAGCTGCGCAGCATGCAGCGCACAGCCACCTTCACAGACCTGACGCTCAAGGAGGTTTCTGTGGGGATCACCAGCGTACAGTGAGTGGGGTGCGTAGGTGGGCAGGGTGCAGTGCCGCTGCCAGTGGCCGTGAGTGCGAGCAGCAAAGGTGTTTATGCATTCATGCCAGGCTGGCACCCTTCTGTGCCAGGTGTGCGGCCTAGCCCCACAAACCTCTCTGTTCTCGTCTTAACACACCTGCCCACTGTGCGCGACTCTGCAGGCTGTCCTGGCGGGCACCGACTGCAGGGGCAGACAAGCTGCTGTCCTTCAAGCTTATGATGACCATTGCCGACGGCCGCGCACGGGTGAGGGGGAAGAGGCAGGCAGGGGAGGGGTGCCGGCACACAGCCGAGCAGAGCTGGCTGGGTGTGGTTGCTGTCCTTTGCTGCGTGTTGCACTGCCTGTGCAACTATGCAAGCAGCAGCTCGTGCTCTGCTTGGTAGCACCACAACCCCTCACCCCTCCCACACGCCCTGCTGCCGCTGGCCTCCCCCTCCCACAGGAGGCGTATGAGGGGCGGGAGTCGAGCTGCGAGGTGACGGGGCTGATGCCCTCCTCGCAGTACGTGTTCTGCGTCAAGGCCCTGTTTGATGACACCACCTTCCTCTGGTCCGAGCCCATGATGATCACAACCAAGAAACTGGTGGCAGGGAAGACGGGCACGACGAGCATGGGAACGACCGCAGGCAGCGTTGGGACGGGCGTGCAGCCGGTGGCCAAGTGAGGCAGCTAGAGGCAGCCCTCGAATGCGAGGGCGCAGAGGGAGGGAGCAGGGGAGGCAGTGATGGCGAATGGCGGAAAGGAGGGCGAAGGCAACACACACAATGTGTCATGCGGTCGAGCGGATGTGAAATCTCATCTCAATGTCAGGCGCAGCTGGGCTGAAGAGCCAGGCAGGTCCCAGAGCTCAGTGGCTGCGCCGGAGAGTGCTAGAGACCCTGACGAGGGTGCTAGAGAAGTACAGGTGTTGACGCGTTCGTTGGAGGCTGCGAGCGCCGCGGCTGGTGCTGCGTGCTGACGGGAAAACTGAGTAGGGTGCGAGGGCGGAGAGGGCTGCCTGCCCTGGGCTGGCTGGGCTGGGCGTCACGAGCGGGGCCAGCTGGCGCGTGAATGTAGGTCAGCTGGGTCATCAGAAAGTGATGGCAGCTGCCTTGATCTTCTTCTCAACCTGCGGAGAGGGGGGAGAGATGAGAAAATTGGCTGTCAGCGGGAGTGAGAGCATGCACACCTTGTGCACACGTGGCAGGCATGGCGCCCAGCAGCACCTGTTCACTGGTGGGCAGCCTCACCAACCAGCTGGCATGAACTGCCCCTTGTGCAAACTATGGCCGCAGCACACACACCGCTGACAGGACATCCATTCTGCCGCCCAACCACCCACGCCCACAACTGCTGCTGCCCTGTCCTTCCCGCGCGCGGGCGCGGCATCCGTGCCCACCTCTGCAAACGCCTCTGTGAACTCCTTTGCCTCGTCATCCTTGGGCATCTCCCCCTTCTGCGGCTTGGGCAGCACCAGCATGCAGCTGGTGGGGCGCTTGGTGAGGCCCGCGGCGCCCAGCTCCTCCTTGGAGGGCAGGTAGATGTAGGGGATGTCGTGGTCCTCGCACAGCACGGGCAGCGGGGTGATGACGTCGATGGGCGAGATGTCGCCCGCGATCAAGCACAAGCTGCGGGGCGGGGGGGAGAGGCGGTGGGGTGGGGTGGGGGTGAGATGGGGGAGAGGCGGATGGCGAGTGACGGCACTGGCAAGGGCAGGGACTGCGGGCCTGGCCAGTTTTTGCCTTCCCCTTGTTTGGGCTGAAAGCTTTAGAGCGGGTGCAGAAGCGGACGAGCACGCACAGCAGTGGCAGGGTGCACACCCGGCTCCGCCCTCCGCCACAATGCTCACCCCTTGACGTTCTTGCGAATTGCCTTGATGACCTCCTTCACCCCCCGCTTGATCTGCTTGCGCTTGGCTGCCTTCTTTGCCAGCTTCAGCGCCTGCAGGGGTCGCAAGTGACAAGCCAGGTGACGGGTGTGAGCAGGGAAGCAGGCAGCGGCGGCAGCAGCACAGCGCCGCTCGCGGCGGAGGTGCCGCCCCGCCTGCCTGCCAATTTGCACAGCGGCGCTCTGCGTGCGCATCTGTCCACCGTGCCTTCGCGAGTGACCCGCGCCACCCAGCAGCGCCTGCATGCAGGGTGCCAAGCTGAGATGCATGCCGCTTGCCTTCTTCGTCAGCTTGTCGTCTGCCAGCGGCTTTGCGATGGGAGCCAGCTGAATCTTTGCGGGCACCGCCGGCGCCTCTGCTGCTGCCACCTCTGCCGCTGCCTCTGCCTGCTCTCCCGCGTCAGACTTCCGCTTCTTGTCCTTCTTCTCCTTCTTTTCCTTCTTCTCCTTGGCCATGTTTGCCGCTGCCTGTAAGCCGAGTTGGGGGCGCTGCCAAAACTGGGAGGGGAGCTATATGCACGGCGTGTGTGTGTGTGTGTGTGTGTGCTACTGAGCGTCTGTAGGAGCCTTGGGGTGGCTGATTGGGTGGCGATGGCGGCTGAAGGCACCGCCATTCGCGCCCTGCTTTGCTCTGCTGTGCCAGCAGGACAGGAAGTTTGCTCGACGCAGGCGCACGGGGTTTCGGGTTGCTCCAGCACCCGCCTCGGAAGATCCCTTAGCAACCCACGGGCGAGTTGACAAGCAGCCAACCAAGGAACCAAGGCGCGTTGCGTTCCCTTGCGATCGCAGCCAGGGCCAAGCTCCTAGGCTGCCATGCCTGCCATTCACCGCAAGTCGGCGCAGGGCAGCTCCAAGCTCGACAGCCTGAACGCCAGGGCCGCTGCGGGCAGCAGGGCGGTGGACAACTTCGCCTCGATCCTGACGTACTACCGATCGGCAGATCTGCTGTTGCGCCAGGTGGGCGGGGCGGCGGGCGCCAAAGTGGACGAAAGTTGGGGAGCGACGGGACGGTGGTGCCAGCGGCGCAGGCGCAAGAGGCGGCGGCGGCACAAGCCTCTGACCTTCGCTGCTGCTCCTGCACATGTCGCCACATCTGCAGGCGGCCGAGTACCGGCGCAAGCATAACGATGAAGAGCTGTATGTCATGCTCATGCGGTTTGCAAGGTGGGCACGGCAGCGGTGTTGCGTCACACCCATCTTTGTTGGGTTGTGCTGTACCCCCACAGCCGTGGCTTGCTTCCGCACCTGGTGGTGCTGCACCAACTGATCTGCTCCTGATGTGCGTGATGTGCCTGCCTATCCTGCAGCATGGTGGTGGAGACACTGCCCAGGCACCGCGCCTACCATGCCGACGACCCCAAGTACCTGCAGCTGAAGAAGGTGAGCCGGCTCGGGAGTATGCCAACAAAAGGGTGGAGGCCAGCCCCGCCACAGCCATCAGTCAGCTGGCAGCGCTGCCACGACCAGCAGCAGGCGCGGCCGGCTGCGCTGTATGGGCGGTGCTGCAGGCAACAGGAAGAGGGCTGAGGTCCTCCACCTGGGTGCTCTGCATGGTGCTGCCGCCGCGCACGCTGCGAATGCCCTCCATCCTGGCCATGACGCGTGCCCCTCTGCGCCTGCCCGATGTGTTGCTCATGCTGTGTCATGCTTTGCCACGCTGTGTCCGCCTGGCATGCAGGCCCTGCTGGAGTCTTACCTGCCTGAGCTGGAGCGCCTCAAGGCGGGCATCCGCCTCAAGGCTTTGGTGGACAACCTGGGCTGGCAGGCGCCCTTCATGCCCACCAAGACTGCTGGCACTGTGATGCTGAGCGCGGGCAACCTGCCAGAGATACACTGGGAGGAGAGCTTGGTGCCGCCGCCGCCGCCAGCAGCCGGTGCGGCGCTGGGCGTGCCGCAGCCAGCGGGCTTTGACCTGCTCAGCGGCATGGGCTTTGGCCCCAGCACCGCTGTGGTCAGCAGCAGCAGCAGCACCTTGCAATTGCAGGCGGCGGCGGCGCAGCAGCAGCAGCGGCAAGGCTTGTTGCCGCAGCAAATGCAGCAGCCGGGTGCAGCCATGTTTGCAGGGGTGTCGATACCCCAGCTCAGCAGCAACCTGCGGCTGCCGGCGGCCAGCCAGGCGACGCTAGCCAAGCATGCGCTGCTGCCGTCGCTCAGCTTTGGCAGCTCACAGCAGCAGCGGCCAGCAGAGCGGCTGCCAGCTGTGCAGCAGCGGCCGCTCTACCCAGAGATAGTAGAGCTGCTGGAGCCGCCGCCAGCACAGCAGCAATCGCTAGATGCAGCATTTGCCAGCCTAGACATCAGCTCCCAGCAGCAGCAGCAGCAGCCGTACCAGCCCAGCCCATACAACGAGCTGGCGCTGGGGCCGCAGGAGGTGGGCGTCACGACGGCGCCGCGCCCCACACAACCGCTGCAGCCCGACACCTCATGCTGCGCGCCGCTGCCGGGGCAGGCGCTGGTGCCGGCGCCGCCGCCCAGCGGCGGTGTGGCAGAGGTGAAGCGGCTGCAGCAGATTCGTGATGTGCATGTGTCGGTGGCGCTGATGGATGAGTTCATGCGGTGAGGCAGGAGGGGTGGGGCGGGGCGGGGTGGGGGGCGCGCATGGAGCAGCTGAGGGGCATGCCAGCTGAGGCTGCCGCAGGCGTTGCAGGTGTGGGCAGGGTAAGTGGGCGACTGGGCCAGGCTGGTGGGGGCGTTGCAGGCTGGGGGGATCGGACGCCAGGCGGGGCTGAAAGGCTGGCAGATAACGGCGGGCAGCTGGGGCTGTGGGTGCAGGCTGTTGCTGCTGCTGCTTGCCAAGTGGAGGTGTGGGCTTCCAATCGCGGCTTGAGGGCTTCCCTTCTTTGTAGGGCTGCCTGTGTGCTTTGAGGACGGTGACAGCGCGGCTGCCACCTGCCACCTCCGCCCCGCCATCCATTCTCCCCTGCCTCTGCCCCTGTCCTGCCCCGTTTACTTCTCCACGCCCCCATCCCATCCCGCAGGTATGCTGTGAGCAACACGCGGCGCGGCATTGAGTCGTGTGGCATCCTGGCGGGCAGCATGTCTGCCGACGACGCCGTCTTCACCATCACAACGCTCATCGTGCCCAAGCAGCAGGGCACCTCGGACACTGTGGGTGCTGATGCAGCGGGGCCAGGGTGCATGTGCCTCTCTGCATGCAAGCAGCATTGCCCATGAAACACGATGCGGCCTGTTGCGGCCTGATGTTCTTGGTCTGTATTGTTGCAATTGGACCAGTTGGGCCGGGGGCTGACTGGCATGTTGTTGTTGGATCCATCTACCCAGGAGGCCTGGCTCTGGGCCCAGCCACCCACCTGCCCCACTGCCCTCACCTCTCTGCATCCCCCTTCTTTTGCTGACGTGCACTTGCTGAAGGAGGATTTTTGCTTTGGTGTCTTCACTTCTGTACCGCCCCTGCTGCCCTCACTCGCCCTCACCATTCTGCTCATCACGCCTTGACCCCCACATGTGTTTAGGTTGAGATGCTGAACGAGGAGGAGATTTTCGAGGTGCAGGACAGCCGGGCGCTGTACCCGCTGGGCTGGATTCACACCCACCCCACCCAGACCTGCTTCCTCTCATCCGTCGACGTGCACACACACTGCGGATTCCAGGTGAGGGGCGGCACGTTAGGAAATGTGGCTGGTGCAAACATGCAGTTACATTCAAAGCCCACGGGGAGCCAGCAACGGTCTTATGGTCGAGGCAGGGCGGCTGGCTAGCTCAGCAGCTAGCTAGCTGCACAGATGTCGCTGTCCCCCCATCTCTCCCTCCTCCGCCTGGCTTCCCTTCCTGGCCTCGTCTCGCGGCGCCTTGCCCCATGCCCCATGCTGTCCTTACCACCCTGTCCCCCTCAACCCAGTGCCCCCTCTTCTCCCGTCTGCGCTGCACCCCTGCCCCGCTTCACGCCCACCCCTCGCCGCCACTCTGTGCCCCCCTCGGCCACCACCACCACCACCGCAGACGATGCTGGACGAGGCTGTTGCCATCGTCATGGCCCCCAAGGACCCCTCCAAGCGTGTGGGCATCTTCCGCCTCTCCACCCCCGGCGGCCTCAAGCTGGTGCAGCGCTGCCCCCAGCGCGGCTTCCACCCCCACCCACCCACAGACAGCGGGCAGCCCGTGTACGAGCTGTGCGGCCACGTGTACCTCAACCCACGGGCCAGCTACGAGGTCATCGACCTGCGCTGACCTGGCGCATGTGACCTGCCCGTGCTGTGCTGACTGGCAGGCAGAGCTCACCACACTGCCTGCTCCAGCCAGCACTTGAGCTTGCCAGTCGGGCTGGATCGTGAGTGTGACTTCATGTGCGCGCCACCGCCTGTATTCTCTGCCCCCAGCACTGCCCACTCTCCTGCGGCACTCCTCTTGTACACTCCCTGCTATGTAGCCCCCCTCGCTTTCTGTGCCCATCTTTTGTATCCTTTATGCTCCCGTCCTCCTTGCCTGATGCCCGCAGCCAGCACCGCTCCGCCTTGTTCCCGCTGGAGCCAGCGCAGGTTTGACGCAACACCTTGTACATGACTCAGCGTGAAGCTGCACCGAATACGAATGCGGTGGCTGGGGGGTGGGCAGGGAGGGAGGGAGGGAGGGAGGCATGTTCATGACCGGAAGAAAAGCGGGAGCAACATGCCCGAGGGAGGGACGGTGGGCGTGCAAAGCAGGGCAAAGAGGCGGGAGAGGGTGGGACACGCATGCATGAGTGGGGCCGGGGATGGGAGCAACCTAGGCACGAGTCTTCCACCTGCGAAAGCAGGGCAGGTTGTCAAGCACTGCTTGCAGGCCAGCAACCGAGCTGCACCCAAAGGTGGCCAGCTCCTGCAGCTGGCTGAGGGGAGCCAGGTGGTGCCAGCCGCCGGCCAGCTGGGGGCTCCCACCCACAGCCAACTGCTGCAGGGCGGTGAGCCTGCCGACCACCGGCGGCACCTCGATCAGCCCACAGCTCAACGCCCACAGGGTGCGCAGCTGGAGGAGAGGCGCCAGGTGCTGCCAGCTGGCAGAGAACGGGATCCTCGATATGTGTAGGTGCCGCAGGTTTGTGAGCACGCTGAGAGATGCAGGGACGGTTGGGACGGCTGCCGGGGTGCAGTCCCCGATCCACAGCTTGGTGAGGCCCGTCAGGCCAGCCAGGTGCTCCCAGTCTGCCAGGTGGCAGTTCCCCCGAATGTCCAGCTGGCGGAGGCCTGTCAGGGTGGAGAGGCCTGGGGAGAAGGCTGTGAAGTTGCAACCTGACACGTGTGCGGCCTCCAGGTGCGGCAGGGCTGCCAGAGGCGCCAGGCTGCCTGACAGCTGCCCGCTGATGCCGCACTTGAACCGCCGCAGGGCGCTGAGCATGCTGAGGGAGGCTGGCAGGGTGTCCAGCCGGCAGTCCAGGATGGACAGGGAAGTCAGGCGAGTCAGTGCTGCCCAGGAGGGTGGCAGCTCAACGATTTCACAGCCCCGGAGGCTCAGGCTCTCCAGCCGGCTCAGGCTGCCCAGCGGGTGCAGCTGGGCGCGGGTTGAGAGCGGGTTGTCGTCGAGGTTGAGGACACGCAGTGCGTGCAGGGAGGTGAGCGGCTCGAGGGAGTCGATGCCGCCTTGGCTGAGCATGAGCTCCGTCAGCTGGGTGTGCCCTGCGATGCTCTGCACCTGCGCTGGGGTGACAGCCAGCCTGAGCAGGCGCAGATCGGCCAGGGTAAGGACTGCAGGGAGACAGGGAGTGGAGGGCATGGGGGTGGGGATGGAGCTCGAGGGTATCAGCCTCCCTGCAGGAAGGTTGTAGAGGTCAGGGTAGGGGACTTGACTGGACCGACTATGAAGAGTGGGTTCACGCGTGGTCGAGCATGAACCCGTGCTGCTCAACGAATTAGCCAGGCATGCAGGGCAGGATAAATGACCGCACAGCGTGAGTCTCCCGTGCGCAGCGGCACAAGCGAGACCCAAACGCAGGCATTGGGCATGCAAGAGCTCACGTGGTGGAGATGGCAGGAGCACAGATGGGCCAGACGATGGGTACTGGAAGGCATATTTCCTGCAGACGTCCAGCTTGCGCAGCGCAGGGCGTCGCGTCGCCAGCCATGCTGCCAGGCTGGCAGCCTGCTCAGAGCACATTGGGTCGTGTTGTGCTAGCACCAGCTGAAGCTCGCCCCACCACAGTGCGCTGTGATGCCGTGAGCACTCCGTCAGGGTGTGGCAGCAGGCGGCCAGGCTGGCCCGGTCCTGAGGAGGCGCGAGCGCCGCAATCTTGCCCAGCACATCGCCCGGCAGGTGCAGCAGCTGCAGCTGTGGCTCGGCAGCTGCCTGTTGCCTGGTCAGCACCATTGAGGGAGCTGCATGGCGAGGAGCACGTGAGGCGGGAGGGTGGGTGAGCGGCATCGGCCCAAGGGCGCACGCAGCGGGGCAGCAGGCTGACAAGGCGGCGGGGCACAGGGCGCAGGTGGCGCGCAGAGGCCGGTTCAAGCGCCTAGGCGACCTCAGCTAACCTCTCTGGTCGCTTTCTTGTCGAGGCAGGAGACTCCAGGAGGCTGCACCAGCAGAGCGGGGCAAGAGCGCTCAGGACTGCTGCCTGGCCTGGCCAGAAGCGAAGAAGAAGTGTGGGAGCCTCGCTTGGTGTTTGTGTGAATTGAAGAGGTACACGCAGCGTGGGGAGGGGTGGGAGACTGCTTGTGCGGCCTGGCACAGCACAGCGGCACGCCATGGCGGCAGTTCAACGGGCTGCAGAGTATGGCCCCTGACCTGCAGCCCTGGACTTGATCAATTGACTGCCCTTGGTCCCTACAGCAGCTCACTTAAGCTGCTTTGTTTGTGTAAATGCACAAGAACAGTTGTTGACATCAGGCAGGCCGCAAGGTACTGCCCCAGTCATTTGTGGCTCAGACGGGGTGTGGATCCTGTTAGATCCTGTTTGATGCACAGTTTCACTTTCTTTCCTACGTCTGCTGGGGTAACAACTGCCGGGCCTGCTGTGTCACCTCATTTCACATATCGGATCGGCAACTAGCAGTTCAACAGTGGGCAGAAGCGAGGCATTTGAGGCTGGAGGGATGAGCATGCGCAGCAAGAAAGCATGTGAGGCTGGAGGGATGCGCATGCGCAGCAAGAAAGCACAGGCAATGTCATTCATTTAGATCGAAAAAGAGTGTACTGGCTGGCTGGCTGCGCTGGCTGCGTGCTGGCTCCACTGTGGCTGGCTAGACTGTTGCTGCCAATTGCTAACAGAAACCTGTGCAACCTTAGGAGCCAGGAAATTGAGTTCGCCAAGCAGCGACCATCAGGCCCCAGAGCCTTGCAAACATGTTGTACAGGTGGGCGCACATGCCAACAAGCCCAGAGTTCCCAGAGCACGCGGTGCGTGAGCTGGCCCACACCTTGGCGCCCTTTGTGCCGGTGCACCTGTGGGGCGGCAGGCAGGCGGGTGGCAGCAGAGTTGAATGCGAGGCTCTTGGACAAGCATGGGTGTGCTCGGTGCCACTGGGCACATGCAGTTGGCGGGCACAATGCGACGGGTGTGTAAAAAGATCATCAAAACACAGAGGGCGCATAGTACCAAAGTGCAAGCACCGCATGGCACGCTGACTTGAGGGCCCTACGTCTTGGGCCGCCACGTCTGGAGGTTGGGAAGGCCCGCGACCACAGCGTGCAGACCATCGTCGTTGCCGCAACCGTCTGTGTGCAACGATGTCAGCCTGCTGAGGGGTGCCAGGTTGTGCCAGCCGCCTGCCAGCTGGGCGTTGTAGAATAAATACAGTGCCTGCAGGCCGGTGAGCCTGCCGACCACCGGCGGCACCTCGGTCAGCCCACAGCTGCTGGCACTGAGGGTGCGCAGCTGGCGCAGAGGCGCCAGGTGCTGCCAGCTGGCAGCTGAGAGCGGGTTTGCCCCCAGGTCCAGCTTCTGCAGGCCGGTGAGCCTGCTGACCAACGGCGGCACCTCGGTCAGCCCACAGCCGCTGGTCGTAAGGGTGCGCAGCTGGAGCAGCGGCAATAGGTGCTGCCAGCTGTCGGGTGTGAGCCGCCGGTTCTGCCAAAGGCGTAGGTGCCGCAGGTTTGTGAGCACGCTGAGAGCCGCAGGAATGGCCGCCATGTCGCAGAACCCAGCATTTAGTTTGGTGAGGCCCGTCAGGCCAGCCAGGTGCTCCCAGTCTGCCAGGTTCCTGTTTCCCGAAATTTCCAGCTGGCGGAGGCCTGTCAGGGCAGAGAGGTCTGGGGAGAGGGCTGTGAAGCTGCAGAAAGAGACGTGTGCGGCCTCCAGGTGCGGCAGGGCTGCCAGCGGCGCCAGGCTGCCTGATAGACGCCTGCTGCTGCACTTGAACCGCCGCAGGGCGCTGAGCATGCTGAGGGAGGCTGGCAGGGTGTCCAGCTGGCAGGTTGGGATGGCCAGGGAAGTCAGGCGAGTCAGTGCTGCCCAGGAGGGTGGCAGCTCACAGACACTGCAGTTGCTGAGGGCCAGGCTCTCCAGCTGCCGAAGGCTTCCCAGTGGGTGCAGCTGGGCGCGGGTTGGCAGTGTGTTGCGGTAGATGGTGAGGAAGCGCAGGGAGTGCAGGGAGGTGAGCCGCTCGCAAGTAGCACAACCGGATTGGACAAGCCTCGTCAGCTGGGTGTGCCGTGCAATGCTCTCCGCCTGCGCCCAGGTGACATCCGGCGAGAAGATTTGCAGGTCAACCAGGGTCGGCACTGCAGGTAGTGAGGGAGTCCGAGGGAAAGCGTGAGGGCGGGAATGGAGCAGCAGAGAATCACGGGGTGAGGTGCAGCGGTGAGGACCTGACCGCAGAGAAGTTTATGCTGTGCAGCGCAGCACAAGCAAACTCAACACATGCGTTGGGCATGCGGACGCTCACGTGGTGGCGACGGCAGCCGCACATGTGGGTTGGAGACACGGTGCCCTGTGTAATCTTTGCTGCGAAAACGCAGTGTGCGCACCGCCGGACGCCACCGTGCCAGCCATGCCGACAGGCTCTCAGCTTGTCTAGAAGCCACCTGGCAATCCGCTGCTAGCCCCACACTAAGCTGGCCCCACCACAGAGCGCTGTGCCGTGAGCAATCCCGCAGGCTGCGGCTGCAGCAGGCCAGGCTGGCCCTGTCCAGGGAAGGCATGAGCCCCGCAATCCTCCCCAGCACATCGCCGGGCAGGTGCAGCAGCTGCAGCTGTGGCTCGGCAGCTGACTCGCTCATAGCCACGAGGAAGAGTGGTTGCTGCATGGGCAGGGCAGAGGCCATGGGGCCGGAGCAATGGAAACTGCCAGCCAGAGGCAGGGTGGCGCCGGCCCACGCGCGCGGGGGCGCCGGCCCACGCGCCGACAAGGCGGCAGACTACAGGCGGGCGCCTGCGTGGCAGCCCAGCGCACCTCTCCTGTCTCCTCGGGTTCCAATATCACGGCTGGACCGCGCGGGGCCCCGGACCGACTGGCCGACCGGTGGCAGAGCCTGGTAGCGCGTGCCGTGGCAAGTGAGTGCGCCTTACAGCTGGTGTTGACCTTCCTGTCGGGCGCAGTATGGAGGGACGGAGCAGTCGGCGATAGACAGCACGTGGCACGCCGCAGCACAGCGGCGGTGCAGCGGCAGACGGGGCTCAGTCGAAGAAGGGCCTTGCCGCCGGGAATGCCTTCATCATCACAGGTGATCCCGCCGTTATTCTCTGGAGAAAAGCCTTCTTGGCAATTGCAGCCTCTCAGGAGCGTGGACGGCTACAGTAATGCCCCGGCTGTGTCGCTGCCCTTGGTGTGGCTGCATAGGAGGGCCAACTGCGTCACATGCCAGGCTGTTGACGCCTTTGCGGCAACCGATTCTGGCTCTGCACCCACATACCTCTTCTTTTGCCCACATGCCAACAGACCACTGAACTGTATACCGCCTGTCTATCGTGTCCCCGCTTTCTCGTGGACCGTTCATGTTACAAAGGTGATCCATTCATCCACCGCCTCTTCACGACAGCCTGCTTGAGCTGGGCAGCTGGTGCAGGCGCAATGGCGGTGCACTGACATGTGACTGGCGGGTGCACATGACCGGTTCAGCTGCGTGGCGTGTGCGGTGCCCTGGGGTGCGCGTACATTGAGAGCCGCGAGGCGCCTCACTGCTGGCTGCGTGCCGCAATGATTTGGTCCACCAGCCCCTTGTTCTCCTGCACAGAAGGAAGGGGAGGGGGATGGCCAGCAAGTTGGAAGCAGCTTTGGTGTCCAGCGGGAGAGCTGGACCGGTGAGTGGCATTGCGGTTGGGCAGGCAGTAGTGCCAGGCGCACAGCTCAGAAAGTTGGCTAAGGCAGGTAGCTGAGGCAGGCAGCTCAGGCAGGCAGGGGAACTCAGGCGGGCGGGACAGGGCAGAACAGGGCAGGGCATGCTCATGCTCCCCTACTTGCCTTGGCATAATACCTCGCTTGAATGAAGTAGCGGGTGGCGTCGCCCTCTCGGCCCTGCAGAGGGGGACAGGCGAGGCAGAGGCGTTTGAAAGCAAGTACAGTGTGGTCCGGAGCAGGGGCAGCAGGCGGGCAGAGCGGGCACGGGGGCCACCATCAACAGTGACCCAAGCATAGTGGTGCCGGGCTGGGCACACATATGGCGCCGACTGCGCTAGACGCGCACCAACAGAAGTTGAACAAGCAGCAGTGTTGCAAGAGGGTAGGCTCTCTGTTACATCAGCTGCACCGGGCACAGCCCAAGCTGCAGCAAACGCACCCCGCACACCCCCTTGTGGTGCATGCCTCCTCTCAACATCTGAGGAACTGGCTCGTCCTGAACGCTGACTCCTCTTTCAAGGTGTGCGCGTGAAAAGCTGCGGGGACTATGCTACACTACCACCCTGCCACCCGCACCTGATCCTTGAGCAGCAGCCCCTTGGCGAGGTAGGCACGGAAGTCCTCGGGGCGGGACTGCAGGAGAGGGGAGAGGGAGAGGTGGCGGGGCGCGAAAGGGGGAGCACCAAGGAGGAGGGGGTGAGGGAGAGGGGCACCAGCCATGCGCCAGGCGGTGACATGTCTCACCCGGAAGCAGGCAAACAGGCAGGCTGCACCTCTGCAAAGCCACGGCCCACCTGTGTACCCAGCAGCTCTTTGGTAGACCACCCGCCCTGCCCGCCCCTTCTGCACGCATTACCATTCACCTCCCTCCCTGCCCACCCCGTATGCACACCTCAGCATTCACCTCCTCCCAGCCCCACCCCTTCAGCAAGCCTCGCCGTGCGCCTCCCTCCCTCCCGCCCTCCCCTCCGCTGCTCACCTCGATCAGTCCGTCGTAGACCGCCAGCGCGTCGGGCACATGCCCCCGCCACTGCGCATACGTCTTGCCCGCCAGCAGCTGCAGCTCCGCATCCCCCAGCCCGCTGCTGCCGCCCTCTGCACGAGCCGCCTGCACCACCTGCACCGCTGCCGCCTCCTTGCCGTCAGCCACAAGCACGCCTGCAGGGGGGAGGGGAACGGGGCAGGGCAGGCTGGGCAAGCGCAGGCAGGACGGCATGGCACCGGGCTCAAGTGCAGCGCCATCTATCTGTCCGCCCTGCCTCCTTTCGTTCCGCCTGGGCTCAAAAGTGCCCACACCAATGGCAGCAGCAGCAGCAGCCCACCACGGTCATTCTCGCACCCCACTTCCTGCCCCTCCCTGACCTCACCACGCAGCTCCCCCTCCACGCCGCCCCACCCCGTGCTGCCCGCCCCTCACCCCATCCCTTGCCCCCCACCCCACCCCTTGCCCTCCTCCCCATCCCTTGCCCCCGCCCCCCTCCCCCATCTCCCACCCCACCCTCACCTGCCAGCCCCTGCAGAATCTCCAGGCTGCTGCGCCCGCTGGCCTCCCAGGCCTTGCGGTAGCTCCCCGCCGCCGGCACCCACTTGCCCTGCGCCGCCTGGCTCTCCGCCAGCACCCGCAGCACGTCAGCATCACCCGGCTTGGCCGCCAGCAGCTTGCCCAGCAGCTGCTCCGCCTCCTCAAACCTGCCCAGCCGTGCGGTGACCACAGCAGTCCCCTCCAAAGCGTCCACGTTGCCGCTGTCTGCCGCCAGCTGCTCCCGGAACTCCGCCAGCGCCGCCTCCAGTTCAACACGCTGCTCCTCGCCTGCAGCACCCCGCGCCCCCGCCTGCTGCTGCGTGGCCGCGGGGCGGGGGGCGGGGGCGTAGTCGCCGCCGCCGCTGGTGATCAGGAACACGGCCCCCAGCAGGATGGCCGCCACCGTCAGGCCCGCCTGCGGGGGTGCCACAGTGGGGGAGGGAGAGGGGGAGGGGGAGGGTCACAGTGTGTGAGCCTGACCCTAAGCCACCCCCAGCTGGCTGCTGTTCCCTGCAGCCGCCTGCCGCAGCCAGAAAGCGCCCCCCCAGCCCCCGCCAGAACGCGGCCCAGCCAGCCCCTTCCCTCAGCCAGCCCACCTGGCTGGGCCCGAACTGTTGCCCGCCGTACACTTTGTTGGCCTCCGTGTCGTCCGCCGACATCAGCGACTTGGACAGCGGCTGCACGTTGGCATAAATGTCCTCGTCCTCCTGCCCCCGGGTGGCACCCAGAATGCCGCCCGCTGCCGCCCGCTGCTCCTCCGCCTTGCGAGCCTCCGACTCTGCCTTCAGTTGCTTCAGCCGCTGCTCAAACTCGATGGCTTGCACAAGGTTGTCCTCCCTCTCACCGGCCCCCTCGCCCGCCTGCAGCACGTTGAAGCCAGGCTGCGCCGCCTCGCCTGCCGCGTCACGCGCATACTGCTGCGCCGTCTGCGACTGCGGGCCGCCCCGCATGCTGCGCTTGCCCTTGAACTTCACAGTCTTGGCCCCACTCTCCCGCTGCCCAGGCACGACGATGTCATCCTGCAGCAAGACAGGGCGCCGTGGCGTGGGAGGCGGCAGCGTGCTGGGCGGCTAGGCGCAGTGGCGGCACCCCACTCTTCCCAAGGCTCGTGCTGCGTGAGGAGAGTTCAGCTGCCTGCCACGCACCTCCTCCTTCTTCTTGGGCTGCGCCGCCTTGCCGAAGCCTTTATTGGCGGCCACAACCAGCGCTGAACCCCTGCCACCAAGCGGCCCGCGCTGCGTCTGCGCCGCGGATAGAAAGCGCTGCTGGCATCTGTTACTGCTCAATGCCAGGCTGCGCTGCCCGAGCGGCGTCGCCGCGAGTTGTAGGAGGTGTGCGCCCATTTGTGCACTCCGTTGCAATTTTACAGTATAGAAAAGAAGTGTCTATATATGTGTGCGGTTCAGAGTAACCAGGCAGCACCATTGCCATCTCTTATCAGGATCCATGTGGCGCCGCCGCCGCTGAGCTGGCGCATCCTCCACCCGCACGCCCTCTGCACACTCAGTCTGCAGGCATGAAGAGTGTAGCGGAATTGCATGCACGCAAATCAGTAACCTGCACGAAAGCATGCAGAGACGCTGCAATGCATGCCCTCCCGCCAGCGGGCCCGCCCGCCTCCCCGGCCCTCGTCTGCCGCCTCACATCGCCGGATCTTCAGCGGCCAGTCTGGGAACTTGGCGTGCCAGTAGGCAACGCCGTACCTGCAAAGCAGGCCAATCAAATTGCAGCGCACAAGCAGTATCGTAAATATTCGAAAAGCTGGAAGTCCTGCCAGCACTTGTGGCTAGCTCGTGGGCAGCCGCCGCACCGCCTCGCACATCCCCCCACGTCCCCCACTCACTGCTCCAGCGTGCGTTGCGCATCCTCCATGTTCTTCCCCGCATACGACAGCTTCTGCAGCGCTGGAATGACGCCGCCCTTGTCCTGCAAGCGAGGCGCAGGGCAAACGGTGCTTACATCGCATCACGCATACACCCAGCAGGCTCCCAGGAGCACTGTGCACGGCTGTGCACTGGTTGCGTCCGGCGGTGCACTCGGCTGGCCCCTGCTGGCCACTTGCTGTCCCTTCTGCTAGTGCCCTTCAACCCTCCGCTTCTTCATTCTCACTCACCCGTATGACAATGCGCAGCTCCTCCACCCGCATCTTGGGGCTGACCTGAATGGTGAAGGGGCCGCCGTGGTGCCGCCCATCGGGGCCCACTTCCGCCCCATACTCATCATCGGTGTGCTGCAGAGCGGTGGAGGCGGAGCAGAGCGTGGCGGGGGCAGGGATGGCTGGGGCAGAGGGGCCGGCAGCAGCATCCATCACTCCTGCTGCAGCGATGGTATTGAGCCGACATCAGCAGCAGGGAGGCACGTGGGGCTGGCGGGTGCGCAGCCACGACACAACCCCACATGCCGCTTGCCGCATCGCCCGCTCTGCACATCTCGCCAACTCACTCACCAGCTCGCTGGCGACCCGCAGCTCGATGGTGGGCAGGCCTGCATACTTGTCCCCCGACGCCACATAGCCGTGCGGCACCCCCCGCTCGTACGCTGTCTGCCGGTCTGCCTCTGCTTGCTCCGGGGTGGGGTGGTACATGGGCCGCCACTCTGCAGCGTCCAAGGCACTTTGGTTATTCTTGGCTCTGGCATCCATACCAAAGTGCCTTGCTCATCCAGCCATGCATAATAGCGCACCCCAGCCCTGCCACGGAAGCCCAGGCTTTTCCCCCCCACCCGTGCATCGTCCGTGCCCGCCCCACCTGAAAGCTGCCCGCCGTCTGCCTGCATCACCGGCATGTACTTCTCATCATCGTTGTAGAAAGGGTAGTTGTTGGGGGGCACCGCCAGGAAGCCCGTGCGTCCGCTGCCTGCAATAGGGCAGTGCGGCAAGTTGGCAGACGGCTGGTCAGCCTAGGCGGTGGTCGGCCGCGGGCGGCAGATGTGTCCGGCCACTGCGGCGCATGCCCCCTCCTCCCTTGCTCTTCTCGCGCACCTGGGGTGGGGTTGTACTTTGTCGCGGCGTCCCCCAGCGCGGCGCCCAGGTCGTAGTCGGCCTTGAGGTTCGCGAGGTCATGCTCGTCCCACAGGCTCGTGATGGACGTCATGACTGCGCCGGCACGCAGCAAGTTGCCGGATCTCGGCTGCAGGGGTGATCGCTGCACCCTCGGGCATCGCGGGACTGGTCAAAGCTGCCTGCCCCGCTGGCAGCGCGCCGCCGCCACGTCACAGGCGGGCAGAGTGAGTGTCACAAGAAAAGGCGTAGTGCCGCCAACCAGCACCCTGGTATTACACAGTTACGAAACATAATGAACTTGTCAGCCTGAGCTGCCCTCTGCACTGCCCTCTGCACTGCCACTGCCTGCCATCGCCCGCTCCCGCCTGTCCGTCTCCCCCGCTGTGGGCCACCCAGCATGTGCCTTAGTTGAGACCTGAAACCCTTGCATGAATGCTGCTGTCAAGCTCGATGTGTGTGGGGGCCTCTTGGCAACCAGCTGCTGGCGTGCATGTGTAAGCCCAACGGCAGCAAGAGCCTGCCCTTCGTTGAACCAAAAAGAGGGGCAGCTCCGTCTTGCTTCTTGGTAGTTCAGCTATATCGTGGTCAGTATGTTGGTGTGCACCATCCAAGTGTGCTGTAAGTTTTCAACGTTTTCTACAGCTGGGTGGATCTCCGCTCGCCGCCCGCCACCCTGGCGCTCCCGCTTGTAAAAGCCAGCAACAGGCCACATTGGCCACTCAACCCTTGCCGGGACGAGCAACCTGCCAGATTCAAACATGTCGTGCTCCTCTCTGTGCGCCAGCAATTTCGCCACAGCGCGTGCAGACGCCCAGGCTCGGGCGACACCGCGGCGCCTGCCCTTCGGTAGCAACGCCTTTGGGTGTTCATTTGCAGGCGCGGAACATAACGGCAGGTGACACCGCGCGCTCAGGGCCGTGGGCTGTCTGCACCTTCTGTTGCCGCCCGGCGGTGAGCAGGCGCCGCCATTCTGTCGCTGGCAGACCCGGTGACCCTGCCTTCTCTCTCTTGCTTGATTCAGAAGGGGCGGCACCACTAGCCAACCTGATCGGCGTCACTCAGCAGCAGCAGCAGCAGCAGCCTCAGAATGGGAGCCAGGCAGCGAAGAGGCCGCCCGCAACCTGGTGCGGGCCATTGCAGCTGAAGCCCAGGCGCTGCTGCAGCAGGGGGAGCGGCAGGAGGCCCTGCTCAAACTCAAGCAAGGTGCGTGAGTAGCAAGAGCAACCGCCAAAAGGAGCAGCGGTCGCAGCTCAGCCCGGCAGGCACGTCCGCCGGCTGCCATGTCTCTCTGGCCATGACTCATCCATTCAAGCCCAGCGCCCCTCACTCCCCGCCGCGTCTGCTGCTGCTGCAGGCCTGCAGCAGATGTCTAGTGAGCACCCGGGGCGTGCCATCGCCGCGCTGCTGCACACTCAGATGTGGCAACTGCTTCTTGAGCAGGGGGAGGCGCAGTATGCCGAGGCTCTGCTGCAGGCTGAGGTGGCTTTTGACTTGGTGCTGGGTGAGCCAAGTGAGCCAAGCTGACCACAAGTCGCTGCCGCAGTGGACTGAGGGCAGCTGGCTGGCCAGAGCGGGCTGAAGTTGTGGGGCTACAATTGCATCGCTGGTGAAATGACACAGGTCACTGGAAGCTTGCTGGCCGACTCCACTGGCTGGCATGCCGCTTCGCTTGCTGCCAGTGGCGATGCGTGCTGGCGGTGCCGCTTATTGGCTTGCCTGCTGGCCTCCCTGCCCCCTTTGCCCGCCCTGCAGCCCAGCACAACAACCCAGACTGCAGCCCTGTGCAGCTGCAGGGCATCCCACTGGGCATCTCACTGGCAGGTGCGCCTGTTGCAATGAGGGCAGCAGCACGCATGGTGCACTTGGACTGCGGCGCAAGCATGGTGCAACTTGAAACAGCTTCACCACCGCACGCATCTCTCGCACGCATCTCTCGCTCACCTTGCCGCTGCACCTGCCTGCCTGCCTGCCTGCCTGCCTGCCTGCCTGCCTGCCTGCCTGCCTGCAGTGGGTGGCTTGGACCTGGCCCATGCCTTGAAGCTGCTGCTGGAAGGCCGGGCCGCGACGCAGCACATCCTGAACACAGCGTGAGTGGGGAGGCTCAGCCCTGGGCCTGCCAGGGTGCCGTCGCCCCCGAGCCTCTGCGGTGCTTGACGTGTGTGCCATGCAGCAAGGGAAGCCTCTTTTCAACAGTCAACACCTTGCTGGCCCTTCCACCATGCTGCAGGTTGGAGCAAGCAAAGGGTGCAGGGGAGCGCAGCGATGCGGTGAGTCAGTACTGCGTCAGCGCTGCATCAGCGCAGCGTCAGCAGCGCTCTTCCCACAGTGTCTCCTCCCCTGGAGCCAGCCTACCATCAAGAAGCCTCCGCCCTGGTGCCCTCAAACCTGCGCAAGCACCTGCACCTTCTATTGCCCTCATGCTGTCCTGCAGGGCCCGGCGCGGAGCGTCATGGCGCAGCTAGCGCAGTGCGACTTTTACATCGCAGTGGCCCTACTCCGCAAGGCGCTGCAGAGCGGCAAGCCGCCAGGTGGGACGTGCAGGCAAGCAGGCAGGCAGGCAGGCAGGGGATTTGGACAGAGGGCTGGGAACTGAGGCTGCACGCAACCTGACGTGGACACCAACGCCTGCTGTGCCTCGCGAGGTGGCCGCATTCCTTTTGTCTTTATCTGCGCTGGGCTTCACCGGAGGAGCTGCTGATGCCTCGCCCTGACAGCCCCACCCCACCCCACCCCACTTTATGCACTTTATGCCCCCCCTTTACCTGCAGACGTGCCGCTGGCTGTGCTCAAGACCAAGTGGCTGGCTGCCGCAGAGGTGATGGCAGAGGCAAAGGGCACGAGCCACCCCATGCTGAGCACGGCGCTACGAGAGCTGGGCAGGTGGGTGGCAGCCGGGCGAGGTTGGCAAGCTGGGGGCCGCAGTGCGCAGTGGTGCTCCTTGGTACCCATCCATGCTTCCCTAGTGGATGTGGCTGGCGCCAGCAAACAGGGAATGCACCCCGCCCAGCGACGCCTCAACTGCTGGCCAGCATATTGCTGCTGCACAAGTACAGCTGAACAGCAGTGCTGCTGCACAACGGCTGGGCAACATTGCGGCTGCCATCATGTGTGCAGGCTGACGCTGGAGGCGGAGGAGCAGCCCGAGGTGCAGGCGGAGCTGAGGGGGGTGGTGCAGCAGATGGTGGACATGGTGACGGACGGATATGCAAGGTATCAGGGCGAGGCAGCGTGATGGCACAAGGAAGCAGCAGAGGCAGCAGCTGGACGGTGCCTTGGGGGCTTGTTGCTTTTTAAGTGTGCCACGTGTGCTGGTGGCAAATCGCCCAATCTCTGATTGCTTGGCCTGTGTTTCGTGAGTTGACACTAACGTTGCAATAATCGATGTCCAAGGAACAGTGCACGATCCCGGCTGCAAGTTGCACGCTGCTTTATGCAGCCACCGCTGCTCGTGCCGCCGCTCGCAAGCGCATCGGTGGCGCCATGGCACGCCACACGCGCACACCGCGTCCCGTTTCGTGTGCAGCATCGAACAGCTATTGACCCTCCTGCACGCCCTCATCCGACGCCCAGTCGGCCTGCGGAGCAAGGCGGTAGGGCTGTTTGTGCTGGAAGCGCGCCCCGTGTGTATCTGTGTGCAAATAGAGACGCTCGAGCGCGTCGATCACCAGTTTTGAAGCCGCGATCACTGCGTGCCGCCACACATGGCGGCAGCAAACCCCGCCCAGGGCGAGGACGCCTCCCGCCCCGTGGGGCTCACGTTTGGCGACTTCCTGGCAAAGATGAAGGAGCCGGCGGCCGCCGACTTGGTCCGCAGCATCAAGAGGTGCGCCTGCAACCGCCGCCACCGCCGCCGCTGCTGCCCACAGGTACGAGTGCTCACTGCCTGCCGCCGCCGCCTCCTCCCCTGCCCACCTTGCCATCCCTCCCTGCCTGTGCAGTTTCATCCGACAGTTTGAGGAGCGGCCCCCGGGCCAGCCGAGCGACCCCGAGGCGGACAGCGCAGCGGTGCAGGCCTTCCTCGCGCAGTCGCAGGGCGTGTTCCGGCAGCACCCAGTGTGGCGGGGCTGCCAGCCAGAGGTGCTGGATCAGGCTGTGGAGGTGGGTGGGCGGGTGGGTTCGGCGGAGCCCAAGCAGTTGTGTATTCTAGCGGCACAGGGGTGTCCTGCTACAGGCCAGCGCCGGAGCCCGGGGGCAAGTTGGTACCTGCTCAGTCCTGTGTGCCCTGTTTGTCAGGATGGGCCGCAGTGTCTTTGTGCGGCCTGCAGGCCCACCCACAAGTGCATTTGTTTACACTTTTTTTGCTGTCGCTTCTGCGTGCACGGCGCAGGGCCTTGAGAAGTATTTGATGAGCAAGGTGTGGCGCCAGACGTTTGGGTCTTGCGCCGAGGACAGGGAGCGGGACGAGCGGTACCAGCGGCTCATGCAGGTGGGGTGGGTGGGGCGGGAAGGCTGGGGTGGTAGGCTGGGATGGGATGGGATGGCCTCTGTGTGGATGGGAAGGTTGATCACAGGAAGCCGGTGCAGTTTGTGTTCCAGACTGGTGGGTGCGGCCAGGGTTGGTGACAAGGCGTCTGTCGTGCAGGTCCCCGCCTGCCTGGCAAGCAAGCCACCCATTGATCAGAGGCCGCTGTTCCAGTGCACCCTTCACAGCAGCAATGCAGCTTGTAGCGGTGCACGCACTGGATAGCGCTCACCAGCACACCCTACTACCCTACATACCTGCCCTGGTCTGCCTGCAGGCCCTGGGTTTTGTAGACCTGCCCACCCTGATGGGGGCGGATGTGCAGCCGGATGAGGCGCTGCTGGGCATGGCGCAGGTGCGGCACGGCCTGGCCTGCCTTGTGTGCTTGTGCAGATGCACGCGTGCAGGTTGTATGCAGGATAGGGTGGGGCAGCTGGGGCCCTGGTTGGTGGCGGTGCAGCGAAGATGGGCGGCCTGCTGTACGCTGCACAGATGCGCCGCCGGGCGGCTGCTGTGCGTGCGATGCTTGTGCCCGGTCCCTGCTCTCCTCCGGTTCCTGCTCTCGTCCTACCCTTGCATGCCCACCCTGCCCCTGTCCCACTTCCGCCCTGCCTTACCCACATGCAAGTCGATTTACTTTTGCGCTACAAGACGCTGCCCTTCTCTCGACCCCTGCCTCTCCTCTCGGTGTGCCTCCATACCTCCATCCCTCCCTCCCTGCCCCTCTTCCCCAACTCTTGCGCCATCCTCAGGCCGAGTTTCTGAAGATGGACCGCTACAAGGCCCCCCGCGACAAGCTGCTGTGCCTGGTCAACGTGAAGACAATGGTGGAAAACATTGTGGGGCTGGCGGCCAAAAAGGGGGCCAACATCGGGGGTAAGCCTGGGCAGGAGAGGGGAGCCAGGTGGCGAGGCGGGGACCAGCAGGAGTGGGACATATCGGGAAACGGTAGGCAATTGATCTAGCTCGTGCTGCACTGTCCCGGTTCCATTCTTTCACCTTCCCAAAGCGCCTTCCAGCACTGTTGGTGTGAACCCCTTGTATCCCCCTGCCCCGTCTGCCGTGTCACCCCGCAGGCGCCGACGCCTTCTTCCCCGTCTTCCTCTTCATCCTCATCCGCTCCCGCCTGCCCCGCCTGGCCAGCAACGTCGAGTACGTCAAGCGGTTCCGCATGAGGGCCCGCCTGTCTGGCCAGTTTGACTACATGCTGTGCAACCTGGTGAGCTTGTGGGGCTGGTTACCAGGGGTGGGTGCCCCTGCTAGTGTTTTGTGAAGGATGCCTTGTAGACGCGTCGGGGCCGCCTGCACGCGGGGCAAGCGGCCTGCGCTGGGACGCGCCGCATGGGCCCGCTCGCCACCCAGCCCCGGCCCCACCTTCTAGCTCACTGCCACTTATGTGCTGCTTGCCACCGCCTCCCGCACACCCGCGATTGATTGCGGATCGTTCAATCTGGGCACCATGAATGGAAATCTGCGACCACCCTCCCCCCCCACTTATTCCTGCCTGTCACATCCCGCCCCGCCCCGCTCCAGGAGTCTGGCGCCATGTATTTGGACACGGTGAATTACGAGCACCTGTCGGTGAGCCAGGAGGCCTTTTTGCGCCACCTGGCGGCAGCCGGCATCCCGGAGGCCCACATGGAGCTGCACCGCATGCAGCAGGACGCTGACCTGGCGGCGCTGCAGGCTGCTGAGGTGGCAGAGGTGGCTGAGCTGGCAGCACTGGCGGCAGCAGAGGAGGTGGATGGGGCGCGTCTCGGCGGTGATGCAGCGGCAGCGGCGGCGGCGGCGGTAGTGCCGCAGCAGCAGGCTGTGGGTGTGGATGATGCTGCCGATGTACTGGCCGGCCTGCAGCTGGCGGAGGGCGACGGCGGGGCGCCGAGGGGGTCGTCGGCAGGCAGCGAGGCGGGCGGGTTGGGGTCTCTGCAGGCCAGCATGCCGGCTACCCCCACGGATGCCTCGCTGGCGCTGTTTGGCAGGGGAGGCAGCGGCAGTGGCCGCCTCTCGCTGACACCCCTGCCAGAGGAGGATTCACCCATGGAGCTGGACCCACCGGTGATGGCGGGAGCGGGAGCGGGCACGGCAGGGGCGGCAGCGGAGCAGCAGCAGCTGGGCGGCCTCGTGCCCCGCGGCCTCTCTTTCGACCCGGCCTCAGAGCTGGCCAGTGCAACAGAGCAGGAGGAGCAGCAGGAGCAGGGGCGGCAGCAGCAGCAGGCGGAGGAGCAGGCGGCGTCTGCAGCAGCGGTGGCGGCGGCTCTGTCAGCGGCGGGGCAGGAGGGGTATGAGGAGGCAGCTTTGATCGAGGAGATGGTGGCGGAGGGCACACGGTATGTGCTGGCGGCAGAGGAGGCGGGGCAGCTGCAGCAGCGCTACCCATTCATGTATGCGCAGGCGGAGGACTTGTCGCTGGTGAGAGCGGCTGGGAGGGAGAGCTGCATATCAGGGCGGTACAGGCCACCCGGCGGCCTGCCAGGCTGCCACTTGTGTGGTTACATTTGGGACTGCACCCTCGCGCACATGTGTGCGGCCCCCTGTCCCCCTCTGCCTGTTTGGCTTGGCCTTGCCTCATTGCGGTTTTGCCTCTAAGAACCGCCTGCGTGCTGTGACCTCTGCCCCTGGCCACCCATGCATCCTCCCACCTGCCCCCCCGCCCGTGCCTGCCTGCAGTCGGAGGTGCAGGCGGTACTGGTGGGGTACAAGGAGCTGATGCTGCGGTACGAGGCGCTGTCCCGCACCCTGCAGCAGCAGCTGGGCCTGGGGGGTGCCGCCAGCGGCAGCCCAGACACGGCAGAGGCAGCAGCGGCCGCACGTGGGCACCGCTCCAAGGCAGCGCAGGAGCAGTACGGTTTTGGCAGCCTGATCCCGCCGGGCGTGTTTGAGGCAGCAGGCGGAGCAGGCGCGGGCGGCGGGGTGCGGTCCCAGGGTGTGCAGCTGTCGGTGGCGGCGCCCTGTGGGCAGGGCGCGCTGGCAGCGGCAGGCTCGGCAGAGGCCTCTCCCACTGGCCGATGGTCGCCGGGCGGCCTGCTGCAGCGCATTGCATCCCGCGGCAAGGTGGGGCGCAGCCTGACCCCGCCCCGCGACCGCGACGGCAGCAGGGCGGCAGCGGCCGGCAGTGCGGGTGAGGGCGAGGGTGAGCAGCAGGTGGGGCCAGCTGGCGGGCCAGCAGCGGCACCCAAGGCGGCCAGCCCTGGCAAGCAGGGGCCGCACCCCTTCTTCACCACCCTTTTTGGCGGCAGCGGCAGCAGCAGCAGCCCAAAGGGTGCAGCATCCACCAAACCGCGGGGGCAGCAGGAGCCGGCAGCAGCGCCGCCGCCGCAACTGCAGCAACAACCGTTGACGGCAGCGGCAGCAGCAGCAGCAGCGCCTGGCAGCAGCAGAGAGCCAGTAGAGGCAGTGGGTAGTGCGGAGGCCCACGATGGCACCCTCCAGCAGCAGCAGCCAGAGCAGCAGCAGCCAGAGCAGCAGCAGCAGCATGCAGGGGGCAGCGGCGAGGCTGGGCCAGAGCTAAGCTTTGCTGATGACCTGGCACAGCAGGCGCAGCACAGCACAGCAAGCTCTGCCACTGCGCGTGCTGCCCCCGCTGCCGGTGCAGCTGTGGGTGCCGTGCTCGCAGCAGCTGCGGCAGAGGGGCCGGCAGGCAGCGGCAGCTTGCTGGATTTCGAGCTTGCGGGGGAGCAGCGGGCGGAAGAGGTGGGGGCGGCTGCAGGTGCAGCAGGCGTGCCACCTGCGATGCAGCAGGTTCAGCAGGAGGCAGATCTTCCCATGGGAGTCGGGCTTGACAGCATCAGCATGATTGGTCTGGACCCAACGGCAGGCGGGGGGAATGCCGGCACTGCAGCAGCTGCAGCTGTTGACAGCATCAGCGGTGCGGAGGCGGCGGCTGACCTGATTCAGCTGGAATCACTGGGCAACAGCAGGAGCGAGGAAGCGGTGGCACCCACAGCAGAGGCAGCAGCAGCAGCAGAAGCAGCGGACAGTGAGGCTGGTGGCAGCGATTGTGCAGCAATGCCTGACGCTGCGGCGACGGCCGGTGCAGCAGCAGCGGAAACAGGTGCAGCAGCAGCAGAAGCAGCGGACAGTGAGGCTGGTGGCAGCGATTGTGCAGCAATGCCTGACGCTGCGGCGACGGCCGGTGCAGCAGCAGCGGAAACAGGTGCAGCAGCAGCAGAAGCAGCAAGTGGCGAGAGTGGTGCAGAGCCTCACGCAGCAGCAATAGCAGATGCTGGTGCAGGAGCAGGAACGGACGGCGAGAGTGAAGAGCCCAGCGCAGCGGCGGTAGCCAGCCCTGATGCGGCAGCAGCAGAAGGAACAGATGGGGCTGCTGCGGGAGAGCAGGGGTCAGACAGCGCACCGGAGCCTCTCTCCCTGCTTTGACTTGCCCACTTGCTGCCTCAGACTGCGTCCTGGCCCCCGCTTGACACCCTCCTTGTACGTCCCATCACTAGTGTGTACCCCTTGTGACTTTCATTCTTGACCTTGTCGCCATGCAACAGTGCACAGCTGAGCAGCAGCAGCAAGAGGCGGGAGCACAAGGCATGGGTGTGCAGCCGGCAGTAAAGGCTGGATTGGTGATGAGGCCCAACTGGTGGGTGGGAAGTACACAAACACGGTCAAGGCTGAGAGACACACAGCCAAGACAGCATTCGTGTGCCCACATTGAAGTGCGTCCACGGCGCCGCCCTGCCGTGCCACGCTGCCGCAGTAGCGGCACAAGCAGGCTTGACCCCAACCGGCTGACCCGAGCAGTGTGCCATCGTGCCTTTGAGTTGACCGCTTTGTGCGACTGATCAATCGTCCAAAGCAGGGCGGGTGTGAGCTGTCGCAATGGCTCAGCACGGAGGCAGCCCTGAGGAGCCCTTGGCAAGCAGCTTGAAGGAACAGGGTGCGCAGTATGCTGACGCCGAGGCGGGCGCGCCATCCGCCGGCCGATCCTCTGCCGCTTTCACAACCCCAAGGCAGCGGTGCCGCACTGGTGCCGCCGCCGCCGAGAGCGCCCCACCGCCGCTGCCCCATCCACCCCACCTCGGCAATGTGTGCAGGCAACGCGTTGTTCAAGGTGGGGAAATACCAAGAGGCTGTGGAGGCCTACACACAGGCGCTGCAGGCGGCACCCGAGGATGCGTCTCTGTTCAGGTGTGTTCACAAGGCTGCTGAGGTCCTCTGTTCATTTCAATAATGCAAGGGGCAGCGGCGGTGGCACCCACAGAATGGGTAAAACTGCGGGGCAGAGTCACATAGTTCCATGTGGTACTCTCCACCTCATGCCATGACAATGAATCAGCACCCCATCTGGTTTGCTCCCCCCTGCCTCATTCACACGCGCCCTCTGCCCCGCCCCCACCCCTGCCCCGCCCCCCGCACAGCAACCGTGCGGCTTCGAGGCTGAAGCTGGGGCAGGCGGCCCAGGCGCTGGCGGACGCTGACGAGGCTGTGCGGCTACGACCCGACTGGGAGAAGGCGCACTTCAGGCGTGGGTGCGCCTTGGAGCAGCAGGAGGCGCTTGAGGAGGTGGGGAGGGGTGTGGGGGTCTGGGATGAGGTGCAGTACTGGGGCCCGAGGCCTGTAAGGGAGGGGCCCATGCCTTGCGAGATGCAGAGCATTGTGCAGCGCAGAAGAGCAGCGCGGGCCGGGGCAGACCAGGGCAGGCCAGGCCAGAGCATGTGGGGGTCGGGGGATTGCAGGGGGTGCTTTTGAGCGCGTATCCCCCGACTGCTGTGCACCCTTGGGGCCTGCAGGCGCTGCTCGCCTTCCGGAGTGCCCTGGCCCTTAACCCCGGCAGCACCGAGCTGAGCAACCGCGCCAGGGATGTGGAGCGGAAGTTGAGGCAGCGCAATCCGGGCAGGCCTCATGGCCAGGTGGGTCGGCAGGGCGTGGGCGGGCCAGCTGGGGAGCCGAGCTAAGTCGAGTCAAGCCAGAGAGTGCTCTGGCCTCGCCGCCGCCGTGCTCAGCCTGCGGGCATGCCTGCCCTGTGGAGGGCATCATAAATACAGTGCCGACCTGCAAGCAACTGCATACCGGCGACTGTATGTAGACGGCACGCTTCTTGCCTCCCTGCCCTCCTGCCCACCCTCGTGTAGGCCTCTGGCTCGCAGACCGCGGGGGCAGGCGGGCCCACGGTGGAGCTCCCGGCGCCCGATGCCTGGGCGCGCGGGCTGACCCAAGCGCAGCAGTACGAGTGGCTGGCCGACTGCTACCGCATGAGGGTGGATGACGACATGGCCTGGGGTGGGGGAGATTTGCATGGGCTTTATGACCCGGATGCCACGGGCGACAGCGTGGCACAGGACTTCTGGGTGAGCGGTGCACAAGGCACGCAGCGGCGGCAGGGGCAAATGCAGGAGTGCGGGGTGGCTGTGTGGAACTCTGCTTTGGGAGCAGCGGGCGCCTGGAGTGCTGCTTTGGTGGAGAACTGAGCGTGAGGAAATTGAGGCCGTGGCAGGCAGGACGCGTGCCCCACTGCCCAGCACTGCCGCTCGTCTCTCTGTTGTCCCCTCCCTTGCTGACTCCTGGCATCTTTCCAACCAACCCTTCCCCTCCCTGCCCACACTCCCACAGGTGTTTTGCAAGCTGGCGGTGGCACACACAGCGTTGTGCCCGCCACCGCCTGGGACTGGCCTGCCTTCCTGCGCACAGCGGCCAAGCTGCTGCCCTACGCATTTGAAAAGTCGGACGCCAAGGAGAAGTGGGGGCGCGAAAATGTGTTTGCAGTATTTTTGGGCGGCCGCTCGCTGCGGGCCACTGGGGAGGTGGTGTATGGGCGCAGCTGCATGGATCCCGGCGGGGGAGATGAGCAGGCACGGGACCTGGAGGAGCAGCTGTATGACCAGGTGTGCGACCGCATGGGGCAGCTGCTGAGCAGCCGTGCCAGCGCAACGGAGCGGGAGCAGGCAGCGTCCATGTTTGGCGATGTGGGGGGCGTGCGCCCCTGGCAGAAGCTGCTGCAGTCGCTCAGCCGCAGCGTGCGCGACCAAGCCACGGCGGCGGGCGAGTACTGGTGACCACATGTGTGCAGTCTGGGCAACACTGGGTGCTTTACAATGTATGCATAAGCGTTTTGTATATGCTATCACATCCCCACATGTCGTCCCACATGCCTAGGTAAATCAACGACTGTGCAGCAGCATGCAACTAGGCTTTACAAACAGACTCATCCGCTGGCAATGTGCTTGTGGGCCGAGGGGGATGGACAGGCAGACGTGGCTATAAGTGACCGGGGAGCTCATTCCGGCAGTTGGCAAGCACACATGTCCAGCCTGTTTGCAGCTCCCCTCGCTCCGCTTCACCTCACTTGTGCGAACTGCAGCCAGACAGAGGAGCAGCGGTACAGGCACAGTAGGGGCGACGCTGAAAGCGCCCGCCAACCTTTCAGCAAGCTAGCAAGCCCCGTTCGAAAAGGCACAGCACCGGTGCGACTTAGCACGGCGCAGCATGCTGCCGCCCAGGCCAGGGGCACCCTCACACACTAGCTACCCCAGAGTCAAGGCACAGAGCCTCACTTGAACCAGGTGACCGCCACGGGGTCTCCCAGGTTGTGGGCCTGGGCAAACTTCTTGGTGCTGAACTTGGCGCGGCCCATGGGGTCCCCACCAGAGGGGTCGTCCACCTGCCGGTTTGGGGCACACAGGCAGAGCAAAAGAGGCAGCTCACTACGCGCTGCTGCTCGCTGCTGCACAGCTGTTCACACATGGCTGCTCGCTGGTGCTCTCTGTGTGTGGTGGGGGCTGGCAGCACAGGGCGAGTTGCGGTGCATGGTCAGCAGGCAGGGGCGGTACGTGGGGCACGCATCGTCATGATTCACGGTGCAGCAGCGAGCAGCAGCTTGTTGTGGACGAGAGCAGGCCGGATGCAGGGCTGGCCCCATCACCTGCAGCGGCTCCTGGGTGGGCTGCTGGAAGAGCAGGAACACTGCAGGGGCAAGGGTGGGGAGAATGAAAGTGAAGAAGGAGCCTAGTATCATACTATGATGCGCTGAGGCTGGGAGCGCGATCCACTTGCAACTTGCCGCGCCACAGTTTCTTGATCATGTGTGCACCGACTGTGCAATCTGTGTTGCACGAAGTGCGCACCGTATCGGTGGGTGCCTATGGGCGGAGCAGGCCCACGGTAGTTGGTCACCTGCATGCCACCCAGCAGGGGGTGTGTTAGGCCAGGCAACCCAGCCAGCGCATGGCAATGGCCAGCTTTCGAGCGCACACATCAGGCTTGCTCCTCAAGTCCTCTTCCTGCCCATCAGTGCAGCAATTAGTCGCACAACGGCGGACCCCCTGCACGACGTCCAGCTGGCATGCACCCCTCCATCCCCCGCCATGCCATGCCATGCCATGCCATCCATTCCTCCACCCTGCTCATCCCTGCGCTGTGCCCACCTCGTTGCCCTTGCTGGCGTCGCCGGTTGCTGGGATGTTTGTGACGATCCAGTGCAGCCACTCCTTCATCTTGGGGTTGGCGGGGTCTGGAGGGGGGAGG
>JTEE01000208.1:326945-353899 GCA_002896455.3 Chlorella sp. ArM0029B | reverse complement strand
AGGGGGGGAAGGGGAGTGCCCAGTCAGGGGGGAGGGGGGCCCGGTATGGAGTGGCAACTCGCTTGAAGCGGGAGCAATGAATGTGCTGGCACCCAAGGGCAGCCTGGTCGGTGAGAACATTTCAAGTGGGCTACAAAGCACACCCGTTGGTGCACATGTTGCGGTGGCCCTGAACAAGCCATAGCTCACGTAGCCGTGTACTGCCACCCAAATGCGGCAGCCGCGTGCTGCCACCCAAACGCCTGCCTGCCTGCCTGCCCACCCACCCGGCGGGTCGGGGTCTGAGCAGACCAGGGTGAACAGCCCTCCCTCTGAGCCCCCCTTGATGGTGGCCTTTGGGGTGGAGGAGGCGTCCTTGGGGGTGATCACCTCGCCACACTGTGGGGTGCAGGTGGTACAGGGTGAATGAGGGCATGTCTGGGTGGTGGGTTGGGTTGGGGGAACCGGCGGTGCCGGGCAGGAGAGGAAGGAGCGGGGGACCGCAGGAGCAGGGGGCTGTGCAAATGGGCAGGGAGCGAGCGATCACACTCTGCTCTCCCATCCTCACTATCTTGCGCTCCCAGATGGGGCACCCACGCGCACCTGCACTGCCTTGCCATGGTAGGCAATCTCCAGCTCCGCCGCCGACGCAGACGCCACTTGGTCAATCACATCTGGGATGATGCGGGCTTCCTCCAGGCCATCCCTGCTTGGGGTGAGCGAGGGGATACACACATAAAGGGAATACACAGGTATGCATGCAGAGGCAAACAAGCGGCAGCCCAATCATGCAGCAGTGCTTGCGCCGCCGACCGGCACTGCCGCTGGCGGGGCTGTGGCGGGGCCGCCAAGGCCGCTGCCCTGCCTGACGCTCACATGCTGCCGAGGCCCTCCGAGGCAAGTGCAGATGCACACAGTGGAGCGCGGGGGTGGGCAGCGATGCTGAGCGCCGAGACGAGGGCCAGGCCGGGGGAGAGTGCAGAGACGCGTGCAGCCCGTCCGCTTGGTGATGAGGCAGTCTTGGCTGCCGCACTGACAGCGTTGGACAAGCAATGCGATAAAATGTAGGGGCTGGGCGGAACGAAACCCAGCAGGCCACTGAGAGGCTGGCTGGCGTTGCGGCGGCCAAGACACCTGGCGAGGGCGCCGGCACCGGAAACACAGAGAACGGCCGGCTGGCTGATGGGTCATGGAGGCACGGTTCACTTTTGTTTTGCACGTTCGTCTCAGCATCTTAACACTCACTCAGAGTGGGTGCAGGTGGAGGTAGAGCCGCAGGCACACACAATGACTGCGCGCCTGCCGCCTGCCGCCATGCCGCTGCATCCTTTCTATGAATGCCGATCATTCACTTCGATATTTCAACGAACAAAGCACGGCATGACAGCAGGTACTTCATGGATGGTGAGACTTCCGGCATGCATTGCAATCACACGACGCTTGTGCGCAGAGTGCACTTCTGGACCGTCAGCGTTGGCGGCCCAGACTCAGCAAGACCCGCAGGCACACGATCACCACTCATCAGCCATCTGAAATAGAAGCCCTGCTCGAGGTATGCAGCTCTGTGAGAGGCGGGGCCTGAGGTTGTCAAAACACCTGCACATGGGGAGGCGAGGAGTCACTGACGTCAAGTACGACTGGCTTGTAGAAGTTGTTTGGTGAAGGCCGGTTTAAAACGCAGAAGTCATGAGCGTGCATGCCCGTGCTTTCTTACTGCACAGCAGGCTTAAACTTCGCCCCCACATGACCCCTTCCTGCGTTCCATCCTTTCCCCCAACGCTTCAAAATTAGCAGGGCACGCAGTCAGTCCAAGGCCATCCTCACACACGATGCAGGCCGCCAAGACGCCGGTGCCTGCGGCTCAGCAGGCGGAGCTCATGCACGCCGTGGCTTTCAACAGCCTTGGAGGGCCCGACGTGCTGCAGCCCTGCCTGTGGAGCAAGCCAGAACCCGAGAAGGTGACGCGTGAGCCGCGCGCCGCCCGCCTGTGTGCCGGCAATTGTCACCGCCTGGCGGGCATGAGTCAGCAAGCCCTTGTGACAGCAGGCCCTTGTGACAGCACCCAACACTGGTTGTTGGCCTGCCGCAGGGGCGAGTGCTTGTGCGTGTGGTGGCGGTGGGTGTGAACCCAATCGACTGTAAGAGCCGTGCGGGGACCGCCTTCCCATTCTCTTGGCTCACACATCTGCCCAAGGTGCCGGGCGCTGACGTGGCAGGCATCGTGGAACACGCTGGACCCAAGTCCAAGTTCAAACAGGTGGCAACGGGGGCTAAGCCTTGGGAAGGGGCCTGTCTGCCCTGCCTTTGGGCACCTGCCTGGGTGCCTGCCTGCCTGCCTGCCTGCCTGCCTGCTTGATGTCACCACGTGGCCATGCACGCCACAGTGTTCCTGGGCTGCTTGCCAAATGACTGCCTCCAGCACAGCGGCCTTCCTGCCTTGCACACACCACCGCCCTCACCCCATCCAACCAGCCCCCACACTCCATGCCTTCCCCTGCAGGGTGACCGAGTGTTTGCCGTCTCCTCATGCTTCTTCCCCTTTGTGCCCGACGGCTGCTACGCCGAGTTCGCTTCGGTGAGCCCTGCCGCTGCCGCGATGTGCACCACCGCTGGCAACGGCACTGTATCTCTCTGCTGCCAGTGGCAGGGCTCGTCCCATCCTCATGCACCGTTCCCTCCTTGCCTGCCGCGATGCAGATAATGTCTGTCTGCCCTCTCCCCCATGCCTCCTTGCCGGGTGTAACCACCGCGAGGTGCTGGTCCTGCCGCCCAGCTCACTTCTGCCCTTCACCCACCCTTGACCCTGCCCCCACGGGGCCCCGCTTCCTCACTCCTCGCCTCAGGTGGCCGAAAAGGAGGTGGCTGTGATGCCTGAGGGGCTGAGCTTTGAGGAGGCAGCAGTGATGCCCCTGGTGACGCTGACAGCCTGGCAGGTGCGGGGAGCAGAGGGGTCATCAGGCCGGGCGAAGTGGGAGGCGGGGACAATCAGGTCGGCAGCAGGAGGATGCAGCACTGCTAGTGCTGCGGTGCACGATGAGTCCACCTGGTCTAGGATGCAAATGGAGCCTGCGTGTGATGCTGGCATGCCCTTCAGCACCTGCCTCGGCTCAACCCTGTTGTTTGGTTCCAACTTCCGTGCAGGGGATTGAGGACTTGCCGCTACCCCCAGGCAGCCGCATCCTGGTGCACGGAGGAAGCGGGGGCGTGGGCGGCATGGGGGTGCAGGTGAGCTTGCTGAGGCAAGCCATGCGGGTTTGGCCGTGCAGACAACATGTGCACCTTGTTGCCTTCCTGGGTCCCACATGAACTTCCTCCCTGCCCGCCTGATCAGTAACCACCCACTCCTAGCACGTGTGAGCTGCCCGCCTTGCCTGCTCACTGCCACCCTGTCCCACCCCTGCAGCTGGCCAAGCACAAGGGGTGGCACATCACCGCCACCTGCAGCCCCAAGAACGAAGCGTACTGCAAGTGAGCAGGGCCCATGAGCCAGGGCGGGATGTGTGGGGCCTGCCGTGCCACAGCCATTGTGTGTCACCCAACATGCCTCCAAGTGCTCCTCGCCCACCCACCCTAACTCGCCTTTCGCCCCCCCCACACACCTGCCCCTTCCGCCCGCCCTGCGCCCTCACCGCCGCAGGCAGCTGGGTGCCGATGTGACGGAGGATTACCACGACCCCTCCTTCTGGGAGCGATACAGCAAAGGCGGGCAGCTGTTTGACGTTGTGCTGGACGCCGTGGGCGGTGCGTGCCCACCATGTGTTGACTGGAGCTGGGGGCAATGGGGGGGTGGGCGACTGCTCACGAGGTTGTGCGGCAAAGCACTCCGATGAGATTGTGCGGGTGCGAATCTGGGGCTTTCCGTCTGCTGCATTCGTTCGCTGCATGCCTACTTCAACCCAGCCTCCCTCATGCAGGCAGCACCATGCGCAACAGCCTGCGCGTGCTCAAGCGTGGGGGCTACCTGGTGCATGTGTGGACCAATGCTGACACGTAAGCTTGAGCAAGGGAGGCTGCGTGTAGGGGCAACTCCCCACTCGGCTTCACAACTGCACACTCTCACGTGTGCTCGCAACCTTTGCAGTTCACTTGCAGCCCCCGGTCTCTCCTGAGCGTGCAGGTGGATCAAGGAGGCAGGTTCAGAGCTGCGAGGCAAGCTGGGATGCATCACTGACCTGACCTTGACGTGAGCAGCAGCGGGGGGAGAGGTGGGGGTGCAGCGGGGGTGCCACACCACCGCATGAAGTGAGGAGTGCTGCGTGCTGCCGACTTGCTCCCAAGCATTGCCTTCATGTCAATGCAAGTGTAACGTCCATGGCGGTGCCGCAGGAAGCTGCGAGGAATGGCAGGGCTGGCCCCCCGCCTGCGCGTGGTGGTGCTGAGCCCAGACGGGCGCCAGCTGGCACAGGTGGCGGCACTGCTGGAGCACCGCGTGCTCCACCCGCCCCGCATCAGCCGGGCCTTCCCGCTGGAGCGTGCCAGGTGAGGAGGGGGCAGCTCAAGCGCTGAGGGGCACAGTGTGCCTGTCACACTTGACTGGACGCGGCAGAGGGGGCAGCCCGGCCGAAGCGGGCGTGCCGAGCAGCCGTGCCCCGCAGCTACCTCCCTCGCAACTGACACCTCTCATTTGTCCCTTGTCCACCTGCAGCGACGCCCATGCCTACTTTGAGGGCGGGCACGGAGCAGGCAAGGTGCTCATCAAGGTTGCCAGGGGCCCAGCAACGCACGGCAGCACCCACAAGACAGACGAGGGTGCCTGATGTCGACAGCAAGGCTTCGACCTGAAGAATGCAGCACTTGTGGCGCATTCACCATGCTTTTGTCCCCTGCATCATGTGCCTTGACACCTAGCTAGAGAGTTCCATGATCTGTAGCTCGAGATTACAGGCTGTCCAAAGATGTCCAGCACAGGAGAAGAAGCAGGCCATGCAGGCTGGCAGGTCAGGCCATGAGCTCCCGCAGGCGAGCGGGCACCGCATCCATGGCTGATGTGAAGTCGGCCCACAGGGCTGGCAGGCGATCCACCGCAGCCAGCTCCTCGTCAGTCACCCCCACCTGCAGAGGCATAGTGAGATGTCAAAGGCGGTATGATTCGGTTCCCAGCAAGGCTTTGCGGAAAGGCAGGCCTGCTGTGCACGCCGCAAGCGGGGGGAGACGGGCAGGCTCCCCACCCTCACGAGCACTCCACCTCGCCCCAATCTCAGCAAGGAAAGCAAGCCTGCAGCCAGGACGATCTCCCACCTTACCCACCGGCAGCTGTACACGTACATGCATTGTTCCTGCTGGGACGTACGTGTCCCCCCCGNGAGCTTGTGCGCAGCTGGCATGGCACAGTCCTGGGGTGTCCCGAGGAACTCCCACACACTCTAAAACCCTGAACCCTAATCCCTCCCACCCCACCTGCAGCTGCACCAGCGCCTCGTACTTTTCCTGGCAAGCCGCGACGCGCTCCGTCAGCTCATCACGCGCCTCCTCAGCCGCCATGTGCAGCGCCTCCAGCTCCTGCACAGCCTGCTGCCCCTGCGCCTGCTGCTGCTGTGCCTGCTGCGCTGGCTCAGCACTCGAGTCCTCTGCCGCAGGTTCTGTGCCCTCCTGGCTGCCGCCGTCCGCCTGCCCCTCCTGACCTCCCTCGCCCTCTCCCTCGCCTGCCTGCCCGTCCTCTGCGCCTCCCTCCTCCGCGCCCGCCTCGCCCGCAGCCGCGTCCTGCCGGTGCCCCGTCAGCCCCGCAATCTGCCCCTCCAGCTCCTTTGTGAGCCCCTCCACCTGGCGTGAGGCCAGCGTGGACAGCAGGCCCTGGAAGGCGTTGACCCAGTTGTCGCACAGCGTCACCAGCTGCTGCTTCAGGGTGGAGGCGTCCAGGCGCAGCCAGCGCACGTTGGAGGCGCTGTCCTCGGAGAGCACCTGGGGCACGTGGGGGGAGGGGTGAGGGAAGAGGCGAGGTGGGGTGGGTGGTGAGGGGCGGTGTGGGTGGTGAGGGGCGGTGTGGGGACATGCGGGGGCCCACGAATGTCGAGCACTCCGCTTGCAAGCAATGGCGCAACATGCGGTGGTCAGGGCTGGAAGGCAGGCATGCAACAGCTCCTTGCTGCTCTCACCCACTACACCACCCCGTCTACCAGCCGTCTTAGCCAGGCGCCCAGCTCAGCCCAGCTCAGCCCCCGCCCTGCACCCGCCCCCGTGCCGCACTTCCCTCCCACCCAGCCACCCGGCCTCACCTCCTCCTTGAGGTCCAGGTACTTTTGGATGTCGGCCAGGAAGGAGGAGACCGGCTTGTTGGCGCGCTCGTAGCGCCGCATGTAGGCGGTGCACTCTGTCTGCCACAGCGCCGTCATGTACTTCTTCTCGTGGAAAGAGAGCAGCTGCGGGAGGGAGGAGAGGGGAAGGTGGAAGGTGGCGGCGGCAGCAGGTGAGATAGAGGGGTTCGAAACGGAACAGGTGCCGCGGGATGCACAGAATGATGCGGCAGCCAGCATAGCACAGCGCAGCACAGCACACCACAGCACAGCACACCACAGCGCAGCGCAGCGCAGCACAGCGCAGCGCAGCGCAGCACAGCGCAGCGCAGCACAGCACAGCGCAGCACAGCACAGCACAGCACAGCACAGCACAGCACAGCACAGCACAGCACAGCACAGCACAGCACGCCATCCCACGCCCCTCTCACCTGCTGCACCTTCTCCACAATGCCGGTGATGCCCTGCGTGACCGCCTGCATCTGCTTGGTCACCGCCTCCTCGTTGGAGCCCACCACCTCAACAAAGGGACGCGGCGCCTCCGCCTCCCTGCTCAGGCAGAGCACCAGATGCACGCACAGAGTGGTGAGTGCCACATTGTGTAAGCATCGGGCAGCCTGCATACAGTTGCAGGCAGCCTGCAGGCACCAGGTTTCAAGCAGGCCGGGCACATTGTAAAGGCGGCACGGGAGGCCTGCAGCACCACATATGGTCAGCAGTCACCCAGCCAGCCACGCACCTGAGGCAGTTGGGCAGCGGCCCGGCTGCAGCACACCCAGCCAGCACCTCTGGCAGCAGGCGGGGCAGCGGCTCCAGCGCCGCCACTACCCCCTTGCTGGTGTTGTGCACCGTGTCAAACAGCTGCTGGACCGTGGGCTTCAGCTCCACCCTGCAGGCGGGCAGGGCGGGCGGGCAAGTGTGAGCGGGCACAGCATCAGAGAGTGGGCTGCTCATGGTGTGGTGACCAGGCGGCAAGCCACCAAGCTTTGCTGGCCCCACTTCACCAGCCACGAGCACGCAGGTTGCCAGCCCCCTTTCCCTGATCCCCTGCTTGCCTGGCGTTTGTGTCCAGAATGACGCTGAGCACCAGCACCGGCGAGATGTCTGCGCCCTTGTGCTCCCCCTGCAGCGCCCGTGCCACCTCATGCAGGCTGCGCCGCACACAGGCGGTCAGCGCATCCAGCAGCTGCGCATCGGAGCGCCGCAGGAAGGCCAGCCACTCCTGCTGCACCTCCTCGCTGTCAGCAGAGAAGCGGCGGTACAGGGAGACCAGGGAGGCGCGCAGGTGGGAGTAGGCCTCGCCCATGGCGGCACACGTGGCGGCCTGCGCAGGCCAGGGCGTGGCAGCAAGAGGAATGGAGTAAAGACAAGGGCAGCCATGGACGTGTCAGTGAGGAGAGGCAGATGGGAGCTGGTGGCACCCGTCTAGCTTCTTGTGCATACTGCAGGACACGGCGCTGCAGCCAGGTGCCCTACCCCCACTCCACTCTACGCTAGCCAGCCAGTCACCCACCATGACAGCCAGCCACACTCCCTCTCTTCTGCCCTCGCCCACCTGGTGCGCCGCCTGGCGTGCCTCCCAGTCTGGCAGGTCGTACAGCCTCTTGCGCTCCACCCGCACCAGCAGGGACTCCCGGAACAGCGTGCACGTGGCGGCCACGGCGTATGTGGCTGCCTTGAGGTCCGCCACCGCCCCCGCCACATCCTTGCAGCACCGCAGCGCATCCTTGTGGTAGAAGTCGGTCTGGTGCTTGGGCGCGCCCCAGCTCAGCTTGTTCACGCCCGGCAGCACGCGGCGGTCCAGGAACCTGGCAGGGGGCCGGTGGGGAGGTGAAGCAGAGGGATGAGCTTGATGAGCAGGTGCAGGCAAAGGAGTCTGGGCATACGTAATGCATGATACGGCACCGCAGCCGGGCAGAGCACCGATTGCATTGAGTCAGGCCAGGCTAGGGCAAGACCACAAATCGCCAGCCAGAGATCCAGCCTGCCTGCCTGCCTGCCTGCCTGCCTGCCCCGCCTGCATGCCCGCCTGCCTGCCTGCCTGCCTGCCTGCCCGCCTGCCTGCCTGCCTGCCTACCTGCCTGCCTGCATGCATGCCCGCCTGCCTGCCTGCCTGCCTACCTGCCTACCTGCCTGCCTGCCTGCCCGCTGGCCTGACACACACACCGCCGGCCCGCCTGCCCACCTGATACGGTCCCTGCTCAGCCGCCGGTCCTCAAGCGACAGGCTGCCCAGCACAGCGTTGTAGGAACGGCACACCTGCAGCAGTGGGCAGGGGCACAGGAAGCGCTGGCATCAGCTCACCACCTCCATCTGCTTGATCCGCACACTCCACAGCCGTGATGGCCCAGGCGGGCCTCTGCACAAGGAGTGGTTTCGCCCACCCTCGTTGCATGCGGCATGGTTTTGTCTCGTCCTCTCTGCTTGCATGCAGCCTGGCCACCCAACCACCTGTGATCTCATCACAACAGCCTCACCTGCACCGAGCAGACCCACAGGGCGCGCAGGCGCTGTCGCTCCTGCAGCAGGTCTCCCACCGCTGGCGGCACGCCCATGCGCTGGCGGGAGAAGAGGTACCCCTCCTCCAGCGCCGCATGCAGCTGGGGGGACATGTTGACCCGCAGCAAGCCGCCCGCTGCCTTGTCCTGCTGCAGCAGGTTGCTGTTGCTCATGTGTGTGACGATGTCGGTGGGAATGCTGGCGTACCACTGCAGGCAGGAAAAGAGGAGTGTCGAGACACAACAGAAAGGGGCAGCATGGGATGTAAAGGCCATCTTTGCTTTCTGCATGACGAGCCGTTGCTCAGCAGCTGACACCGGCAACGCTGCCCTATGTGCCCCACCCGACAGCTGCACCCATCCGGCCCACCTGCAGGTTGAGCGTGTTGATGTACTGCTGCAGCCCCATGTGCATCGCCTCATACGCCGCCGACGACGCTGCCGCCCTGGGCACCGCCGGCAGGTGGCCAGCCATGGCGGCCAGATGGTCCCACGTGCGCTCCACACGGCGCAGCAGGCCGCGCAGCAGCGTGACACGCCCAGCGTGCGAGGGGAGCGGGGCCCCCGGGGGCAGCTCCGCCTTGACGCCCTCAAACGCCGTCTTCACCGCCCCCAGCTCCTCCATGAACTGCTGGTGCCACTCAGACATGCGCATCTCCACTGCCTTGCTGCAGGGCGGGCGGCAGGCAGGGAGGGCGCAAGACAGCATGCAGGGGTCGGCTGGGTAGGCAGTCACGTTACTTTGGAGAGCCAGGCAACAGCCAGGCAGCAGAGGCAAGCTGGGAGTTGGCCCGGCAGCAGCCCTCCAGGTGGCAAGCTTTGGAATCCGAACTTGCTGCCCAACCGCAGGCATCAAATTTAAATGGCAGCCATCCATCCAAATAGCCCCCCGCCTCCACCAGCCCTCATGATCATCCCCATGCTCCCGCTCACCGCAGCCCATCACGCATGGTGATCTGTGCAAAGGCCTGGATGATGTCCAGCCGGGCGGCCAGGTTGGCAGCCTGCCCCACAGCCGTGGCCAGAATGTTGCCCAGCATCTGCTCCAGGTCACGCACAGATGCACGGAAGGCCGCCACATCCTCGTACCACTGGCTGCACCGCACGTCAAGCACGTCATAGCCCAGGGCTTGCAGCCTGCAAGCAGCAAAAGGAGAAAGAGGGGGTGAGAGCAGTGGCACAGCAGCAGGTGCGGTAACACCAAGCTGCTGGCAGCTGTGGGAGCGTGGCGCTGCCTACAAATAGGAAACAGTGGCTATGTGCTCCAGCCAGCCATCCCTTCTCCCGCCCCTCATGCCCTTCAACCTCAACTCACTTGCTCATCTGCTGCGCAAACGCCTGCTGCACCTCGCCCACCGAGCGCGCCACCTCGGGCGCCTTGGCCCCGCTCAGCACCCCCGCCAGCTGCTGCCCGCACCCAAACTGCTGCTGCGCGGCAAACACCTCCTGCAGATCCCGGCACCGCTGGGAGAAGGCCTCTACGTGTGCAAAGATGGCGGCGGCCTCAAACGCCCAGGGGCGCGCCGGCAGGGCCGCACTGGCTCGCCGAGCCGCCTCGCCGTACAGCTGGTGCCAGCCGTCGGCTGCAGCGCAGCACTCCTCTAGGGCTGCCACAGTGGTGGCCAGAGAGCGGCCCTCAAAGGCGGTCCGCAAGTCCAGGGTGGCGCGGCAGCGTGCAACCACAGCATCGCTGACCTGGCGCAGCAGGCCCGTCATTTGGTCTGCCGTGTTGAAGTGCGGCGCCAGGCTCCACACCATGCGCAGCACGTCCAGCACCGGCGGCAGCGCTGCCGCCAGCTGTGGCGGCGTTGCGGCTGCAAGCGCTGCACAGGGCGCCTCCAGGGCTTCTAGGAACACCAGGTTGCTGGCTGCCTGCTCCGCCTCTGCTGCGATGCTGCCGCGCAGCGCCAGGAAGGCGGGCAGGTGCGGCGACTTGGCGGCCTCCAGCACCCGCAGCACCCGCCCCAGCAGCGCACCCTCCAGCTGCTCATGCAGGTTCCCAAGGTCGGCGGTGCGTGAGCGCCAGAAGCGCACCTCCCCTGCCGGCCCCTCCTCGCTGCCAGCACCCACAGCGGCTGCCGTCTCACGGCTGCCGTAGCGGTCTAGCAGGTCACGAATCTGCTGCATCCACCGCAGCAGCTGAATCTCCAGCCGCTGCACCAGCTCTCGCTGCCGTGCAGCACTGCTGGGGTCCCCCAGGTCTTCCAGGGGCACAAACAGCACGGTCTTGCCACGCTGTGCGTGCACCGTTTCTGTGAGCTGTGAACAGAAGGCCTGGGCGCCGCCCGCCCAGTCGTGTGCCAGCTGCTCCGGCCAGGCGGTGGCAGCGGCATGCAGGTGCGGCATGAACAGGCTCACCAGCAGCTCCTGTATCTGTCCCAGAGGCTGCTGTGCGCCATCCAAGTAGCCCACTATGACAGAGGGCAGTGAGGGTGCTGCAGGGTCCTTGGCTGCACCGCTGCTGTGTTGGGTGCTGCCGCCGCTGCCGAGGCTGCCCCCTCCCCCAGGCTCACGGAGCAGGTAGAGCAGCCTGCCAAAGCGGACTGGCATGCTGCAGGCCGCCTGCAGCTGCCCGCTGGCGGCATCGGTGAAGTAGAAGAGTGCAGGCGACTCGCCGCTCTCAAAACGCGCCAGCAGCGGGGCGTGGCGGTCTGGGAGGGCGGGCGGCTCGGCGGCGGCACCCAGCACCTGCGCATAGCAGCGGCGGGACGCGGAAACGAAAAATCAGTCCTCCGCAGGGTCATGGAACGCAAGCAGGGCAGGGCAGCCCGCCAAGCCATCCAAGCGCACCGGCCGGAGCCACAAGCGTAGCTGCGCTTCCATTCGGGCAAGTGCAGAAGAATTTGATTCCGTGGCTGCGCCTGAAAGCGCCGTGATGCTCCGCCAGACGTCTTTGACCAACTGCGCCAGCGTGGCAACTGGCCGCCCTCCCGCTTTGTCCTTGGTCTCCCCGCTTCATAACACATTCTTACCATTGTAATCACCCACCAGCTTTGCAGGCACAGCCTTCTTTTTCTCTATCTCTTGAACTGAGTAGTCAATTGCGAGAAAGTGTGTGTTCTCAAGTCATAGAAGGTGGTTGCATGCAAGGCCACCTGCGCTCCTCATTCCTCATCCTCGCCGCCCGGGGCCAGCTCCACCTCAGCTATTGGTGCAAGCAGCTTGCGAAGCTGCTTGCGGGCCGACCGTGCCTTGGATGTCAGCCGCTCAGGTCTGCCGCTGCCGCCGCTGCCACTGCCGTTTGCCGCTGCCTGCTCCTCCTCTGCTGCCACATCGTCATCTGGGGCGGCTGGCGCCGCTGCAGGCTCCGTCTGCTGGGCATTCCGCAACAGCTGCCGCACCTGCTGCAGGTCTGTGCCCTGCGCCTGCAGTAGCCCAAACACCTTGGTCGTGGCCTCTGCCTCGCCAGCAAGCAGGGCAAACAGCCAGAGCTCCACGGTGTGAACCACAGCAGGGTTGGCGATGACGCCCTGCCCTGTCTGCACTGCGTCAAGGGCTGCCTGCAAATAAGAAGTGCAGGGAAGGCAGGCGGGCAGCAGCAGCTGAGGTGGAGGCCGGACGGCAGGCAGAGAGAGCCGCAGACGCGGGGCGGCAGAGCAACCCAGACACTTTGTCAAGGCACGCCGCACATTGCGCTCGCGCCGCCCTAGCCACATCCTGCTGTAAGCAATGCCAAACTTCCCGCTTGTACACCATGCACCTGCCGCCGCCCCACACGCAGCAGCACGTGGTGACTCACTCACCCGCAGCTGCTCCATCTCCCCATCTTCCACCGCAGACTCCCGCAGCATGCGTGCCACCAGGCCCTCCTGCCGCTGCCGCCCCTGGTTGCGGTGGCTGATGCGTGCCGCCAGGCTGACCGCCGTCACCACCTCCTCCCCCAAAATCGGCTCCAGCCGCGCCAGCTGCCTCTCGCTCAGCTTTGCAAGCTCACGCGACATGTCCGCGAATTGCTTGGCTGCAGGGGGCGTCGGGCGGGTGGACAAAGCTGTTAGCAGATGGTTGGGTGCCCGGCGGGCAGCGGCACTGCTCCAACTGCTGGTTTATTTATGCAGAGGTGCCAGCATGCTGGCGGAAAGATGAGCCAGCGATGAAATATGCCGTGCACCACAGAGAGCAACCGGCAGGGCCGCAGGCAGCGGCGGTGCTCACCCTCCCCCTTGGCGGCAGTCTTGCTGGGCCGCAAGCCGCCCTTCCGCCCTGCTGCTGGCTCGCTGGTGCCGTCACCCCGGTTGAATGCTTGCACTCCTACACTCAGCAGGCGTCGCCTGTCCGCCCGGGCCGGCTGCAGCGCCAGGCCTTTGGCAAGCGCCCTGAAAGAAGTCATACGGGCCACCAACATATTGCGAAGTCTGCGCAGATAGACAGAACTTAAACCTCAGGTGGTGGGGCCACAGGAACGACTGAGCCGGCAAAATGGTGTCCTCCTGCTGTGCGTGTCCTGCAGCCTTGCCAGCGCTCGAAAGCGCTGTGAGGTCACTCTTGAGGCCCAGAGTGGACCACACGGAGGACGCCTGCACTGCCAGCCAGGAGCGCTGCAGACACTCTTGGAGGGGCTTTCCGAGCTGCTCGCGCGTGAGCCTCCGCATAAGCGACCACCGTAGGTGAGAGCGCACATGTGGTGACCTAATTGAACGCCGCAGCAGTGATTCTGTCCAACCGCTGCAGCCACTCCTTTGCCGCCACTCGCGCCGCCGCCACTGTGCCAGCACCACCATTATTATGTCTGTGACGCCATACTGCCTCCAGCATGTTGCCGCTCTGTGACTCAGCTGCTTCACACTGCTGCAGGCATCACAGCTGTGCGGCTTCCAGGCAGCACTGGTCTCAAGTGGAGCCGCGGCCAGGCCCGATGGAGGAGGCGTTTGATGCTGCCACCCAATACGTGGGCGCTGCCTCCGCAGGCGGCACGCTCAACGACTCCCAGCTGCTGCGCTTCTATGGGCTGTACAAGCAGGCAACAGCGGGGCCGTGCGAGGCGCCCAAGCCAGGCTTCTTTGACCGCCGTGGCCGCGCCAAGTGGCAGGCCTGGCAGGACTGTGCGGCGTTGAGCGCCGAGCAGGCGCAGCAGCAGTATGTTGAGCTACTGACAGCCGCGGTGCCTGGGTGGGCGGGTGCGCCCGGCAGCGATGATGGCGGCAGCGGTGCCAAGCGCGGCGGTGTGGGCGGGCCGGTGCAGAGCCGGATGGCAGAGGCAGCAGAGGACAGCGAGGTGGGTCATGGGCCGGGAGGAGGGGGAGGGAGGGTGCCTTCTTGTGCTCCTGGCCAGGAATGCCAGCAGTGGGCTGCCTGTGCCAGCAGTGGGCTGCTTGGAGGGGAGCACTGTAGCGCCTGCACCTGTGCACCCTCTCTGTTTGCAGTGGCTTGACGGATACGCCTGCCCTGTCCCCTGCGTTGCGTGCAGGGCCCTGACGCCTCGCCGCCGCTGCTGCAGGCGGCGCGGGAGGGCAATGCAGCGGCGGTGGATGCGGCACTGCAGGCGGGCGGCGACGTGAACCAGCGGGGCGGGGATGGCGAGGCGGCGCTGCACTGGGCGGCCGACAGGGGACACGCAGCTGTGCTGCAGGCGCTGCTACGACACGGAGCAGACGTGAATGCAACAGACAACGACGGGCTGTCTCCCCTGCATTATGCCGCGCTGGCAGAGCAGCGAGCAGCGGCAGAGCTGCTGGTGGCGGCGCCCGGCGTGCAGCTGCACCTGTGCAGCACAGACGGGGAGACACCCGCGGATGTGGCCCCTGCTGGGTGGGACTTTTTACAGGGTGGCGCACCGGCTGCACCGTAAAGGCATGCTGGGGTGTGTAACTGGGACACAGGAGAGTTGAGATTGGCAGAAACTGGCGGGGCATCGCAGTGGCGTGATGCAAGAGAAGAAAGGCCGACAAGGGTAGGGTACACGCTGTTGAGGGAAGAAAGCAGCTGATGCTGGGAAATGAAGCAGGCAGGCAGGCAGGCAGGCAGGTGGGTTTCTTTATGGGAGCACGGCTGGGGTACACAGCGAGAGCTTGCGGAGGGTTAAGCAGGGTGTGCACGCTTGGGGGTTTAGTAAGGGGCGTCCGTACATGTTCAATGTTGGCAGTGCAGTTCAGTGCAGAGGCAGGGATCGTTCGTTTGTTGGGCAGGAGAAGGGCAGGCAGCAGGCCGGCACCGCGCTCAACCCTCGGCTCAAGAGGGCATCTGCGGCACCGCCGCAACTGCCTCGCTCATGTTGCCATTGCCGGTCCCCTCCCCAAACATGCCGCCGCCCTGCTGCCGCTGCTGCTGCTGCTGGCCTGGTGGCCGTGGCTGCTGCGTCATGTAGCTTTCAAAGCTCTCGCTGATGTTGCCGTAGGCTCGCATGACCTGCAAGGCGGGGCCAGCGTTGCGCAAAGGCGGTGAGCGGCGGGCGATGAGGCCAGCACAATAGCCGCAGCTGGCTGGCTAGCCTGCAGCTTAAACGCAGCAAATGTGGCACAACTCACTTACACGCTCTGCTCCCTCCCTTCCCGGGATCTAATAACCAAGCACAGCCAGCGTGCCGCCTACCCACAAGACCCCGCCCCCGTGCTCGCCGCCGCTCACCGCTGAAATGTTGGTGTTCAGCTCGCGTATCAGCACGCAGTTCCGGGCCAGCGCATCGGGCGTCTGGGCCTCGTGGTTTGCCTTAATCTCCTTGATTATCCGCCTGCAGGGAGGCGCGGCAAAAGTAGTGAGCAAAAGCTCGCGGCGCCGACCAGGCTGCCCTCCTGCAGGCCCCACACGCACTTGTTGTGATCCAGTATGTCTTGCGCCGAGTCGAAGAGCCTAAAGTCAGGGAACGCCACCACGGGTGCGCGCGAGCTGGGGTCGTCGCTTACTGTGTTGCCGTGGTCTGTAGCTGCCATGGTGTGCAAGGTGCAGGGCAGCAGCAATGTGGGGGCTACAAGGTCGTTTGAAGATCAGGGAGGGGGCTGGGTGGCGGTAGAGGCGGCCGGTACAAGCCAGATCCCCTGCCGCCAGTCGATGTGCTTCTGCACAGCATGTGTCGGATGATTTAAGGGAGAGGGTATACGCCTCATCCGAACATAGACTCTATCCGCATGATTATGAATGCATGCACCTCCACTGAGGCAGAAGCCCTGGGGAGAACGGATTAAAGCATAGCAGGCTAGGGGCACTGGCTGCCACGTCAGCGCAGGTCGTACCGCTCCAGCCCCAGGTTGTACCGCGCCGCCTGCACCGTGTTGTGCAGCACGGCAGCGATGGTCATGGGGCCGATGCCACCTGGCACCGGCGTCAGCGCCGACGCCACCTCAGCGACGTCACAGAAATCGACATCCCCCACCACATGGAAGGGGTGCTGCAGCTGCGCGCCGTCCTCCGGGTAGCCGTCGTTGCTACAGCAGCCCTCCTCATCACTCCCGCTGCCAGCACCGCCAGGCGGCGCTCCCCCATACGTTGGGATGCGCTGCCGCTGCTGCTGCCCAGGGCCGGCGGCGCTGCCACCCTCTGTCCCTGCTGCTGCCGCTTGCTGTTGTTGCTGCTGCTGCTGCTGCCGTTGCTGCTGCTGCTGCTGCCCCGCAGCACCAGGCAGCGCTCCGCCCTCCTTCCCGCTGCCAGCACCGCGGCTGCTGCCGCCGCTGCCGCTGTCGTGGTCGACGACGTTGATGCCCACATCAATGACCACCGCCCCGGGCTTCACCCAGTCCCTCTTCACCAGCTCTGGGTACCCGACTGCCACCACTAGGATGTCTCCCGTGCGCGTGATGCCCGGCAGGTCGGACACATGCGGATGGTGGTGGGTGCGGTGGTGGGGCGGGTGCCGCCGCTCGTCAGTGGCCGCCGAGCCCGCTGCCTGCTGCTGCTGGGGCTGTGCATCAAGCTCCTGCCCTGCGGCAGCCGGTGGCCCGCCTGCGGTCTGCTGGCTGTATGCCTCACGCAGCGTGCTGGAGTAGTCGACCCGATAGGGGGACTCCCCCGCTGCCGACGCCGCTTCTGCTAGGGCTACTGCTGCCCCTGCCGCCCCGACGGGCTGCTCTGCTGCTGCTGCTGCTGCTGCTGCTGCTGCTGCTGCTGCTGCTGCTGCTGCTGGCTCAGACGTGTCTAGTGCCTGCTGCTGCCCTCGCTCACCGGCTGCAACCCCTGCTGCATAGGCCGCCACCGGGCCGGGGATGCGCGGTAGGCAGGCAGACGCCTGCGCCCGCTGGTTGGCGCGCTGCAGGTTGGGGGAGAAGCAGGCAAACAGCAGCATTTGCTCAGCTTTGGCGGGGAAGGCGTTGGAAGCTGCACAAGGCAGGCAGGCTGGCTGGCTTGCGGTCGACTGGCTGGCAAGTGTACTGACCGCCCCGCCATGCCGTGAGCTAACCCTGTTCTGTCCAGCCCAGGGCGAGCACAGGAACAGCACCAACCTTGCTTCGAACCACCTCCACAACAGCCACTGCTGGCCTTTGCCATCCCACACCAGCACGCCGCAGCACCGGCCTTCCCTCCTGCCCGGCCTGATTCAGCATCCCGGCCCTCGGCACTCACCCTCCCCTGCCTGCGCACGCCTTGTGCTTGCCCCAACAGCATCCCTGCCCTGCCCACCCACGCCTCCATCTCGCCCACCCAGCACCCACCTCTGCTGACGTGGCATCCGCAAACAGCTCCGTGTACGACGTCCTGTGCAGCACCGTCACCGTGGCCGCCCCCGCATCGCGGAACAGCATGGCCAGCGGCATGCCCACAATGTTGCTGTCACCCATGACCACCACAGACTTGCCGCGCACAGCCACGCCGCTGCGCTGCAGCAGCTCGATGACGCCCAGGGCGGTGCAGGGGATGAAGCGGGCGGCGCGGCCACGCATGAGGATGCGGCCTGCGGGGCAAGCAGAGATGGGGTGGGAGGAGGAGGGGCACGAAGGGTGGGAGATGGACAGCAGGGCAGGGCAGGCAGGCGGCGGAGCAGGCAAGAGACAGGTAGCCTGCCTGCCTGCTTTTCGTGCGACCGGACTGCTGGGCTGCTCTGTGGCTGTACCGAATCGAAAGCAGCAGCAGCAGCAGCAGCAGTGAAGCCCAGGGGCAGGGCAGTGCCAGGCCTCAGCAGGCAGTCCCACCCATAATGCCATCGCCCATCTACCCTCAACCTCTCCCTCTCCTCACTTCACCGCCCTCACCTTTCACATCCAGTTCAGCCGATGGAAACCGTGCACATTCTCCTGCTTCCTCAACACCGCCCCCTCACAGGCTCTCCCTCCAGTCCACCATCCCTGCACCACTCCCACCCCACCCACTGCCAGCCTCACCCATGTTGAGTGGGTGGAAGCCATCCACGTCCTTCTGCGGGTCGAACTTCTCGATGATTGCCTCCTCATCAATGTGCCTCGGCAGCGGCAGCTGCACCAGCACGCCGTCAATGCGCGGGTCGGCGCACAGCGCGGCCACAGCGGCCTCCAGCTGGCGCTGAGTCACGCTGGATGACAGCTGGCGCACCTCCGTGAACATGCCCACCTGGCACACAAACAGGTTGGGGCAGCAAGGGAGGGATGGGAGGGTGTTTTACGTGACAGGCAACAGGCGCCCACAGGGCGTTTTCGTTGCCATGGGCAGGTGGCAGGTGCAGCAGGCAGCACAAACAGTTGCATGATGCATGCATGCACAGAAAGGCACCGGCATCTCTTTCTGCTCCTGCCCCCCCTTCCCTGCTCACCCGCTCGCATGCCTCTCGCTTGCGTGACACATAGAGGAGGCTGTCGGGTCGGGAGCCCACTAGGACCACGCCCAGCCCCGGCGGGCGGCCCCCCTTGGCATACACGTCGCGCACATCATGCGCCAGCTCCTCCTGCCACGCAGCTGCCACTGCACGGCCGTCCAGCACGCGTGCCTGGCCGCGGTTGTGGCTGTGAGGGTGGGGTTGGTGGTGGGGTGGTGGGGACGCCCCGGTTGCCGCTGCTGCCGCCGCCCAGCGCCGCAGCTGCTGGCGCGATCCCAAGCTGCGCAGCTCTGCGGGCATTGGGATTGCAAACACGGCACATGTAGGGCCGCGAGGAGAGGAGGGGGAGCCCCTGGCTAGTTCAGGGGTCCGCTGCACTCGTGTTCCTGCAGTCGCACCTTGGCATGCCCAACCGGGCAGCGAGTCGCGCAGCAAAGCTTCCAGTTGGAATGTGCAAAGCCTGCTGGCCCCAACAAGGGCCCGCCTGCCCGACATGGCGCGACTAGTGTCTTGCGGCCTTGCGTTCCTGCCGGTCCCCCCAGCGCCGTGTCCGCAAACCGTGCTCTGCCTTGATCCTGAAATGCTCGTGGCAGGAAGGCAGAAGGGGTGCTGCCGTGGCTGCCAAGTCAGCAGTGCCGTCATGCTGCCGCCGCACCCTCACATGTGCTGCTGTCAATTGCATCAGCATTGCTATCGGCAGAAGCCGCAACAGTGCCACATGCATGCATTCAATGTGGGCAAACAAGAGGCGCTCAGGATGTGCAGCCAACGCAGGCATGAGGACCTGAGGTCGGGGCATGTGCTGAGCATCATGCCAGGCAGTGCCGGTGCTCAGCCCGCTCAGTCGGCTGCGCTGCTGCGCTCCAGCGCCTCCAGAGCGTGGGCTGCACTGAGGCAGGTCGATCTCAAGATGATGGTTTCCAGCAGCACCAGGGAGGCGGGGTCGGAGGCAGCCATGCGCTCAAAGGCACGCCGCGTGATGCGCCACGCGCTGCCATCGGCATCTGCCACAGCCGTGAAGCTGTGAGGAGGGGGGATACGGGATGGCAGGCAAGGTGTTTGCTTGGCTGTGGAGAGATGCCGTGCATGGAGAGGATGCCTCTGTCGGCCTCTGTTGGCCTCCCCGCTCGTCCCACCACCCGCAAGGCACAGCATGCCTCCCTACCTGCCGGGCAGCTGCTGTGGGGAAGGCAAGCTATTCCACAATACAGCCCACCCAGTCCTCCGTTGCAACAGTTCCGCCCCAAGGGGATCCCCCGAGGAAAGCCTCTGAGGAATGGCTCGGGGCGGCGTGGACTGACCCAGCGCCACATCACCTCCAAGGCCCTTGCCCCTACCCCCTCTGGCCCCCCCCAGTGCTCCCACCTGCGAGGCCGCTGCAGGAAGAAGTCTAGCTCTCCCACGATGCTGCCCGGCCCGTATGTGAAGCTGCGCTCGGCGGGTGAGGGCTTGGCGCCGGCCGGGAGCGCGGGTTGCAGGCGGCGGCTGGACACCGACCCCATGTTGAAGTCGATGCGGCAGGTGACTGCATGGCATGGAGGGGGGGAGGATTAACAGACAATGTTGCCAGGCAATGAAGAAGTGCCCTGCCTGCGATGCTGAGCGTTCAGTCATTGGGGCATGTGATTGCAGAGGGAGGGCAGGAATGTGGGTGTGTGTGGACGTCCCGAGACAGTGCGTGCCTGGGCGTCTGCTGGGGGCGGCAGCAGGGCAGCCTCCCCTCCAGCCTACACACAGTGCAGCTCCCTGAAGACATCACGCACAGCCAGCCCGGCTCCCTCGCACTGCCCCGCACTCGATGATGAATATGTCGTCAGCGGGGCTGCCCAGCTGGAACACGCTGGCGCCAGCACTGCAAGGACAGCAAATTGGGTGCAAAGGCTGGCTCAGAAGTTCAGTGGCAGCAGGCACGGGCGAGCTGACAAGCAAGCACTGCCCCCCCAGCCAGGCACCCAGCCAGCCGATCAGCTCACCGCATGTCGTGCTTGATTGTGAAGTGCGCTAGCGCTGCTGCCGCAGCTGCGTAGTCCACTGCCGCCTCCCCCAGGATGCAGCGGGGCAGCTCCAGTTGGGCTTGTAGTGCCTGCAGCACCGAGGGAGGGGCGGTGGCAGTACCATCAGGCGCCACGGGTGTGCTGGCAGATGCTGACTGGATGCGTTGCATGGGTGGCATCACGCCAATGTGCTGCCTTCTCTAAAGCAAGCCCCCTCCCAGCCCTCGCAGCATGTGGTACGCCCTGTTGCAGTGCGCGGCGGAGCATCGGCAGCAAAGCAGCACAGGAGGGAAACCCGATGGCAGGCCTGTGTTTGCTTGCTTGCCTGCTCTAAGCTCATGCAGGTGGCGGGTGGGGGGCAGAGGGCGTGTGCCACCGCCACCGCCAGGAAGCGCTGCTCGCAGTGCTGGCAGCCCGCATCCATGGTGGGGAACCAGGAACACACAGCCCCCCCGCCTGCAGCACAGGCAGGCAGCAGCAGCAGCAGCAGCGGAAGAGGCAGCAGTATTGTCGGAGGTTGCCGGAGGGAAGCCAATGCACAACAGAGCAAAGGACAGGCTGAAAGTGGTGTGTGTCGGCCCAGGCCGTCACTGTCTGCGGCACTGTCAATGCTAGCTACGTGTATGCCGGGCAGAGAGAGAGTGCTTCAGCATGAGCTGAGGTGAGCCTCACCCGCCTCCTCCTGCCCCTCCCTCACTGGGCTGGGCTGCCGCAGTATGAGGCCCTGGGCCGCCAGCAGTCGCCGCACATTGCCTCGGCGTGCGGGTATGTGGGTGATGATGAGCTGGAGGGGGGTGGCAGGGGAGGAGAGATGGACAGTTGTTTCAACGTGATTCCTGGCCCGGTGGAGAGGGTGCATTCAGGCGAGACGGGTGCAGCGCTGAGAGGGCTTGAAGCAAAGGATGGCTGGCAGTGCGGCGTGCAGGGGCTGCCTTGAACCCTCTGCCGCCTTGGCGCCGCCGTAGGGCGTCAATGGCACCATGCCCACAACAGCAGACATCGGCCGCAAAGGCGCGCCACCTGCCTGTATGCCCATGCGCTGCAGCTTGTTGTGCAGCGTGACAAAGGAGCGGGCGGCGGTGGCGTCCAGGCCCTGCACGCGCCTGCGGGGCGGGAGGGCGGGCAGCAGTAGGATGACAAGTTGCAGTTAGGCACCACGGCTGCACGGCACAGCAGCTAAGCAGCAGTGCTAACGGTCCCCTGGTGCAACACTGCCCACGGGACAGCCCGCACCAGCAGAGCCGCATGACAGCGCACCCCTGCTGGCCCCAGCCTGCCCCTGCCTGCCTGAAGTCCAGGATGAGGAAGCGTGGGGACTCGGCTAGCGCTGCCGCCACCTGGGCCACCTGCATACCACCGTTGCCTGCGTGGAGGGAGGCAGTCTAGAAGGAAAGGAGGTTCACGTTCTAGTTGATGAGATGCTGACTGGCACACGAAACACAAAATTGGGGCAGGAGCACTGATCGAAAGGCACTGAGATGTGCTCGCCAAACTGCAGGCAGGCAGGCAGGCAGACGGGCAGGCGGGCAGGCAGGCAGGCAGGCAGGCAGGCGGGCAGGCAGGCCGGCAGCAGGCGGGCAGGCAGGCAGGCAGGCAGGCAGGCAGGCAGGCAGGCAGGCAGGAAAAGGCAAATGGTCCATTCGGCCATTCACCTGCCTGATCGTCCAAGAACTGGGCCACATTGTCATATGTCCTGCACAAGGGTGGGTGTGGGTTGAGCAGGTGAGGCTCTCCTACTCCTGCTCCGGCAGACCACAGCGGTGCACACACGTCACCACGAAGCAAGCAGAAGCAGGCGGGCAGCAAGCAAGCAAACAAGCACCACACCAGCAATGCAGGCGGCCGTCAGCAAGCAATGCAACAACCTTGCCTGCACAGCGTGGCGCTGCTGGGGAGAGCCCTGGACATGCGGCCCGCCGGCCGCGCCTCCTCTCCCTCCCCCTCCCCAGCTCCACCGCCGCCAGCAACCGCAGGCAGCTGCTGCTGGGGGTCCAGGTGGGGCTGGCTGTCCAGCGTGCTGCTGGCGATGGCCACCACGCGCTCCACAACGTTCACAGAGCTGCAGCGGGTGAGTGGGGGTGCCCACAAGAGAGGTTGAAGAAGTGGGAACCGCAGCTGCTGACTGCTCCCTCTGAACCCCGGATGACGCTTGTACAATCGACATGTCCTGCGTTGCTGCACACTGCCCTATTGCGCCCATTCACCACAACAACGCCGCCAGCTGCTCTACATTGGACAGACAGCAACGTTCATCCCACCATCCCAACTACCCATGTAGCCCCAACAAACCGCGCGCATCACCTGCCAAAGAAGAGGTAGCCAGACAAAGAGACGGCGGTGATGCGCCCGCTAAACATGTCTAGAACTGTGCGCTGGTCAAAGGTGCGCACTGTTGGGTGGGAGGGGCCGGGAATGAGGCAGGGGGGTGTGAGTGGCTTGCGTGCTGTGGGGCTGCTAGGGAGGATGAAGGACGCCCCGAATTTCGCAGGAACAGCCGGGATTACGAGTGCAGACAGCAGCAGGGTCCGAAGCGCCGGCAGCAGGGCAACAGTGTGAGGGCTGCCACAGGCGCCCCCCGCCGCACCTGCGCCGCTGCGACTGGGCACCACATTAAACGCAGAAATGGTGACTCGTGAGTAGCTGTCAAGGAGGGGAGGAGAGGGATTGCAGGCAGTGAGAGGGATCACAGGCAGTGAGAGGGATCGCAGGCAGTGAGAGAAAAAGAGATCACAGGCAGAGGGAGGGCAGGTGAGTGAGAGGTTGGTTGAGTTGAGCAGGGCAGTCCAACCCCACCTTCTACAGCAGAGGAAGGTCCTTCCGCCTACCCCCAATCCCGGCCTTCCCCCCCCCCCTCCCTTCATCCAGCCCATCAGTACGCAGACTGGAATGCCCCTACTCTAGTCAAGTCGTTCAACGACCACCTTGTCTGGTTTGTATTACAGCTTTTCACTTCCCCTGGACTGAAGAGCCCCCGCCAGGAAGCCTGCTGCCATGCCCACCTCCCGCACCCCAACCACACACCGCCACCGCCGCCCTCCCGGCCTGCGAGCCCACCTGTAGGCAAAGTTGAGGGCTGCCAGCAGTATGCCGCCAGCGATGCCCGCCTCCAGGCCAAAAGCGAGCACCAGGCCAAAGGTGGACAGCAGCAGGCAGTACTCCACGCCCGACACACGCTTGTAGGAGATGAACAGCCAGTCCTGGGAACGGGTGGGGTGAGGGAGCAGGCAAGGCAGCAGAGGGCGGGCAGAGGGGTGGAGAGAGGGGTGGGGTGGGGAGATGTGGGGGGAGCTAGAGGGCGCTGCACGCTTGTGCTGGCTTCAAGTGGCGAGCCAGGCCCCCGGCTGTGCCTCCCGGGCTCTCAACAGACTGACCTTCAAAATGTCCTGCCCAATCCAGGCAGTCAGGCCGCCTGCAGCACGGCAAGACGGGGCGGGTGACCCACTGCTCTGCACCTGGTTGCCGCTGTCCGGCGGGAGCCAGCACAGGCAGGTGGCACCTTATAGGCGGCAGCGATGCTTGAGGATGAGAGGAAACAGCCGAAGCGAGCGGCAGCCTCGTGCATGGCGCAGGCGCCTGCACGCATCTGGCGCCTGCTGGGCAGGCCAGCTAAGGCCGCTGCCCTCACCAAAGAAGTAGCTGGGAAGGTAGGTCATGACGTTGAAGGGCACCATGAAGACCGCCAGCTCAGCGGCTGCGCCAGGTGGCAGGCCGGGAGGAGGGCAGGCAAGGAGGGGGGGGTGTGGGCAGCAGCAAGTGGGCACGTGGACAGCTGTGACATGTGTTTGCAGGCTGGTTGCCAATCCTGAGGGTTCAGCCTGAAGTGCGGGCGGGCAGGCAAGCGGTCCGGCAGGCAGGCAAGCAAGCGGGCAAGATGACTCCCCGAGGGCGCAATCAGGCAGGCAGGCGGGCAGGCACCCCTTGTTCACCCACTTGCGATGATGGCACCCATCAGCGGCGTGTCCACCCCCATCCTCAGGCTGAAAAGGGTCTGGGAGAAGATGTAGGGCCTGCACGCTTTGGGTCACAGCAGGAGCAGTGGTGTAGTAACCGTGGCACGTGGTGGCCGCCTGGCTCCTCACACATGCAGCGCTGCACGCCCATGCTCCCCTGGGCGGGTGGGAGAGCTCTGCACTTGGTGCCTTGAATGCTGGCTGCCCGCAAGGGCTGCCTCAAGTGGATTCCTCAACGGCTGGACAAAGCATGCCTCCAACAGTGTCAACTGCTGGCTGCCTCCCCCAGGCACCCGCACCTGTGAACCCCACGCCAGCAAAAGCGGTAAGGAGGTTGGACACGCCTGCAGTGTGTGAATGCACGCAGCTCGGTTGAAACTGAGAGGCTGCTGGATGTACTGCATTCAATCAAGCAAGCGCAACACGGTGCACACTGCAACGGCACTGCATCCATCCACCGTCAAAACCCGTCATCCACCCACCCGCCCAGCCGCCCACCTCCCTGCTCACCCACTGTCACCAGCTCTTTGCTGTAGTCCAGGTCGCGCGGCGTGTCTGCCTGTATGGCTGCAATGTCCATCGAGCTGCCAAATGCCACCACAAAGTAGAGGGCCAGCAGCTTGCCCAGCTGCGGGAGTGGGCGGGGCGTGAGGGGCATGGGAGGGGCAGGCCGGGCAGGCGGGGCGTGGGGGGTAAGGGGCATGGGAGGGAAGGGGGAGGGGAGGCAGTTGGGGCAAAGCAGAGGGACGGGAGGTTGCGTGGCTACACCGGGTGGAGGCATTGTGGACCAAAGCGTCGGATACGCCTCCAGGGGTGGGTGGGCGCAGTGTGTGCAGTTTTGTGCTGGGGTGGGGTGGGGCAGGGCGCAGGCAGACAACACAGACTGAAGCGCCGAAGGCGCGCCCGGCCGCATGTGCTGGTGAATGAGTGTGAGGGGACCCGAGGGATGAAAGGCGGAGGTGAGGGACTGGTGACAGGTGGTGAAGACAAAAAAAAGGCAGGGCAGGATGGGGTCGTTTGCTGGGACGCGGCAGCATGGGAATGGCCGCCAATTCCTCGTATCCTCTGGGGACACGAGTCTGCTGGCAAGTGATCAGTTACCAGTTCCTTCCTAACGGAAGATGCAAGGCTGCTGGCATCACCACCCAAAGTCAAACTCGGGTGCATCTGCCGGCGGTAGCAAAGTAAGTGGTACAGCAGGCCAGGTGCTGGCGGCCCCACCTGCTCGGGCATGGCACTCCAGAGGATGTTTGATGGCGGGAAGTCGTGGATGTTGTACAGCTGCCAGGCCCGCCAGAACTGCCACTCGCCGTCACCGGGCTGCGGGGGGGCAGGCAGCGAAGCCAGGGGGCGGGCAAGGTGGCAGGCGACAGGCAGGCAGGCAGGCAGGGCAGGCAGGCAAGCCGGCAAACAGAGCAAGCACCGGGCTCCATGCAACGGTAGCTGCACCACCAGTGCACAGTTGCAGCGTCACGAGTGCCCTCATGTGCGCGTGTGAGCATGTACAAGCCTGCCCTCCTCCCCCCCGCCCACCTGCGGCTTGCTGACCCACCCAGCGTCGCGTGCCTCCTCCAACGTGATGCCCTGGCTCCACAGCACGGCGTAGAACAGGGCTGGGGCCGCCACCAGCAGGGCCGGCAGGACAAACGGGCTCCTGCGGGGCAGCATGAAGGCAGCTGGGATGAGCGGGAAAGTAAGCAAGGCAAGCGAGCAAGCAGGCAAGCAAGCAAGCGTCCATTGAGGCGCACACTGTGTAGCAGGTAGGAAGAATGGTGGGTTGGGCTGGCCGAATGCTGGTCTCACCTGGCTCTGCCTAGGCTGCCGGCTTGTCCCCGGGCCTCCTGCACAGACACCCCTGAGCTCCCAAGGGGCGAGTAGCACCCGCCCGATCCACCTTGCGCAGTGCAGCATCGTGGTACTGGACAACCCTGCCCATCTAGCCACCCACCCACCCGCTGTACAGCAGCGCAGTGATGCGCAGCCAGGCCCACCTCCGGCAGTCCACCCACCCACCTGAAGCGTTGCAGTACCACGGTGATGAGCAGTACCATGGCCAGCGCTGGCGCCAGCTTCAGCAGCGCTTCAGCGCTGGCCAGCTGCGCCCAGGATGCCAGCCCGCTGACCTCCACCCCTGACGCCAGGCTCACGCCTGCGGGTGCAAGGGTGGGCAAGTGAGCAGGCATGCGAGGGGTCAACTCCACCCAGCTCTTCTTGTGTGCGAGCTTGCAATGAGGCCCAGAGCTGACCACAGCGTGGCAACGGACGACTGTCTGCACACGGCACACAAACGCCCCGCTGCCAGCCGGCCTGCTCCGCCACGTCACGCCACCTGGCAAGCCATGTCACACCACCTGGCACGCCGTGTCACGTCATGCCACCTGGCACGGCACCCCCACCCTGCCCTCGAGCGCACCTGCTGCCAGGCAGAAGTATCCAACAAAGCAGAGGTATCCCCCCACCACGGGCAGCGGCACATACTGCACCACACCCGCCAGCTTCAAGACACCTGCGGCAATGGAAGGCCCGGTGGTGGTGCGAGGATATGGGGGCAGGTGAGGGCCCAGTGCTGTACTGCAAGGCAGAAATGCCCTGGTGTTACAAGGCGATGCCAGTCAGTGCCGCCCTTGTCCCACCCTGCCAGCCCGCCACCTCCT
>JTEE01000208.1:301192-326900 GCA_002896455.3 Chlorella sp. ArM0029B | reverse complement strand
CCTCCCCCCGCCCACCCCACAACAAGCCCACCACGCTACCGCTCACCCGTGCACACAATGAGCGCTCCCACCACGCCAGTGCTGCACGTCAGCGTGGCCAGCACCGTCGCCAGGGTGTCCTTTGCTCCCACCCCCGCCTGGGCGCACAGGCCCACCACTGAGCTGGCAATGGCTGACAGGAAGATGAGGCCCACATCTTGCACCTGCCCCACGGCAAAGGGCAGCGTGCTGAAGGCGGCAAAGGCGGCCTGGTGCAGGGCACTGGCCAGGAAGACCAGCTTGACCAGGCTGCCCAGGTAGGGGTGGAAGAAGGGGTCCTGCCCGGTGGGGACAAGGAGGGGGCAGGAGGGGTGAAGGGAAGGGGTGAGTGGGGAAGGGTGGCAAGAGCACAGGGAGGCCTTTTTGGCAAGGCTGCCCAGGTGGGGGTGCAGGGAGGATGATCTGTGTGTGATGGGGGAAGGTGGGGAGGGAACACGGGACAGGATGTGGAAGGAAGCGGGGTGCCAGCAGCGCTGCCTCACACCAGCAGTGCCAGCAGGGCCCACCCCGCACAGTGCAGGCCGGGCCCAGATTTCGCTGAGTGCCCACACGCCACCATGGCCCTACCCGGAAGATGATTGCAGCAAAGGACAGCATGATGGGCAGCGCCACCACAGCGTTCACAGCGCCCGTCACCGCCGCTCGTGTGTACCGCCCCGCTTCTGGCGCCTCGCCCACCGCTGGCCGCTGCTTGCGCCCCGGCACAGGCTCCCCAGCCCCCCCAGCGCCGCCTGCTGCCCCGCCAAACAGTGCGTCTGCGTCTGCATGATGATCCAGCACCGGGGTGTGGAAGGGGGCTGTGGGGTAATGCTGCTGCTGCTGCTGTTGCTCCTGCACTGCCGCTGCCGTTGCCGCCGAGGTGGCGGTGTGCAGGGTCGAAGTGAACGGGCTGGCAAAGCCGCCACCTGTGCCGCGTGGTGACAGCATCGGCTGGCTAAGCGAGGAGAGTTGAGGGCTCTGCCGCATGACAGGGGGTGGGCGGGGCGGCGGTGACGGCTGCGGCAGCCCCCCCCATCCCTCGCTGGGGGAGAGCAGGGACGGGCTGAGCCGGCGGTTGCTCACGCTGCTGAGCCGCAGCTGTGGCCAGCGCTTTGGCTCCTGGCTATAACCTGCCAGCTGCTGCTCCTCCTCTTCGTCGCTGCCCGGCAGCAGCGGCTGCTCTAAATCGCCATGAGGGCTGCGTTGGCTGCCGCCGCTGTTGCTGGCAGCAGCAGCGCCGCTAGTGCCGCCAGCGCGCAGGCTGCTGGTCAGGCGGCTTAGCAGCCCCCCGGTGGCTTCCGAGGCGTGAACCACGGTGTCGCTAGGCTGCCCCGCAACCCGGGACGCTGGGGTTTGTGCGCCTATGATGTTGCTGTCCCATGGCGCCGACATGCAGGCCTTGAAGAACGTGTTCGATGGCTGCTTAAGAAGAAGAAGAAGAAGAAATGACACACAGCGGGTGACTTTGGGGGAGATGCGCCGGCGGCAGGAAAGCCCGCCGCCGATCCCTCCCCTCCTGGTCACAACCGCCCCACCCTGGGTCTGGAGGGTTAACCCCCTGCAGGTTATATAGTTTCTTGCGTGCGTTCCTGAACATCGTCGTATACCTGACTGCATGATTCGCCACCTTGCGCACTGCCTTCGCCACACTCGGATTAGGAACTCCACACTGCCGCAGCGCTTCCCCCGCCGCTCCTGCTACCAGACCCGAGTGCGAAACAATTACAGGGTAGTAGAGCACCTGCCATCCCTGTGCCACCAAGTATGTCAGCCAATCTTTGTGCTGATCCATCTTGCCAATCCTGGGTGGCCTGGGCGGGTCTGTGGATCCGATGAGTGCACCCTCCAAATGCCCGTCCGCTGCATGGCCAATTTCAATGCATATAATCGTGCTCTCGTGTGGCAGGAGGGGTGCGAGATGGGCCGTGTGAAGTCTGACCTTCTCCATGTGGGGTAGGAAGATGATGTCTGGAGTCGTGTGGCTCGCCAACTTGGGGATCAGACATGGCAAGTTCCGTGCCGTCCGCCCTCCCAGCTCGCTGTCATGAAACAGGGGCCTATCGCCTTTCGTCCCCCGCTCTATCGCTCGAACGAAGTGCATGATCGTTCCTCCATGCCTCCTGCACCTCATGTCATGTTGTTGAGGGTGGCTACATCCTCCAAAGTAGTGACCGATTGTTTCCCTGGCCTGAGGGTTGGTTCTACAGAGCCCACAAGTCGGGTCTGGGTGTTTCGCAGGGTACAATCTGTTCGCCCGCACTTTTGTGAACAACTGTCCCCACCGCACCTGCGTGGCAAGCGAGACAATGCCCCATGGCAAGGTGGAGTCCAGTCCTAGCACGCGCTTCGAAACTGTCTCAACTATATACTGCTCAGCCGGCAGCCAGGGTGGGTGTTGTTGCAGCGGGCCGGCTGTACCGTGTGCCAGCGTGTACCTGCTCGCCGGCAAGCCTGCAAGTGCCTCCATGTTGACATCAGCATGCATCCTGGCATACACTGTGCTGCTGTGAGTGTGTCCCTCATGCAACCCGGATGCCATCACCGATTGCACCCACGCTGTAACTTGGTGTTTCAGTTCGTCAAAGTCCCACACTAGAGGGTCCGCTCCCTCCTCTTGTGTGGCCACCGGGTAGCCGAGCCATGACGTTGTGATGCCCGGTGAGCCTGCCATGGCGTCTGAAAAGGTGTCTAGTGCTACAGCCCCCTGTGGGTCCGGGTGCAGCCTGTGCATGGCATCAATGCTTGCTTGTTCGTAATATCGTAAATAGCCAGTTGACACTCGGGGCGCCCCTAGCCTCCAAGCTCACCCTTGTGACACCTGGCAGGCGGCGGCAGCGGCGCCGCGCGCAGGCTACCCCGTGGCCTGCGCGCAGGCTACCCCGTGGATTTCCTCCCCTCCCTTGGCACCCTGCCGCTCAAGCCCCATTCTCCCTGTCTTTGAACCAGTGGATTACGCACATCATGGCACTGGACTGCGCACGCTCTGCAGCAATTGCACCGTGGATCAAGTGTTGAGACATCATGCCCTCTGCTCCCGGAGCGTGCCGTGAGCACGGGCGCCCTCAGTGCACCGTCAATCAGTGCTTGCCCTCTCACATTGCTGTACGTTTTTTTTTACATTTTTTCTTCTGAAAGCAGTCGTGGCGCCATGTGGGAGCTGCAAAGTCTGACTGGCAGCATGAGGTGCATGCTGTCCATCTGGCAGTGCAGGGATCACCATGTGCCAAGCTCAAAAGCACTGCTTGGAGAAGTAATAGAAATCGAGCTCAGCGGGAATGTGAAGGTTTCTCACTGAAATGGAGGGCAGAACCCAGGAGAAAGGGGGGCGGGCAGTGCACCCGACCGCCGCAGTCTAAAGGGGGCACAACCAAAGGGGAAGGCACAGCGGCACAGGGTGTACGCCCCGCATGCAATCACGCAAGTAGCGAGGGGGGCCTTGGGTGGACAAGAGACATTGTTTTGGGTGGCAGAGGTAATGTAAAGCTTAGAAAAGCGTGGCTGCTTGGGCAGGCGCGCATGAGGTGGGTGGTGTGGAGGCCAAGAAGTGTGCCGGTTTGTGTGCTCGATGCTGACTGTGCACAGCCGGGCATGTTGGCAGGGCCTCGTTCTGGCCAGAACAGCATCACCCGCATCCAGCCTGCATCATGCGGGCGCGGCTCCCCGGAGTAAGTTCAGGAAGGGCGCGCCATGGGCTGGGGGGCATCCACGGGCAGGCCACACACACGGGGTACCAAGGCACCAGAGGCGTCGCTGTGGATCGCCTGCTGTGGTCACGCAGGCGCTGACTCAGCAGCCTGCCTGGAGCAGTTGTGGGCGGGCGTGGTCAGGTTCTTGGCCTTGACGTCTGCAGATGGGACAGGCAGAGAAAAGGAGGGGGCGAGGTGGGGAGGGGCAGTCGCGAGAGCAAGTGTGGGCGTAGCATCACAGAGCTGGGATACCCTGGCAACAGGCGCCAACCACGTGCTGTGCGCAGCTAACTCCACCTCTTGAGCATGTGGCCATTTAGGCATTGCAACCCCCAGCCACGATTCTCACGGGTCGGTGCATTTCTGAGTGGGCCAAAGCTGTCTTGAGACTCACTCAGAGCTAGTTGCCGCCCACCCTGCGCCTGTAGGCCACTGAGAGCTGCCGCCCACCCTGCGCCGGTCACCAACTCTGCGTCACTGCCCTACCCCGGCTGGTGCCTCAAGAGTGCTGTGACATGGGGATACCTCGCGGAGCTGCTGCGACCGCAATGCTGCGCCCACGCCCATTGTGCGGTGCAATACCCTGATTTGAGGCGCACAGAGGCCGGGCCAACGGCGCTGGTGCACCTGTTCCGCAGTGTGCCGCATATGGAGGTCAAGGCAGATGTTGAGCGCCCCAACTACTCCCCAACCGAGCCTTACACAGCAGTCTCAGTCCGTGGTTTGGAATTGTCTAATAAGCATGTAACAAGCTGGCGCCGGCATCAGAACGGCGTGTGAGCGCCCGCCGGCGCCACACAGCTGGCGGCGGGCTCACCACGTCAGAACACCACCTAAAATCGGCGCTGAGCCGGTCCCACCACGCACCTTCATATCATGCAGTCCCTGCAGGCCGCCCGCGTGGTTGCTCCCCGCCTGGTGCTCCAGAGGGCCGCCCTTGTCGCACGCCGGGCACCTCTCGTCGTGCGCGCCATGTCGTCCGAGACAACAAAGCTTGACAAGAGCACGCCGGAGGAGGTGCGCTGGCGGTGGGTGGGTGGCGCATGTGCTCCGGGTTGGCCGCCGCCGCTAGCTGGCTGGCTGTCTGGCGGCGGCAGGACACAAGTGCTTTTCGCCCTGTGCCTCTCTTCTCTTCCGGCATTTGCTGGCATTCCTATTCAATGGGCCAGATGTAGTGTGTTTGGTTCTTACAACACCATTGTATTGGTGCAACGCATCAAGGCCAATCACCCGCTGTCGGCGTCGCTGCCTGCCGCTGTCACGTGCCTCCTACCTGCTCTGGGTCCTCGCCCGGCGTGGCCGCTGCCGCCCCAGTTGGCCGCACACCTTGCCTCTGCGCCTCACTCCCGTGCTGCCCCCCTCTCCCTGCCCTGCCCTCTGTGTCAGGTGTGGAAGCAGCAGCTGAACGGCAAGGAGTATCAGGTGCTGCGGCAGAAGGGCACAGAGGCGGCAGGATCTGGGGAATACAACAAGGCATACCCCAAGGATGGAGTGTTTGCTTGGTGAGGGGGGAGGGGGCGCGGCGGCCGTGACTGGGAAGAGAGAGGGTCAGGGAGGGGGAGAGTGGGAGGCAGGGGTGGGTGGGTGGGTGCGGTGTTTTCCCTGGGGACGGCGTGCTTGCCAGGGTGAGTGGGGAGCATTGGCAATGCAGTGGGCAAGCGAACGGGACTGCCGACTGCTTCTTACAGCTGTAGCCGCTCTGCGCTTGAGGAGGCAGCAAGAGGCCAGGACTGTATGTATGGCGTGTCCTCTTGATCCGCCTCCTGGCCGCCTGCCTGTCCCTGTGGGCTGTCCCCTCACTTATGTGCGGCCCTCCCCCGATGCCCGTGCAGCCGCGGCTGCGGCCAGCCCCTGTACACCGCCGAGACCAAGTTCAACAGCGGCTGCGGCTGGCCCGCCTTCTACGACTTCATCCCGGGGTGGGTGCTTGCGCTGCCCTTCACACGTGCAGTTCCACTACGCCACAGCTCATGCGTCTGGACGGAGCACAGGGCGCGGGGCAGTGTGGGAGGTGCACAGCCAGGCAGACGGAGGAGCGGATACATGCATCTCTTCGTGTGCAGCTCTGGCAGGCTGCCATCCCGACTGCCTATGGCTGCCCTGCCTGGCTTGCCCACCCTACTCTGCCTCCCCTGCTCCTGCCCGCCTTCCCCCTCTCCCGCCTGCCCCCCAGGTCCATTGACAAGCACGAGGATGTGACGATGGGCATGCGCCGCGTGGAGATCACGTGCAGCAACTGCGGCGGCCACCTGGGGCATGTGTTTGACGGAGAGGTGGGCAGAGGGGCGTGAGAGGGTGGGGTGGGGTGGCAGCGGGCGGGCGGCTCTGTGCACCGTGTGGAGCAGATGCTAGTGAGGGGGCTGCACTCTGCATGCAGTGCCCTAAGCCTGGTAAATCAAACAGCAGCACATCCTGATTGTGTCCTCTCTCCTCTCCATCCCCGCAACCTGCCCGAGTGCAGGGCTTCCCCACCCCCACCGACTCCCGCCACTGCGTCAACAGCGTCTCCATCAAGTATGTGCCGGCAGAGTGAATGAAGCACGAAGTGTGCACACCAGACGACCTGATCTGTTTTGTTTCAATCTGATTACAGTGCCTTGATAAGTTGTAACACGAGTTACAAACCAACAATCTCAGGCAGGCTGCACCCTCAGGCAGCGCACGTGCTGCGCTCAAGGCGACTTGAGGTTGTAGTTCCGCACTCGTGGAGGGCTCGGCAGCTTGCCTCTCTCTGCCTGCTGCTGCTGCTGCTGCTGCTGGTTCGGTGCCAGCTGCCTGCCACCGCTGCTGCCTGCTCCAAGTCTAGATGCTGCCCTGCCCGGCTCCTGAAGCTGGACGCCCACCACTGCCATGTGGTTACGGTCTTGGGCAGGGAGAGGAAGAGGCACACCTGCTCCTGCGGCTCCTGCTGCTGCTCGCCCTTGCTGCTGCGGCCAACCAGGGCTGCCTGGCAGTTGCTGCTGCTGCTGCTGCTGCTGCTCTGCATGCTGCTGCTGCTGCTGCTGCTGCCGCTGCTCTGACTGCTGCTGAGGTAGCAGCATAGGGCTGCTGGCAGGCAGAGCAAGCAGGCTGCCAGCCGGATGCAAGGGTGGTATGCTGTGTCCACCGGCCAAAAGCTGCCCAGCGCCAGGGAAAGCCAGCAGCGACCAGAGAGCTGGCGGCAGAGCAAAAGGCGGCACCATGGAGGCAGCAGCCAGCTGGGGCTGTGTAACCGCACCCCCGCTGCCGTTGCTGGTGACAGCCCCTCCGCCGCCGCTGGCACCGCTGCTGCCAGTGCCCTGCTGGCCCCCAGCCGCAGCAGCAGAGGCTAGTCGATTCCGCTCTGCCCTCAGCACGTTGCTCATCTCCATGAGCCGCTCGTTCTCTGCTGCTAGCTGGCGCAGGCGGCTCTGTGCACGGGTTAGCTGCTTGGCCAGCCACTGGGCATCCTGCTGCGGAGTGGCCGCGCCCCGGTTGGTCACGTCAGCTAGTGCACCAGCGGCCGCTGCGCCTGTGCCAGCAGGCACCACTGCCAGCTGCTGCTGCTGCGTCTGCTGCTGTGCCTGTACCCGCTGCTGCTGGAGCTGCTGCATGTCCGCCGTCACGGCGCGCAGCGCTGCCTGCAGCTGCTGCGTCTGCTGCTGCTCTGCGGCCAGCGCCGCCTGTAGAGCCGACACTTCTGCAGCTGCACCAGGCTGCACCTCTAGCGCCTCGCTGGACAATTGGGACGGCCAGGTGAAGTGCTCGCTGCCTGACGGCTCCACCGCCCCATGCTGCTGCTGCTGCTGTGTCTGTGCCCGCTGCTCCAGGCTCACCAACTGGCGCTGCAGCTGCTGCACCTCTGCCTCCCGCTCAGCCAGCTTGACCTGTGCATCAGCCGCCGCCACCTGTGCTGAGTCTCGCTGACCTGTCAGCCGGCGCAGCATGCCCTCTAGCTCGGGCAGGCTGGGTCCCTGACCCGCGGCAAGCACTGCTGCTCGCCGGTCTGCCGCATCCAACTGCGCATGCAGCTGCTCCTGTTGGTTCACCAGCCGGGCTGCCTCGGTCTGCAGGGCCAGGGCAAGGCAAAGTGCAAAGCGCCCTCATGAAACGATGATGGAAATTCCTGCAAAGCTCGCCCTGTCTGTGCTGCCTGCCCTCTGCATAGCTGCATCCAGGATCAGGTCAGGACCAGGCCATGCATCCCCGCTCACCAAAACTCAGTGTTGAGCCCTCACACACGCACAGCAGCAGCCCACCTGTGCAACAACTAGCTCCTCCAGCTGCTGCTCAGCTAGCTCCTGCAGCGCTGCATGCCGCCCCTGTAGCGCCTCTCGGCCCTGCACTGCCTCTGCCAGCGCGGACTCCAGCTGCTGCCGCTCTAGCCGCTGCTCCTCGCGCACACTCTCTACCGCTGACTGCAGCCGCCGGTCTTGATCCGCACAAATGGCTTCCAGTTGCTGCTGCAGTGCGCTGTGCTGCACCTCCAGCGCTGCCCGTGCCTCTTCTAGCTCTGCCTCTAACTGCCCCTCCCGCTGCTGTGCTGCCTCCACCTGCTGCTGTGCTGCTTGCATCTTCCCGCTCAGCTGCTCTGTTGTGCGCCGCAGCTGCTCAGAGCTGTCTGCCCGTTGATCCTCTAAGGCGTTCCTCAGCGCCTCGACAGTCCTGCGCAGCTCCTCTGCTTGCCTTGTGTGCTCCCGCCGCGCCGTCTGCATTTGCTGCTCGGCATCTGCCCTGCATGCTTGTGCTGCTGCCAGCGCCGCGCCCTGACCGTTCAGCTGTGCCTGCAGAGCCTGCACCCGTGCAAAGGAACGGCAGGCAGCAAGCGGTTCAGCACGAGCGAGCACACGAGCCCGGACATGCTTTGCACACAGCACGAGCGAGCACACGAGCCCGGACATGCTTTGCACACAGGTATGTGTGCAACTGCTGCTTGAGCACCACTGACCAGTTTCACAGTTATTCACAAGCGCAGCAGCTCCGCTTGCACTGGCAGCCTGCACCCAACGACGCTCAACTCTACCTACCCTTGCTCACCGCAAGCTGGGCAGCCTGGGCCAGCAGTTGTTCGTTGGCGGCCTGCACCTCAGCATCCCTCCGCACACCCAGCTGCTCCGCCACCTCCGCTCTCAGTTGCAGCTCCCGCAGCTGGCCGGCATGTGCCGCCTGCAGGCCGACAGGGTGGCAGCATGTTGAGAGTGAAACCGGGCATGGCAACACACAAGCCTAGCAGCCCCGGTTTTCACTTTGCCTTGTAGTACGGAGCCAAAGTGTGCACCCTCCCTGGGCCGACGTGTCCACCCCACCAGCCTCACGCGACACCACACACCTCCAAAGACGCCAGCTTTGCCTTGTGTGCTGCTGCTGCACTTGCTGTCTGCTCCGCTGCCTGTGCCACCGCTCGCTGCAGCTCTCCCTCCAGCCGGCACCGCTGGGCATCCGCCTGTTGTTGAGCCTGCTGCAGCGCCGCTTCTCCCGCGGCACGCACAGCCTGCACCTCTGTCATCAGAGCTCGCCGCTCCTGCAGCAGGTGCGCATCTGCAGCAGCACGTGCAGTCGCCTCGCCCTCCAGCGCTGCACACGGATGTTGGGGTGCATGTGGGTGCATGTGGGTGCAGGCGGTTGGGGGCCGGCACAGGCATCGGCATGCTGCTCAGGACAGCACAACTTGCCCACGCTCCCACGCATCTGCCCGCTCCTGCACTGTACCCGCACCAGCACCCAAGCAGCAGGTGCCCTCCTTGCCTGTCTCTGCATCCTCCAGTGCCGCCTGCATGTCCTCAATCAGCCGCAGCTTGGCTGCCAGCTCTGCTGCTGCTGCCGCCAGCGACGCCTCCACGTCAGCCAGCTCTCTGTCCCGCCCGTCCAGCAGGCCCAGGTTGTATTCAAAGTCGGCCTGCAGCCCCGCGAGCCGGGACTCCAGGCTGTGCAGGGAGCAGTCCTTCTGCTGGACCTGCAGCGGGCAGGGGTGCAGGAGGGGAGGTGTCAGGCAGCATTGTCATTCAGGTTGGCATCGACAGCAGCCATATGCAGGGGGGACTGATCAGAGGCGTGAGGCATAATGCTGTCTTCTTGCCTGCTGCTCCAATGACCGAAGGCTGTCTGCACGCAGCTGTGCCAGCTCCTGCTCGCGCTGCGCAATCAGCGCGGACACGGCGGCGGCGGGGGCAGGGCCAGGTGCACGCCCGTCGCCTGAGCCACCGGCGGCATCCGGGCAGCCTTCCATCCCTGCCGACACGGCTGCTGATGGTGCTGCAGCCGGATGCGGCGCTGCTGGCAAGCCTGGGCTGCTGGGCGGGAGCCTCGTTGACCGGCCGCCGACACCTGTGCACAGGCGGGGCTGTCACAGCAAGAGCTCGAAGGCATTCGAGGCCGGCGCCAATTGCCAAATGTGATGCTGGTTTTTCTGCCACGCTGGGCACAGTCACCGCGCCTCTTGCCAGCGGCTCCACGGCCCGCCTGCTTGCGGCAGCAAAACGCACGCACGGTAGATCGCCTAGAGCCCGCATCACCATTCAAACTGTAGCAAGTCTTTGCAGCGAGCGGGCAGACTCGGAGCGAGCGGGCGCAGAGGGTTGCCAGCGGCGCCTGCGGGCGGCTAAGACAGAGCAGCCGCAGGATGGTGCGGCTCACACTGATCGCGCGCAGTCGGGATGGGCTGCCCCTTGCGGAGGGCTTGGACGCGGACAAGGAGCACGAAATGTATGCCTACAAGTCACAGGCAAAGGTAGGGACGAGCGGCCCGCTGTCTGGGAGGAGCGAGTGCAGGAGGTGCCGCCGCCACCAGACCGCGCCGCCGCTGCCACTGCAGCCGTGCCCTCCTTCGTTCAGCTTTTTGCCAACCCTGCGCCGCCCTGGCCGCCCGCACCCGCCACCGCAGGGCATCTTCAAAAAGATGGCAGCCAGCAGCAGCAAGCCTCCGGACCGCATGTCCATCGAGTCGGGGCCCTTCACCTTCCACTACCTCCTGGACGGAGAGGTGTGTGGGGGCAGTCAGCGGGCGGGCGCACGGGTGGAGGATGTGAGGGGTGTGTGCACAGGGCGCTAGGCAAGCATGCAGGGCACAGGCGGGATCAGGCGGTGACATGCGGATGCATGAAACGGCGCTGCATGCTGGCAGGGCACAGCCTTTGCCGACAGTCGCCACAGTGCTCGCCCACGTGCCGCCGCTGCTTCCATCCATTTCCCACTGCGCCTTGCTTTCCTCCCCGCCTGCCCTGCCCTGCCGCCTCATGCCCCGCCCTACAGCAGGTGTGCTTCCTGACGCTGGCTGAGAAGGCATACCCCAAGAAGCTGGCCTTCCAGTACCTTGAGGAGCTGCAGAGCGAGTTTTCGCGCCTGTATGGGGGGCAGATTGAGGGCGTCACGCGGCCCTACGCATTCATCAAGTTTGGTGAGTAGGCAGGGCGGGTGGGTGCATGCTGTGTGCGGCCTGTGTGGGTGCTTGGCAGGTGAGGCGTGTGTTGCAGGCCCCCCAAACTGCTGCTCCTTCCCTCTCCTCGTCCTGCCTGCCCCGCCTGCCCCTCCCTCCTCTCGTCTGCCAGCGCACTTTAGCACCCACGCGTGTGCCGTGCTGTCCCCCCTGCAGACACCTTCATCCAGAAGACCAAGAAGCTGTACCTGGACAGCCGCACGCAGCGCAACTTGGCCAAGCTGAACCAGGACATTGCCGAGGTGCACGCTGTGATGACGCGCAACATTCAAGACGTGCTGGGGCAGGGGGAGCGGCTAGACAGTGAGTGGGCAGGGTGGGGCGGGGGAGGCGGACGGGGCAAGGCAGTGGGACGGTTTGATGCGAGGCACACGGCTGCCTTGTTGGATGTCTCTGTGGTGCTGCTGTGTGGCATGACGCCGGCAGCAGCGGGTGGAGATGTGAGCTATGCGCACACCACCCAGACGACGGCTTGCCCATCACTTCAATCTGACGCGCCGCGCCGCCCTCCCCGCCCCGCCCACATTGCCCCCCACCCGCAGGGATGACTGAGATGAGCAACATGCTGAGCCAGGATGCCAAGCAGTTTGCTGTCAAGGCCAAGGACCTGTACCACCAGGCCATCTTCCGCAAGTACCTGCCCCTCATCATCCTCGTGGCCGTCGCCCTGCTCATGCTGGCCCTCAAGTTTGCCTTCTAGGCCCGCCCAACTGCACAGCTCGGCACTTTTCTCTTTGACTGACAAACTGCCTGCTGGCTGGACGCTGAGCCTTTGCCTGCCTGCCTCCAGGCGCTGCTGCTGCTGCTCCTACGGCTGGCCGCACCGCTGCATGCACACTTGGGAAGGGGGCCGAGGCTGGCCTGCCCTCTACTTTGCTCACTCTGCCTGTTTGGGCCTGCGGGGCTGCGCATGCCCCTGCCAACCCAGCCACACCCTGTCCGCCTCTCCCCCTCCCCTCCGTCACCCGCTTTTGCACCGGCACTTGGTATTGACTGATCTCCCTGCTTGACTCCCACGCCCCCCTGCTGCTGCTTCCCCTGTTACCGAGGGGCCTTCTCCTTTCCCCTGCTATTTTTCTGTTCTGTACCCAATTACTTTCCTCGGCGCTGCAAGTGCGCCATACTCCGTTGTAGTCAATCAGATGCATTGATGTCAGCAATTTGGGATTGTGTGCAAGTGGTAAAGCTGGCGACGGCTCAGGCTGCAACAGCGCACAGGCGCCACCTCGGGGGCAGAGTGGCTGGCGCGAGTGCATATGCGTATCGGGTGCATGTGAATCAGAAGGGTCCTGCCTGGCACGTGCCGCCCTCATGCCGCCTCCTCCTTGTGTGCCGAGCTGTGGTCAAACCGCTCCACGTGCACCGACTCAAACTCGCTGCCGCCGGCTGCAAAAGGAGCAGCGGGCGGGACAAGGGTGTTGACATCAAAACTTGGTTTCCAAACATCGTTCGTGGGGCGGTCTTTCAATCAGCGAATTGGGGCCGGAAGAGCACTGCGCATGGGGTGCAGCACCAACACATAGCCGTGCAGCCTGCTAAACAGCACCTGCTGCGCGCAGCACCGTGCCAGGAGCGCCAGGCATGCTGCTTCACCACACCACCTGGCACCCATGCTGTGCATGCTGTTCGGCCTTGGCACCAGCCGTACCACGAGCTGCAAGCATACTCAACCCGCCTGCCCCACCCCTCCCATCCGGTCTCAATGAAAAGAACAACGGCAATCAACCAAGCCACCCTCCAGCCGGTACGCCACCGCCGGCCCATCGCCGTTCTCTGTGAGAGACGACACACTGCTGTCTTCCCCACCGCTCCCCTGCTCTGCAATTTCCACTTCACAACCACATCCAACACCTGCCCAGCCCGCTCACCCTCCAGCCGGAACGCCACCGCCAGCTCATCATCGTTCTCCACTTTGAGCTCCGCTAGGCTCTTGTCCTCCTCAAGCGCCACACCCTCCTTGAACAGCCGCACATCCTCCGCTGGCTGACAACACGGGAGGGAAGCGGGGGGCAGGTTGGGAGGGCAGGGGGTGCACACGGCAGGCTGGCAGAGCAAACCTGTGTGATAAAGCAGCCTCTGATTGTCCGTCGGCTGCCTGCAGGGGGAGGAGAGCAGAGGGCGACGCTGCAGGGCAGCTGCAGGCACACAACCCGCTAACACAGCAAGCCAGTGTGGGTGCAGCTGCAGGTCTTCTGCCTGCTGCCTGCAGGGGCAGGCAGGGGCGCACCCCGGCCAACCGGTTGGCCGGGGGCACAGCACGCAAGCCAGTGGCAGCAATTGCAGCTGGTCAGCTGCGACAGGCGTGGCATGTGTCACGGTGGGTCACCCACCTTTTGCAGCAGCTCCTGCAGCTTGGCTTTGAGCTGGGCAATGGTGTCTGTGGGGTCGACGTGCAGGAAGACCGTCTGGGGCAGGGAAGGAGGGAGAAGAGATAGGAGTTGCACCGCGGGATTCACAATAATTGGGCATGTTGTGAACGGCGCAACAGAGGCCTCGATGCATGTGCACCAGCAGACAGCTGCAGAGCGCCCTTGGCCTCCCCGCGCCTCCCTCTCTCTTGAACACAGGCAGCGGCTTTCCCGCCCGAGGCGACATGATTATGGGCGAAGGGCGGACCAGCGCGCTCTGCTCACCAGCTTCTCCCGCTTGACCCGCACATACATGCTCTGCACGATGAGCAGGGGAGAGGAACAGTGTGAAGGCTGTGCTTGCAGCGGCACTGCACAGCAGCGGCACAAGCTGCCACTGCTGCTGCCACCGCCGCTGCCGCCACTGCCAGTGTCTCGCTCCCACTGTTGCAAGGCCCATGTCAAGCTGTCTTGCGCGCTTGTCAGATACCTACCATGCTGGCGCTGCCTGTTGCCAGCCCCGCAGGGCGTGGCCAAGAAGAGGAGCGGAAGTAAAGTAATCAGTCGCTGTGCACGCTTGAAAGATGAGAGGACGGAGTCCTGAAGATCTGGAGGACTGGCGAGCAATCAAAGATCGACGATCAATGCACTGGGAGGAGCTCTCGAGCAGCGCGCCAACTCGCCAGCAAGGCGCGCATGAAATGCGCCCTGCGCAGCCTGCTCGCCTCCATTCAGGCAATCGTGGCGTTCTCCTGCCTCTCCCACAGCCCTCCACACGCTGCAAACGGGCTGCATTCTCCGCACGATCAGTTAAAATTGATTGCCGCTTCTCTGTGCTGCCGCCCTCTCCCTTGCCAGCATCAATCCCAGTTCCTTGGCACACAATCCAGCGCGCGCGGAAGCCGCAATGGCGAGCTCAATGGACGTGGACGCACCAGCGGCGGCGGCAGCGGCAGCGGCAGCGGCGGGGCCGTCCACCTCTGCCAGGGGCAACAACTACATGCTACCCTGGGTGCGCTGCGCGCCTGCTGCCTGCCTGCGTGGCTGAAACGCCCAACACGTTTTCAACCATGGGCAGCCCCTTCCCCGCCTCCGCTGCCGCTCTCCGCTAGCTCCGGGCCGCGCTGCCCCCGCTGCCGCTCGCCCCCCCCCTGCCGCTCCACCTCTCCCGGCTCCGGTCCTGCTCCCGTGCCCGCCGTAGGTCGAGAAGTACCGTCCCACCCACATCCACGAGATAGTGGGCAATGTGGATGCAGTTTCACGGCTGCAGGTCATTGCTGAGGAGGGAAACATGCCCAACATCATCCTAGCGGTGGGTGGGGTGGGGTGGGTGGGGGAATGCGTAGGGTGGCAGGGGCGGCGGGGTGCCTGGGGGTGTCCGGTGGAGGTCCTGGATAATGTGTGTGAGGACTGGCACTGTGGAGGTGCTGGCGCATACTGGTTGGGGGTCTGCCGCCGCCCTGCTGCACTGGGGTGCATTTGTCCTGCTCGCCCCCTGCCCCACTGCCCCGCGGCCCACCTGCTGCACCCGCTTTTGCCCTGCTGCTGCCCCCCTCCCGCGCTCCTCGCCCACTGCAGGGCCCCCCCGGCACGGGCAAGACCACCAGCATCCTGTGCTTGGCCCACGAGCTGCTGGGCCCTTCCTACCGGGAGGGGGTGCTGGAGCTGAATGCGTCAAACGACCGGGGTATTGATGTTGTGAGGAACAAGATCAAGATGTTTGCGCAGCAGCGGGTGAGCCGGGGGAAACAGGGGCCCATAGCCGGGCTGATCCGGGCGGGCAAAAGCCGTATGTATGCTCAGGCTGCCGGTATCAGTCAAGGCTCAGCTGGTTGCCTGTTCCAGGGGGGTGCTGTCTGTAGAAATGTGCTTCTTACACCTGCCTGATTGCTGTTTTTAAAATGCACATGGGAGCTACTTTGTTCAGAAGCTTCAGCCTGAACCAACAGGCTGGTGCCACCCACGGTGCAGGTGTCGCTGCCCCCCGGGCGCCAGAAAATCGTCATCCTGGATGAGGCAGACAGGTGGGGAGGGCAGGGTGAGGGCTGCTATGAATCGTAATGAGGTGTGGGGTGGTGTTGGGCAGTTTGTGTGGCGTGGTTGCGTGTGCATGTGGGGTGCAAATGGGGCAATGCACTGAGGCTCTGTGCCACTTGGCTGCGCGCAGCTTCAAGACTTGTGGCCCCACGCCAGCCCAACTCCCTGCCCCGCCATCTTGGCCCTCTCCCTCCATCAGCCACCACCCACAGCATGGCACGAAGGGCCCTGCAGGTGCTGCGCTGACCCATGCAGGTCTAGCTCCCCCGCTCCCTTCGCCCCCCTTCTGCCCCAAGGAGCTTGGTTCTCTCTCTCTGTCGCTGATAACTTTGGTACAAGCAAATGTCGACTTGAACCTTCGATCTCATACCCTGCCCCTGCCCTTTCCCCATGCCCCGTGACCACAGCATGACGCAGGGAGCCCAGCAGGCGCTGCGCCGCACAATGGAAATCTACTCCTCCACCACCCGCTTTGCCCTCGCCTGCAACACGTCCTCCAAAATCATCGAGCCCATACAGAGCCGATGCGCCATCGTCAGGTGCGGGGCCTGGGCAGGGCAACACGGGGCCCCAGTAGGGCTGCGTGCATGTGTGCATGGCTTTGTAGGCGGTGGGTGGGTGGTTGGTGGCGTGTGTGGTGGGGCTGGGCCCATCCAGACCCGCTGCGCCCCGGTCAGTTGCAGAGCTGATGGTGAGGGGCAGGGTGTGCGGGGTGCACTTCGGCCGGCATCTGTGCCTGCCTGCTGCTCACTCTGGCCCATCGCCTTGCCCACGCCCCGGCAGTGTGTGCCACCCCCGTCCTCTCTCCTCCCGCCACTCCACCAATTTCTTGTCCTCCGCGCTCTCTGTCTGCTCACCTCCCTTCTGCAGGCACATAGCAGCTCTACCCGCCTGGCGCAAACGCCCCCCCAGGCACCATCTGCTTGCCCCACGTCGCCCGGCATCCTGTCCACACTCACCCATGCTCACTCCTCGCCCTACCACCATCCCTACATGTTCACACACTCCCCCATGCTCACCTCCCCCCCCCTGCAGGTACAGCAAGCTGAGCAACAAGGAGCTGCTGGAGCGCCTGCTGACGGTGTGCCAGGCGGAGGGGGTGGCCAGCACGCCAGAGGGGCTGGAGGCGGTGGTATTCACGGCAGACGGGGACATGCGGCAGGCGCTGAACAACGTGCAGGCAAGTGCTTGTGGGGTGTGTGTGTGATGGCACAAGGGAGGGGGTGACAAGGCACCTGGGATGGCCTGGAGGCAGGTGTGTCATGCTGATGACGTGGACGTGAAGCAGGCGCTGGACAGCTGCAGTAGTAAGGCGATGTGGCAGTGGATGCGGGTGGGGAACAGCAAATGTGGTCGAGGCTGTGAGGACGAGTTGCGGACCTCTGCCTTAAAAAACACTCCAGGGCTTGCTTCGTCTGTTCGCCCTGCCGCCCCGCTGGGCCGCCGCCTGTGTGCTGCTTGCCCCCCTTTTGCTGCCCTGCCCAGCATGTGCTGCTCCTCCTTCAGGCCCCGACCACCTCCTCGGACCCCACAAGGAACCGCCAATATGCTTTTGCCTGCATCACCCGACTAGCTTCATACTACAACTCAAATCGAAGTTTGATACAGACGCTCTTCCTTCACCTCCCTCCCAACCCCACAGGCCACCGCCAACGGCTTTGGCCTGGTTGAGCCCGACAGCGTGTTCAAGGTGTGCGACCAGCCGCACCCCGTGCTGGTGGGCAGCATGGTGCAGCACTGCCAGCAGGCGCGCATCGACGACGCGTACGAGGGCATGCGGGTGAGCACACTCCTTGTGTTCTGGGCACAGTGGTGTGGGAGCAAGGCGAGGGGGAGGGCTGTGAGGCTGGGGAGTGAGGGCGTGCAAGTGCTTGGCACTGCAGCGGGTGACGTGCTGCACCAGTGCGGGGTGGGGTGGGATGGCCAGCAGTCGCGCGGGCAATCACGACCCAACCAACCGCATGCCCCCACGCCTGTCCCCTCCATCCTTCGCCCCTCCGCCCTCAGGCCCTGTGCGACATGGGCTACAGCGCCAGCGACATCATCACCACCCTGTTCCGCGTGGTGAAGAACACGCCGGGCATGAACGAATACCTGAAGCTGGAGTACATCAAGGTGGGGGCAGGGCTGAAAAAACGCAACTCTTGGATTCACAGGTTGCACTTTCAAGCACAGTGTATGGGGGGGTGGGNGGGGCAGAGGAAAAAACGGAACTTCTGGATTCACAGCTTCCACCTCAAGCACAGCATATGGATATCAGAGCATTGCTTTCAGAAACGAGTCGTTTGGCGTGCAGGGTTGGGGCTGTGGGCTGGCAGCAGCGCGAGTGAGCGCAGGTGTGTCTGGGATGTTGTGCTAGTGCACAAGTGGGGGACTTGTGAGCTTGGGAGGTGGGACAGCTGGAGTACTTGACAACTGTGGGGCGCCGCGCGTGAAATGCAACTTGGGAGGCTGCTTGCAAAGGGTTCGGTGCGCGCAGCAAGCAGCGTGGATGGGTGGGGCGGTGCTGGAGCTGGTGGGCGGGGTCATCTTCCACTCGGATGACAAGAGTCGTGACTCTCCCCAGGCCCCGGGGTTGCCCAGGCCGCCAGGGAGTTCAAAGACATCTCAGGCTGCACTAGCAGCAGTAGTGTGGGCTGTTATTCCTGTTGGAGAAAGGTTTGGTGTCAACTTCTGTGAGGGTAGCATCAAGGTGGGGTGTGGCACGGCATGGGTCGGAGGAGTTATGGAGAAGCGCTGCGGTGGGGCGGTACCGAGGGGAGGGGTGGCAAGCGTTTTGAGCCTGTTGGGAGCGGGCCAACTCGAATGCCTCCTTCCCCGCCGCCTCCCCCTGCCCGGATGCAGCAAATCGGGTTCTGCCACATGCGCATCGGCGACGGCGTCAACTCGCGGCTGCAGCTGTCGGGGCTGCTGGCAGACTTGTGCAAGCTCACGCTCAGGGCGGCAGCGTGAGGCGGGCTCGGCTGGGTGATGGCCTGTGCCGCGCACGCAAACTGTGCCTTGACATTGACTGTAATTGACCCCATCATTTTGCCGACCCCCCTACACTACGCCCCATGTAACCGTCTATCAACTTGAATAGTCTGCTTTGTGCTAGTGATGTGGTGTGGTGTGGTGTGTGTGCACATGATTTGGGCAGGGCGGCATGCCTGACTGTGCAACATGCCGTGTTCAAAAATCACGAGTGGTGATGGAGCAGCGGCGCTGCCGTGCTCCCACACAAGCAGCAGTGGCGGCGGCACACTGGACCATCAGCCCCGTCCACATTTGAATGCGCGACCTTATGTCTGGGATAGGCAAGAGAGTGCTGGAGATGGCAGGGAACTCGAGAAGTCGGCCGTCTATAGTCGGCCGTCTATAGTCGGCCGTCTATCACTTCGTTTTCTTGCTCTCTGAACCTGTCCCTACTCTAGGCTTCACCCACCCCGCCCCAAGCCCACCCCCGCCCATCGCCCTCGAGGTGCACCTTGGCAGCAAACAGGTGCGTCTCCCCGGCTGTTCCAGCAAGCAATTGCTTGCATTTGTGAGGGCGGTTGATCCAACAATCGAATCGAACAATGCACGCGCAGCTGGGTGAAGGGAATCAGTCGGCGGCGCGCTGCGCGACGCTCTGCGTACGCGCGTGCACAGGGTGGGAACCAGCACGCATGATTTCTTACAGGCTCAGCTGGCAGGCCCCAGGCCTCCGCTCGGGCCGCATGTGTGGCGCAGCGCACCGCCCCTCCCTCACTTCCCCCGCCCAATTGGCCCACAAACCTGGCAATGAGATGAATCGCAAACCCAACTGTTGCACCGCCTTACAGACCCGCCCCTCTCCCGCCCCCACCCTGCGTCCAGACAAGACAGACCACCACCATGCGTCCAGCATTCATGGCCCTCCTGGCCCTGCTGGCCCTTGCGGCCCAGCTGGCACCCGTCCACGGCGGCCGCGTGCTGCTGGAACGGTCAGCTGACGAGGTCAATCAGGCAGCCCGCGAGCGTGCTGAGCTGGCGGCACAGAAGCAAGAGTTGGAGGCACTCACGGCCAATCAGCGGGCAGACGAGGCTCAGCAGCTGGCTGACCAGCAGGCCGAGCGGGCACAGAAGGCAGAGAAGGAGGATGCAACCGCAGATCAGAAGGCGGCGCTCAAGGAGTCAGCCCGGCAGTCGCAGAAGGAGGCAGAGGAGGAGGAGCGCAAGGCAGAGCGCAAGGCAGAGCGCAAGGCAGAGCGCGAGGCTGAGCGCGAGGCTGAGCAGGAGGCAGTCGCTGCGGCAGCAGCAAACTCGGACTCCAGGGCCTCCCGCCGCGAAGCCCGCCGTGCAGAGCAGGAAGCCGCTGCAGCTGTGGAGGCCAGCGACAGCAGCACTGACGCCGGCAGCGACGGTGGCGGCAGCAGCCGTCGCAGCGGCGGCAAGGGCTCTGTGTACACAACGTGAGCCCGGGGGCTGGGGCAGAGTACCAGGGGGGTGGCTGCACGGGTTGCCTGCGGGGCTGGCACTGCTGCTTGACACGCCAAAGCACAGGTTTGCAGCTGCTGCGCATTGTCACTGCGCCCGCCCTGCTCCACTTTCCACCGTCCTCTCCTCCTGACCTCCCTCCCCCTCCCTTCCTGCGCTGCAGTTACCACTACTATGCCGAGGCGGGCTACCAGATTTCCTCCCTGTACTGCGCCGACGCGTTCAACAACATTGACAAGTCGACGCTGATGGATGGCCGCGCATGGGTGAGTGCCGGGCTGGCGGGCGGGGCAAGCAGCGGTGCTTGCAAGACCTGCTCCTCATGGTGCCCTGCAATGCCTCAGGAGCCCACCCAGGCTTCTTTGCGTGCCCTCAAGCCGTCGCCTGCCTGCCTCCCCGCCCCTCCTGTGCCTCGCACCCAGCTCACCTCCCTCCCCTCTCCCTCTCCCTCCCTCTCCCCCCTGCAGACCGCCTACTGCAACGACGGCGGCCTGGGCCCCATGAGCCAAGACAAGTGCGGCAAAACGCTGTGCGTCACCAACCCCGCCACCGGCCAGACCACGCGGCTGGTTGTGGTGGACAAGTGCGGGCAGAATGGGATTGATGTGGACCCCAAGGGCTTCAAGGCAATCGATGCCAACGGCGCCGGCAACCGGGACGGCCACATGTGGACAGAGATCCGGTGGTGCTGAGCTGGCCGCAGTGCTGAGCTGGCCTTGCACAGCGCAGCACATCGCAGCCCGCGTTTGTCCCTCCCCCCCTTTTTTTTGTTGCCCCACCATTCAACGAGTGACCCAGGCCCCGCCATAACTTGGCAGCCATCCCTTGAGAGCGACGCCTCTTCCGCTGCCACTGGCAGTGCTTTCTTGTAGCCCCACACACACGCCCACACACACCGTGACAGCCCCCACGTGACCTTTACGACTCCCCCGCAATCCCCCTCCATCACGCTTCCACCTCCTACTCCTGTTGTCCCACCATGCCACCCGAGCCGCCCTTATTCCCCGTTTCCACATTTGATGCGCCCTCCGACCCCTGCTGCCCTCCTTTGATCCTGTCGTGCTGCAATCAGCAGGGCTTGTGCCCTCCGCCGCCGTGCTGGCGGCGGCACGCCGTGCTTCACCCACCCAACAGTGCCATTCTTTGCCTGGCCCACACGAGCTGTCTCTTGACCGACGTGCTCATGTGCAAACACCCCCCCCGTTACCTCCCCTTCTGCTCCCCTGCTCTTCAATGAAATCGTTGCCCCACCCCCTGCGCACTCGCCCTATTCCCTCATGTTGATGTGCCTGCCTGCACCACCCCAGCGGGGCACAGTGCCTGCGCTTTCGCCGCCCTGCCACGCGGCACGACAAGCGCAGGCAGCCCCGTCGGCCAGGCCCTCAGTTGCTTGTGCTCCCACCCTTTCCAAGCTCACAATCACCGACCCTCCCCCCTTGATGGACTGACCTCCTTTACTTTGTAACACTGCAAAGCTGAGATGCGCTGGGCAGCCAGGGGAGCAGGTTGATGGTTGGTCCATCAAGGCCCCTGTGGTGCATTCAGTGTTGCTGAAAGGCAGCTTAACTGCTTGGGAAACACACTTGCACAAGAGGGCCGCACGGGCACCACTTCACATGCTCTTGACTTCCCTGGGCTGTGGTGCACCTACCGCCTGCGCCAGTCGCGGCGCCGCTGCCGCAACTGTCACCCGCCAGGCTGGATTTGGGTGGGGTTGTTCAACATGATTTGATCGAGTGATTTCAATTGCGGCTTGAAGCGCTGCGTCTACAAGTGTTGCACGAGGGGACGTACCGCTGTTGGCTCGGGCAGGCTCGTTGCCTTCTGCTTCCCGCACCTCCCTGGCATCGCGGGTGTTGCCAGCTAAAAAAAGGAAATCTTTCAGTCAGCACGATGCAGGCCTCGGGCACCTCTGCGGGGGCGCTCCGCCGGGCGTCCAACTTTGCACCAGCCCCCCGGCCTTCACGCACGCGCTTGGTGGTCTCCAGGTAAGCCACATCATGGCGGCATGCTCACATCTGCGCCCAGCTTGCCTGCTGGGGTGGCGGCAGGGTGGCGGCGGCGCCGCGCCGGGTGGCAGGTGGTGGCAGGTGGCCATCGTCGGCGAAATCTTTGCCCAACGCCTCCTGTGCTTGTGCGTGTGCAGCTTTTTCAATCTGGGAGGCCAGAAAGAGCAGCAGCCGGAAGTGGACAGGAAGGGGCGCCCTATCAAGCCCGCCCCCACTCCCAAAGTCAAGGAAGCACCAAGGGCCAAGCCCGCGCCCGCTCCCGCCAAGCGTGCCGCCCCCGCTGCTCCCGTCAAGGCCAAGTCCGCCCCGCCCCCGCGCATCGCTGGCAAGCCTGCAGCGGCGCCAGCCGCCGACAACAGCAGCAGCGGCTTCCTCAGCCTGTTTGGTGGCAAGCCTGCCGCCAGCACGCAGGGCGGCACCGGCACCACCCGCAGCAAGGCCAAGCCGGCACCACCTCCCGCCAAGCGTGCCCCCTCTGCTCCCGTAAAGGCCAAGCCCGCACCGCCGCCCCGCACTGCTGGCAGGCCCGCAGCAGCGGCAGCCTCTGGCGACAGCAGCAGCAACGGCAGCGGCGGTGGCTTCCTCAGCCTGTTTGCTGGCAAGCCTGCTGCTGCCAGCACGTCTGGCACGGGCACCACCCGCCGTGCAGCGGCTGCCAGCAGCAGGGCGCCAGGCACGCAGAAGGTGACGCCGCCGCCGCGCACCGCAGGCAAGGCGCCCGAGGCCAGCCAGAAGAGGGAGATGAGCGCCGGCGCCGCTGCCGCCGCCGCGGGCACGCGGCGCATGAGCGTCAGCCAGAGGGCAACCGCGGCCCCTGCGCCTGCCCCTCGCACCTCCCGCACCAGCAGCACCAGCAGCACCACCATCAGCAGCAGCAGCAGCAGGGGTTCCGACGTCCCCTCAGACTCTGACCAGGACTACTTTAACGTCACCGGCTACCCCTTCCCGCTGGGCCCCTTCCTCAAGCGTCCCACCATCCGCAAGGAGCTGGTGCGGGGCGTGATGTGGGGCTTTGAGCAGCCGCAGAGCCTGGGTGGCTCCAACGTGACCACCAACATCCGCATGACCATCGTGCGCCTGCGCTCCGGAGGGCTGTGGGTGCACGCACCCATCGCACCCACACGTGAGGCTCGCCGCAGCCGCCTGCCTGCCTGCCTGCCTGCCCTTGCATGCCTGCCCCTGCCTGCTTGCCTGCCTGCCTTTCCGCCTGCCTGCCTGCCTGCCCTTGCCTGCCTGCCCTTGCCTGATCGCCCTTGCCTGCCTGCCCTCCCACCTGCCCTCCTGCCATGGGTCTGTTGCTGTTTCGCATAGATGGCTGTCTGGTCGGAGCCGGTGGCCATCCTTTAGGCTGCCCTTGCCTGCCTCCCTGCCGGACCGCACGCCTGGACACAGCCTCGCCCCATGCTGCCCTGCCTTGCCACTGACCGTCACGTGCCGCCCTGCCCTGCGCCACGCATTCCACCCCATGCAGGCGAGTGTGTGCGCATGGTGCAGGCGTTGGAGGAGGAGACGGGGGAGAAGGTGCAGTACATTGTGCTGCCCACGTTTGGGTATGAGCACAAGGTGAGAGGGCGGGCGGGTGGGCGGGTGGGTGGGGCGGCCGCATGCGGCGCCTACCCGTGTGTAACCCTGGACAGCGGGGAAGGCACTGCTGCCACATGCCTTGGCAGGCTCGGCGCCGCCAGTGCACTTGTGGCGGCAGGGACAGAGACAGGAGGAGGAGGAGGTGGCGGTTCAGCAGGAGATGTGCAGCGAGGAGCTCGGAGGCAGCCGCACCCGTACCACAGGGCTCCACCTGCAGCGGCCCTGCCCTGCACTACAGGCACATGGCCAGACGTGATGTACCGGCGTCATCGTGCGCCAAACCTGCCACCTGGTCTTACCGCGCCCTGCCCCTGCCCCCGTCCCTGCTGCAGATCTTTGTGGGCCCCTTCAGCCGCCGCTTCCCCAAGGCCCAGGTCTGGGTGGCCCCCAGGTGCGGAGGCAGCCTGCTGGCCTTGTGTGCCCGCCTGCCTGTACTTCTGCCTGCCTCCCTGCCTCCCTGCCTCCCTGCCTCGCATCTGCCGGTGTGAAGTCTGGCAGGAGCCGCTTGCCCTGCGTGCCTCTCCCTACCTTGCGTCGCCCCTCCAGTCTCGCCCCGGCTGACGCGCATTCGACGCCCTCCCTTCCAGCCTGCCCCGCCGGCAGTGCCGCTCCATTACAAACCTGCCCGCCCAATTGTTTGATCTCTCCCACCGCCCGCCCCTCTGCCCCGCACACCTCTTGCTGCCTCATCATGCCTAACCCCCCTGCCCACCCACCCCCCGCAGCCAGTGGAGCTGGCCCATCAACCTGCCCGCCCAGTTCTTTGGCATCTTCCCCACGGGAGAGCTGCGCACGGGGGACGCAGGCGTGCCGTGGGCAGACGAGATTGAGCAAAAGGTGTTTGAGAGCAGCGTGGGCATTGGGCCGTACATCGAGGCGGCTTTCTTCCACAAGGCCACACGCACCCTGCTGGTCACAGATGCCGTCATCTCGGTGCCACAGGAGCCGTCAGAGGTGCGAGGGGGCATGGGGTGGGATGGGAACGCTTTGTGGGGCTGCCATGTAGGGCGGGCGGGGGTGTGGTCAGGGGTCAGGGGGCAGGATCCGGGGTGAGGAAGGGGTGAGGATCAGGGGGCTGCTGTGGGGCGTGCGGGGCAGGGGGCAGGATTAGGGGCAGGGGCAGGGATGTTGCGCCATCCTGGTGCCCCTGAGCCGCGAAGGGGCCCGCTGCAACCCTGCAGGGGGTGCAGAGAGCCGGGTTGACAAGCAGCAAGCTTGGGATGCGTTGACATCTCCTCCCCTTGCGCACCTTCCCCCCGCTGTTGCCCAGCTCCTGGGTATGATGTTTGGTGACTGAAATGCCACCATGACAGACGTTTCCGTCCCTGCCTCACCTCTTCCCCTCTTCGCTGTCCCCCTGCGCAGCTGGTGCCCCAGGAGAGCCTGCTGGATGCGGCCGCCCGCAACTTCTTCATCAATGTGCTGTCCGGCCCTCTGGCCAAGGAGACGGTGGACGGCGTGCCGCTGACGCCGACGGAGCTGACGCCCGCGGCGCGCTCCCTGGGCTGGCGCCGCATGGCCATGCAAATCCTGTACATTGTGCCCGGAGACCTGCGGGACCCCAGGAAGTGAGCGGGGGGGGAGGGGGCAGCAGTTGTGTGTTTACTTGTCTGGGCTGTGGTGGGTGGACGGGTGGGCCTTGGATGGTCAGTTGCCGGTGTCAGTTGTGTGCTTCCTTTTGCATGTCGCGCCCTCATTGGCAACCCTGCCCTGCCCTGCCCCTCGCCGCCTGACCCTCGCTGCCCTGCCCCTCCTCCTGGCCCCTCACCTGCCGCCCCTGCCCCCCCCCCCCTTGCCCATCGCCCCGCCTTCGTCGTGCTTCAGGGGCTTCCAGGCCATTGCTGAGCGCCTGATTGTGGGCCCCATCCTGAAGACGCTGGTGTTCAGCACCACGCCCGAGGCGACGCGGGAGTGGGTGGATGACATTGTGGGGAGCTGGGACTTCACTTCCGTGGTGCCCGCGGTGAGCAGGGCAGGGCAGGGCAGGGAAGAGCAGGGCTGGGCAGTGTGTGCAGCCGATCGCCAGCGTGCCTGTGCATCCCTGGTGGGGTCGAACAACCTCAATACAGTTCCCCAACACTGCATGGGAGGGAGGGCAGGTGCATGGGCCTGCCAGGGGCGCCCCCTGCATAGCGGGAGACAGGGGAGCAGGAGGTCTGGTGTGATGACGCTTCATTGTGCACCTCTCACGCCCGCCCG
>JTEE01000208.1:269927-287165 GCA_002896455.3 Chlorella sp. ArM0029B | reverse complement strand
GGCAGGCAGGGCGGGGAGGGGGCGGGCAACGTGACAGCGCCACTTGCATGTGCAAGGGTGGGCCAGGCATTCAGTGCAAGTAGCGCTGTGGAGGCTGTTGATGTGGGTGGCAGCACGTCTGCTGGGATGGTCCAGCCGTGATCCGGGGCATGTCTGCCTCCCAGCAGTGAAACATGCTGGCGCGTGCCTGCCGCCCAGCGATGAAGCCCACCTTGCATCCCTCTGCATTGTGCTCAACGCCACCCTGCTCCGCCTTGGCCGCGCATCTCCCGCCCGGGCGCCAGCCAAGCTGCCCCTCTCACAGTTGGCCCCCTGTGTCCCCTCCCTCCCTTTCTGGTGCAGGCCAAGGCGGGCGCCGGCTCCGCCACGCTTTCCATGGCGCAGGCAGCCGCACGCTTTGCCGAGGCCTGCCTGCGCGCCATGGGCGGCAAGGAGGGCGTGGCGGAGTGTGCCTACGTGGCCAGCAGCCTCACAGACCTGCCATACTTTGCCAGCCCGCTGCGCCTGGGGCCTTCAGGCATTGCAGGTGAGGAGGGCAGGGAGGGGCGTGGGGGAGCGGGCTGCCACATAGACGACTCTGTGTTGGGTGCTGGTCAACCGCCGCTCTGCGTCGGCCTCCTGTTGTTGGGTGCGGTGGGTGCAGCAGGCACAGGCGAATGCATCACGCAATGGCCCTGCCATCATATCCCACACCAGTGTGCTGCCAGCTCCGACCATCGCCTCGCTTCCGCTCCCCCTGCAGAGTTCCTGCCGCTGCCGCGCCTGAACGCGATGGAGCAGGAGAACTTTGAGCGCATGAAGGGGGAGCTGCGCAGCAGCATTCAGAAGGGGGTGGACTTTGTGAACAAGCAAGCCTGAGGAGGGCCGCCTGTTGAGGAGCATCCAAGTGCCTGCGGCGGCTGCGGCGGCAAACTCGAAGGCGGCCGGCGGTAGCGAAACTGGTCCACGGTGTTTAGCGAGCCGCGAGAGAGTTGTAGCATGTGTTTTTATATGTAGTTTGGAAATCTACACGCTCTTGTAAGCGTATGTTAGCTCGAAGGGTTGTGCTGCGGTGCTGTCCACGTGCGGCGGCGGCGGGGCATCGGCGTCAAATTTGACGGTCGAACGGCGGCGGTCAGGCAGGCGGGCACAGGGTGCAAGGGCCTGGGAGCCGCCGCTGTCGGGCCGCAATGTCCGCTGTCCTCTCAATGGGCCTCTCAATGGGCAGCTGACAGCGGAGAAGAAAGCTCCTTGAAATTGCCTCATTCTTGCCACGTTAGGCCGAAGTAACTTGAAGACTCGGCTGTTGTGTCTGCTGTCTTCTGTCGCCCGCCTCCGCCCTCCTCTCTCTCTCGATCACCAAGTCTCTCAAGGCTACAGGTAGAGCTGGGAAGGGCGTGCACTCAAGCGCCGTTCAAGAGGTCGCGGCCCGCGCTGAACTTCCCCTCCCCCCCCCCGCAGGCGGCCCTCAGGCGTGACCACCAGTGAATCACAGGCAGCAGCTATGGCGCCGCCCACTCAAATTGACGACATGCTCAAGGCGAGTCCACCTCCCATCTCGCTCCTGCCTTCTGCTCCCTGCCTCCCCTGGCCCCTGCTCACGCGCTGCCCTCCGCGCCGCGCCCCCTGGACTGCAGCCGCTGCTCCTCAAGGATCTGCGTATCCAGTGCCGCTCGCGCGGTATCAACCCGGGCGGCAGCCGCGAGGCGCTGCAGGAGCGTGTGAAGGAGCACATGGTGGAGACTGGTGACTTGTGAGTGCCCCCTGACCGCCGGGCTGTTGGGTGTCGATCTCAGAGTTGCTTGTGCAGGTCAAATTGAGCAGCGGGCTGGGTGTGGCGGTGCCACGGGGCGCCGCGGTGCGGCCCGCCTGCGTCCCGCCGTTCAACCGACCTGCCAACCGACTCGCCCGCCCAGCACCCACCCCTCACATCCACCTCCCCCTGGGACCTGCCACCTCAAATTGCTGCACCAAATCGAAATTGCATCCCGGCTGATGCAGTGGAGCACGTGTTGTGCCTCGGTCGACTCACGCACTCGCTGCCCGCCCGCCACCCCTTGCGCACACTCTGCCCGCTCCTATTGCTTTACACACTTTTTGTTTCCCATCTTTGTTCCCTCGCAAACGAAGCTGGTGGATAAGCACCACGGAAAACGTGGTACCACCCCTTCTCTGTGCAGTCGACAGGTCACTTCCTGAACCCTTCTGCCCCCCGCCAGCTGGCGGCACACTGTGCGTCTCACCACCATCCTCTCACCATTTACAATGCGTAGCCTCACATGAACTGTGTCTTCCGTCCCTGCAGTGGGCTGGTGGCTGAGTGGAACGGCGAGATTGCGCAAGGCGTGCCACAGCCCAAGGCCAACCGCGCCGACCTCGCGGCGGATGGCGCCATTGGTGTGAACAACAACAACTACTCGCGCTCCGACGGGCAGAACGTGGGGTGAGTGGTGCTCGCGTGCAGGGAGGGCACGGTTAGGGTGGGGAGGCAGGATGGCCCCTGTTCAGGGAGGCCTGGGAGTGCCGTCCGATCCTGCTGTCCTGGTCCAAGGTGGGTGCTGAGAAGCACCCACCTGTTGCCGCCCCTGCTCCGCCCCGCCCATCCCTGCTCACCTGCTCACTGTCTGCTGTCCCTCCCCCCCTTCCCTCCCCCCCCCGCAGCAACTTCCTCACCGACCGCCCCTCCTCCCGCGTGCTGGCACCCCCCGGCGGCCAGATGAGCTGGAGCATGTACGGAGACATGCCCGAGGACAAGCCCAAGGCCAAGGTGGGTGCCTGCCTTTTTTAAGGCGCAGTCAGCCAGCAAGGGGGGCTGAGGGTGACCCTTGCCTGTGTTTTTTTATGAGTCAGTTGGGGCAGACAATCAAGGCCAGATGGGTGCATGGGCTGGTTCAGGGTGCGGTCGCCGGGATGGTGGATTGGCGCCCCCGCAGCGTGAAAGCGGGCTGGCCCTGGCGCCTGGGGTCTGCTGAGGATGCTGGGCAGTGTGGCAACACAAGGGTGTCAGCCAGCGGTTCAAGCAAGAACCTGTGCTTCCTTGCAAAGTTTTTGCCCCTTCCTTCCCCGGCCCGCACCCCCTTCCTCACCGTGCCGCTGCCCCCCTTCCTGACTCACCTTCCTCCATACTGCTCAACCCCTGACCCTTCCCATTCATAACCCCCATCCGCTCTGCAGCCCCGGCACATGCACGACATCCCCGTGTCAGCAGCGGCGGCGCACCTGGGGGTGCCCCAAACGAGTGCTAACATGCACCACAACAAGGCGGACGGGGACCGTGGGGAGCCCAACGGCGGCAACAACAACTACTCGCGCTCGCAGGGGCAGAACGTGGGGTGAGTTACAGTGATGGAGTCAGGGGTGAGGGTGAAGGAAGGGACAGCGCTGTGCAGAGGCACCAGTCACAACTACAAGTGCTTGCAGGGGTGGGAGCTGAGGCAGGGCTGGTGGCGCTGCACGGCAGCGGCTGTCTGCAGCTCTGCTGCAGGTGGAAGGCGTGCAAAATGTGCTGCGCTGCTTGTGCCCCTTTTACTGCCAGCCAGACAGCTGTCCCAGGGTCCTGTCCGGCCCTCATTCCCCCGACCACTCGTTTCACTTACCTGCCCTCCTCACCTGCCGCCTCCCCCCCATGCAGCAACTTCCTCACCGACAAGCCCTCCTCCCGCGTGCTGGCACCCCCTGGCGGCGGCAGCTCCATCGTCTTTGGCTGAGCTACAGTCCCAGCCCGCTGTCAAGCTCGCTATCGTGATTGACTGAGCTGCAACTTGACTCAGCCGGAGCCAAGCCGGGCCTCAGCCAGCAGAAGGCGACCAAACGCATGTCATGCAGGGGCATGCACATCCGGCTGGGTAGGGGCACGGGATGCTGGGGGCATGCGCCCCCCGCTGCGCAAAGCAGCGCTCGCCTCGCCGGACCAGAGTGCATGCTTGCCCCTTCCTTTCCTGCAAACGCAGCTCAATGCATCTGTGTCACCTCTCTCTACCACAGCACCGCACAGCACCACAGCTAGGAATTTGCCTCTCCCCACTACCCTTCTCTAGCTGGGCCTCCCTCCCTCAGCCCACTTTCTCGCCTGCACTTTAATGACAACAGGACCTCAGTTACAGCCTCCTGTAGCAATATCCATCAATACCAAATTGTGGAATGTCGTGAGTGAGCACAGAGAACACGCAGCGCAGCTGGCTCTCATGCCCGGGGGCCTGACGGGCCGCCTTGGGCGACCATTTTGGCTGTGCTCAGCTGCTGCGCAAAGCTATGGTCTGCCTCTTGTAGTGTTAGTAACATCATCTTGCGAAATAGTGGGAGCATCGTGCGTGAGCAAAGTAGTGAGAACACAGAGAAATGCAGCGCCGTGGGGGGCTCGTGCAAAATCCTCCTTGCGCGTAAGCAGTGGCACCTTGGGCGACCACTTGGCACAACATGCATCGCGCGAAAATAGTGGAAATAGTGCAAGAGCATAATATTGAGAGTGCAACACAGAGAATACACAGCGCCGGCGTTTCACGCCCGGATCGGGGGGCTGACGGGCTGCTCGGCCGCCGCCAGCGCAAGCAAGGGCACCTTGGGCGACCACTTAGCTGTGCTCAGCTGGTGCGCTGTGCTGCTGTCTGCCGCATTCATCGTGCTGGTGGGCGTGAGCTTCATGTGTCGGAACGCGTCCTGGCTGCGCCAGCTGCGCAGCCTCATCAGGATTTCGGTGAAAGAGGGCCTCAGGGGTGCGTTGTGCCTCCAGCACTCCTTCAGCAGCGTGGCCAGCGGGGGCGGGCAGCCCGCGGGGATCGGCAGCCGCCGGCGCTCCACCCCGACAGCGTATATGATCTATGGAGGGCGGGAAGCAGGGGTGGGGGGAGGTGAGGAGGCACCTCGCCATGAGAAGCAGCAAGGCGGGCAGGCGGTGCATGGCCTGTGCCATGCACCACAGCGTGATGAAACTGATCGCCGAGAGGGAGGCGAAGGAAGGCGCCATTGCCCATGCCACAGCAGGCAGCAAGGCAGGCAGGCAAACATGCATGGGGCAGCCTGATGCGCTGTGCTTGATCAGAGTAGATGCACGCACCCAACAGCCTTGCATGCAATGCCAGACGCTCGATCATGACCCTTCAAACCACACCACCCTCCCCTCTCACCTGCAACGGGCTGTCCAACTCCCCCCACGCCTCCCTCCCAGTCAGCAGCTCCCACAGGATGATGCCAAACGCCCAGGTGTCGCAGCGCTCGCTGACCTTGCCCGCCTGCATCGCCTCCGGAGCCATGAAAGCCGCGGTGCCCAGCGCCCCAGCCTGCGAGGTTAGAGAAGAAGGGGAGGGCAGGTGCAAGGGCAAAGGGGTGTCGGGCTGCTTGCCAGGGGCAGGGGCCAGGCAGGGTGGGGTATGTTTGGCCGTGCTGGTGGCAGCGCGCAGGATGCAGCGCATAGCAGGACGGTCACAGATTGCACGCTCGAGAGGGTGCCTCCGTCACGCTCATCCTCACCCTCACCCCACCCGTCACCCTACCCAAGCTGACTCACCTTGTCGTCTGACAGGTGGGAGCGCCTCTTGGTGGCGGCAAGGCCAAAGTCTGCAACGCGTGCCCGCCCATCCAGCCCCACGAGCACGTTTCGTGTGCTGAGGTCGCGGTGCACCACGGGCGGGCGCTGCGTGTGGCAGTGCTCCAGTGCTGTGGCAATGTCTTCGGCAAGCTGCAGTGCAGGGGCAGCAGGAACGTGGGGGGGGGGGAGAAGGGGGAAGGGTGACGGAGAGATGGGGGGTGCGGGGCACTTGCCATGTTCTTTGCCGTTTGGCATGGAGGAAAAGGTGGGAGCTGGACGGGGCAGAATCGCACAATCGCCAGACGCATGCACTTCAGTCAGTGATTTCAAAGGTGCACCCCTCTTTCGCGGGTGCACCCCTCTCCCCCCCCACATCCCTGCCTCCGCCCCTTGTTGTTGTGCGCTTGCCTGCAGGAAGGTGCCGTAGAGCGGGCGGCTGTGGTGGGTGTGCAGCTGGTCGTGCAGGCTTGTGGCCGCCAGCTCCTGCAAGGGCCACAGCACGGCACAGCACAGCAGGCAGCACAGCAGGGGTGAGGGGAATCATGGCGGCACCAGGCCAGAGGGCACACAGGCACAACGCATTCTCCATTGAACGATGTGGCGGCCACAGCGGCAACCTGCAGCCTTGCTGCTGCACAAGCACCATTCCACGGCACGGCACGCCGCCTGGCACGCTCCCCGTGCCTTGCCAACCCCTTCATCCGCCCCCGCACCTGGACCACCGCCAGGCAGGGCGGCTCCAGGCAGGCCGCCATCACTCCGATGATAAAGGGGTGACGCCCCATACCTGCAACCACCTCAACTTCCCTGCACAACAGCAGAAGCGGGGCAGGCAGCATGCATGCGTAGGTCGGGCAGTGATGACCCATGCGCACCAGGCCAGGCGCACCAGGCCAGCATGACAGGTCAGCACGCCAGTCAGCATGCGTAGCAGTCGTGCTGGGGCTGGAAAGCGTCCCCTTATTGCGCACTACTGACAAGCTGCTGTGCAGGCACGACGGTGAGCATGCAGGACGTGCCTTCGTACTGCCAACACGCAACGCAGCTGCCGCCGGCGGGTCTCTCACCGTATGAACGAGCGCTCGTCGGCCCGGGTGGGGTGCATGATCTTCACCGCCACCTGCTGCCCCGCATATGTGGCCTGGTACACACACCCTGCGGCGCCTACTCCCAGCAGCTGCCCTACCTGCACCTCGTCCTGCACAGCAGCAGGCGGGGGGGGAGGAAAGGACAGGAGAAGGTTAGGTGGCACGTAAGCATTGCAGGTTTAGGGGGGCATGCCCAGCGGCTGCCCCGCATTCACCTCCCTCTCCGCGTCACAGCCAGCAAAAGGGCCGGTCTGGACACCAACTGTGCAATCCAATGAGCAGCAGTCCCCAGCACCAGTGGCGGCAGAGAGTGAGGGGATGCCAGTGATGGCGGGTCGGAGGCAGCCGGTTGGGTGCCGCGCACACCCTCAGCACATCAGGATCACTCGAGCCCATGGGGGGATGAGCCCAATCGAGAGGGAGCAAGGGCACCAGCTAGTGCGCAAGCAGCAGTCGCCATCAAGTGCCCCCTCAGCTCCCCAGGGCGGGCACCGTTTTGGCAAACCGCCATCCTGCACAACCGCCTTCCTGCACAACCTGCACAACCGCCATCCTGCACACCCCTGCAGCTGCTGCAGCTTGAGCAGCGCCACCCCTGCTCAAGCATCCCAGCGGCACGGCCGGCCTCACTCACTTGAAACTGCTGAGTGGTGAGCAGGCGCACGCCCCTCAAGCCAGGCGCAGGGGGGCTTGCCGTGCTGTCGGCAGCAGTGCTGGTGGCGTCCTCATCAGCATCTGGCACAAGTGGCGTGCTGGCTGAGGCTGTCACTTCGTAGAGCGTGGACATCTCCTGGTGCAGGCTGCCGCTGCTGCTCCGCCTGCGCGCTCTCTGCTCGGAAGCAGCTGCCGCACCAAACTGGGTGCTCGTGCTGCCCCGCCTGGACGGGATGCTCATGCTGCCCTGCCTGGACGGGATGCTCATGCTGCCCTGCCTGGACGGGATGCTCATACTGCCCTGCCTGGACGGGCTGATGGTGCTACCCCTCCGGGATGGAATGCTGACGCTGCCCTTCCGGGATGGAATGCTGACGCTGCCTTTCCGGGACGGGCTGATGGTGCTGCCCCTCCTGTCTCCGCCCCCGCCCTGTCCCTGCCCTGCCTCCTCATCTTGGTCTGTAGGTGGCAGCGGCAGCGGCAGCGGCAGGTCCCGAGGCCCAATCGACTTGGCAGCCGTCAGCTTGCGGGCAGCAAAGGAGGGCCGCTTGCCGGGGCTGAGCGGCGGCTTGCCGGGGCTGAGCGGCGGCTTGCCGGGGCTGACGGGCGATGGCAACTCGCTGCCGCTGCTGGCCGCCTCTGCCTCTGCCCACGGGGAAGCAAAGGGCGTGGTTGTACTGGCAGCGGTCGCGACGCTGCTGGGAGGAGGCAGCTCGGCAGCCAGCAGCCTGAAGCTGTCCTCGGCTGCCAGGCTGTCACCCCTGCCAAGCAAGCCTGCCTGCTCCGCCTCTGCCTGCTTCGCCTGCCACGGCGCCCCGCTGCTGCCAGAAGTGCCAGCCAACGAGTCGCCACCGCCCTTGATGCCGTCCTCGATGGAGTCGTCCCCGGGGAGGTGTGCCTGCGCCTCGTCGTCAGCGCTGGCCGCGCCGCGCCCAGCAAGCCCCAGCCTCCCAAACAGAGGGTTTGAAAAAGAGGCGCGCTCAGCTGGGATGCCGGTGTCGGGGCCCACCACCGCCCAGCCCTTGCGGGAGATGTCTCTGGTGCTAATGGATGCATCCACGGCGGCGGGCTGTGCCGGCATGCCCAACCCTCGGCTGCTGCCCTCGCCGTCGTCACTGCCAGCATTGGACCCTGGGCTGCCTGATTCCTGACCATCCGACGGGCTGCGCTGCAGGCTGGTGGAGCCGCCCCGGGCCAGCTTCCCCAGCAGCGGGGCCACGGAGCTCGAGATGAGGAGGCGCAGCTTCTCATCCCCTGCCTCCCCTGCCGCTGGGGCTGCAGGCTCGGACACAGCAACGGACGCTGCCTGGGTGCGAGGCGGGACAGCTGCCGCAGCTGCCACAGCTGCCACTGGTGGCGCGGCTACTGCCACCGCTGCTGGAGCCGCTGCTGTGTTCTGCTCAAAAGCAGCCGCCTCTTCAATACCTTCGGCCTCCTGACCAGCTGGCTGGTGTGCACCAACCGTTAGTGCGGCCCCTCCAGCCTCTGCCTCTGCAGCACCAGCCTCCATAGTCTCGGGAGCTGCTGCAGGCAAGAAGAAGGGCTCCCGCAGCTGTGCCTGTGCCTGCTCAGCTCCCTCCTGCTCAGCATGGGCAGCACGCCGCCGCCGCACGCGCCGCCACAGCTGCACGCACGCCAGCAGGAGGGTGGTTTTTGCCACGTACAGAAGCAGCATCCAGCCGGGCTTCCTAGCTGCCTGCTCCAGCAGCACCCTGGCAGCAGTAGAAACCTTGGCTGCAGCTGTCACGCTGCCAGGCAGCGCCACAGGCGGGGCTCCAAGGGTGACGTTTGTGGCGCTGCCATCATCGGCAGGCGTAAGATCCGCCAGCATGCGGGCAGTCCGAGGGTGTGCAGCTGCATCCTGGGCTGCTGGAGGGGTGGGCACAGTGCCGTCTGCAGGCTGCTCAGTGACTGGCACGATCCGGTTTCCCAGGAGGGAGGTTGTGCCAGGATCAGCCGCGCCCACATGCTGCACAGCCACATGAGCCTGCACAGCGCCTCCTGCTGCTGCCGGGCCCGCAGCCCTGATGCGTGCCCCCACTTCTTCCACTGCCGCTGCGCCAGGCTGCATGTTGCTTGCCGCACTGTCTGCAGGCTGCTCAGTCACTGGCACGATGCGCTGTCCCAGGAGGGTGGTTGAGCCAGAATCAGCTGCCCCCACATGCTGCGCTGCCACAGCATTTGGCCCAGCCCCTCCCACTGCTGCCGGGCGCGCAGCCCTGATGCGTGCCCCCACTTGTTCCACTGCCGCCGCACCGGGCTGCATGTTGCCTGCACCTCCGGTCCCCGCTGCCAGCGCCTCGGCAGGAGTCTCCTCCACAATTGCTGCAAATGCGTCGCCCGCCGTGTGCAGGAAGAGCGCTTTGTCGAGCGGCAAGACGATGACCGGGGGCAGCGGCACCCCTGCAGTGCGCAAGTGCCCCAGCAGCTCGTCTGCATCCGCTGCCTGTGCAGTGCCGCTGTTGCATCCTGCCAGGCCGTAGCGGCACCACAGCTCCTCCAAATCCAGCCACAGTCTGCTGCTGCTGCTGTCGCTGCTGCTTGTAGCGGGAGCGGCGGCCGAGGAGGCACCGCGCGCCGTGCGGGAGCGTGCAGGTCTGGGATCGACTGCAGCAGCGTGCAAGCGGCGTACAGAAGTGAGCGGTGCTACGTAGAAACCCCACCAGCGACCGCTATAAACCCGGCACTCGCCTGAGGCGCTGCAGACGACAGTCAGCAAAGACGCCAGGCATGCTGCCGCCGCCCAGCGGCGGCCCATTCTATCGGTTAAAGACTGAGGCCGACGAGTGTCAAAGGAGTGTCGGGAACAGCGCAGGTAGAGCCGTTTCGCCGGGTGCTTTTCAGTGGTCCCTCGGTCTCCTTTGAAAGTCGCAGCCCGGTGCTTTCTCCTCGTGCTCGAAATGCCTTTCGAGGGCTGCAACCCATTGACAGGTTGTTTGAAGGCCGCGGAGCTTGAGCCTCTACCGCCGCCGCTGTGGCGCTGCACAGCGCACAGAACCATGGTGGATCCCTTGATGCCAAATGCCCTGTCTCAACACAATCACACGAGCATCTTGCACACTCCACACCTCGTGGGCGTGCTCCCCCCCGTCACCACGGCCACACCAAGCCTGGCATGCATCGTCACAACTTGTAATACAACCACCCGCCCAAATGGCGGCGGCAAGACAAGAGCGTGCAAAAGACAGCGGGCGGGTTCTTCGAACTACGGTGCACACTTGGGGCGCTTGGGCGCACAAGTCCAGAAAGGCTGGCGGGCACCCAAACGTGACACGGCAGTCTGATACTTGCCGGGCATGGAGGGGCTGGAAGAAAGGTCAGGGTAGCGGTATGGAAGGCGGGCGGGAGGGCCCAAGGGATGGACAAGGGGCCTCTTGAGGGGCGGGCGGTGAACTGTGCAGGACGATGGGGGGACAGATGTTATGTGGCAGGAGGCGGCACCAATTGCGGGCGGGTTAAGATGCGGCAACACGGTGAGAGAGGACGGATAAGAAGATCAAGGAGAGGTCTGGTTGCATCAGCAAATCTGGCAGAGATGGGAGCAAGCTCTGGGAGGGGGAGGCGGCATGCGGGCAGGCAAGGCGGTGTGCATGCCGTGACCCTAGTATCGGAAAGCAAGCGGGGGTGAGGGCGGGCCGGCAGGGGGGGCAACACTGCCCACGCGGCCCCGCATGTGCCGGCAAGCCACGGGCGGGGGGCTTTTCCAAGGAGACGGGGCAGCTGACTGCCTAGCAAGCTAAGGAAGAAAGAAAGGTCAGCCGGGCTGGATGGCAGCTGCGGCACGCGTCGAGTGCCGGTGTAAGAGAAGAAGAGAGCAAACTGCGGGGAGGACAAGGCCCGCTGTGCTGTGCTGTGTAAAAGTGCTGCTTCTGCAACCGCAGCAGATTAGGAGACGCTGGGGAAGACTTCTGAGAACGAGGTGATCTCTTCGCCGCTGACCTCTGGCAAGGTGTCGGGCGTGCAATCATCCTCGTAACCCACCAAGTCCTGGAAGTCTCCCTGCGGAATTGAGACATGGAATGGACTGATTCGCTGGATTGATGGTTGTGCCCCAAATCTGTGGACGCACAACGTTATAAAAGTCCTTAGGACGTAAGGGTAGGACCTTACGTGTTCCCCATCAGATCCTGCTTGCAATTGGGCCGCCGGCAAAGCACAGCACAGCACGACACAGCATGGCACAGCACCACAGCACCAGTGCAGCTTGAAGCGCCGAGGCGCAGCACAGCATGAACACCGGGGCTCCATGCGGGGCGTGCTGTGTATGGTCTGCCGACAGGGTGCCGGCCCCTGGCTGCCCCTCCACAACCAGGGGTCAGTATGCAAGCCTTGAGCGGATGCCCAACCTCCACACGCCACGCCAAACCAAACCACACCACACTGTGCACACCCTCTGCCACCACAGGCAAACAGACGGGCAGGCAGGCCTAGCAGGCAGGCGGCAGGCAGGCACGTACCAGGAGGAAGGCCTCTGGAAGGTCTCCCGAGTTTGTCATCGAACACTGACCGCTCTCCGTCGTGTTGACGGGCAGCCAGCTACGAGGCGAGCGGGGAGGGCATGGGGGGCAAGGGGTTGGGGGTGGGCGGGGGAGAATGCAGGGGCAGCGTAGCGTGGCAGGGCGGGGCAGCAGTACAGTACAGGCAGTTGGGTGTTGCAGGGAGAGTGGAGAGGTGGGGCCGCGCCCGCCCTCAACGCCCATGCCAGCAGCCTTAAACCCAAGCGCCACGCCTGATAACTGCGTACACATCTCGTGCCGGCCACGAACACCCACCCATCTCCCACAAAAAGTTGTTTGCGGCCGGGTGGGTCTGTGAGGGGCACCCCACATTCACCTGCAGAAATTATAAGTGTCAAACAGAGCACCTGACTTCACCTTCATTCAATCAATCACTCATTCACTCATCCAGTGCACTCTCGTCTGTAAGCCCACTTGATGAGGTTAGTCTTCGGCCAGGTCTGTGAAGAAGTGCTAGCCATCCACTTCTGACTCAACAAGTTTGAACAGTCTCAATCATGCAGTCAGCCCACTCAGCGATTCATGGCATCAGCCCACCTGATGAAGTAGTCTTCGGGCAAGTCTGAGAAGAACAGGGGGTCCAGCACATCCGTCAGCGGGGGCAGGGTGACTGCAGGGTGGGCGGGGCAAGCGCGCAGGCGGGTATGAGGGCAAGGAGGGGTGAGGAGAGGCGAGGCGCAAGTGTGGCAAAGGTTGTTTGCATGACGCGCCTGGTGCAGGCAAGCAGAGCGTTGCAAACGAGGCTAGGTGCCTGACATGGCAGCTTGATGCTGCCGCAAATGGGTGCTGTTGTGCAGGTGGTGGGCAGGTGCTGGGGGCAGGCAGGCGCAATTCNTCTGTCTGTCTGTCTGTCTGTCTGTCTGTCTGTCTGTCTGTCTGTCTGTCTGTCTGTCTGTCTGTCTGTCTGTCTGTCTGTCTGTCTGTCTGTCTCTCTGTCTGTCTGTCTGTCTGTCTGTTTGTCTGTTTGTTACATTTGATACCCTGCTCCATGCTCTGCCCTCAACAACCCCGACCCTGCAACCCTCCGTACCCGTGACCCTGTTCCCCGCAGTCCCAGTGCCCTCAGAGCTTCCAGCAGTTAGCCTGCGCCCTAGTGGGGGACGCGCCCGAGATGGCGGCCGCCTGCAGCGGCCTGCCGGGCTGCACAGCATTCATCTACGTCACCGGCGCCACCCCGCTGCTGCACTCCATGGCCGAAGCCTCACTAGACAGCAGCCACATCGGCGTGCTCAAGGCGGTGGGGGGCACCCTCGTCCCATCTCAGCTCTCCTACACCCCCTACTCTACCGTCTACTTCAGCTCAAGTGTGGAACTGGTGACCCACGCCTCAGCGCCGCCAGCTGGCACGCCCCCGCCCGCCCAGCCCGCTGCCCCTGCCCCGCCTGCTGCGGCTGCTGCCGCTGGTGCGCTCGACAGCGGGCCGTGGGGCACCATCAGCTGGTCCTTCCTGATGCGCCATCACGCAGAGCTGCGCGATGTTGGAGGCGGTGAGTGAGCACATGGCAGCGCCTGCCTGCTTGCCTGCCCGCCAGCCCTACCACCCGCCCACGCGCGCGCACCGCCCACCCACCCGGGACGCCTACTGTCCTGCATGCTCCTTCCACTCTGTTTTCCTTGCCTACTTGCCTGCCCGCTCCCCCATGGCGCTAGCCAGCCAGCCAGGGGATCGACCTGCCTGCCTGCCTGCTTACATGCACGTAGGCGTGCTTTGCCTGCCCAGGGCCGGGGTCTGCCAAGCGCCCTGCACGTTGCACACACACGGACATGCTGCACCATAGCCTGGACCATGCACTTTCACACCCGCTTGGGAGCGAAAGCATGGGCGCTTCTCTGGAGCCCAGAGGCTGACAGGCTCCTTCATGGGGGACTTTTCAACCAGTTGGATTGAGCCTGGCTTGCTTGGCGCCCTCCCTCACCCCCGCTCATCCCTACCACCGCAGGCACCGTGATTGCCGCCCCATCCGTGTTCCTGCCGGGCTCCCAGGTGTCTGGCGCCTCCATCGAGCAAACCTTCGACGCCTGCGCACGCCGCTGCATCGCACACCCCGACTGCAAATGTGCGGCGCTGCTGCCGCTGCCGCCGCTGCCGCTGCTGCTGCTGCTGCTGCTTCTGCTGCCGCCGCTGCGACGGCGGCGGCTGTGTTGATAAATGCATTGAGTGCCATGCCGTACCGATACCTGCATGCCTCTGCTGCTTTGCGTCCCGCTCCCCTGCCTGCCTGCCTGCTGCGTGCCTGCTGTGAGCCGCCCCTTCCCCCGTCCTGCCCTTTCCCCAAGCCCTGCTTGCTTGCTTGCCTGCTTTGCCACTCGGACCTGCCACATGAGGCGCCCCTCCCGCCCTTCCCACTCCCGCCCGCAGCCTTCAGCTACTGCCCCGCCAGCGAGGCTGGCCCCTGCCTCATCGCCGCGCTGGGCATCTCCAGCGCCCCCCCCGGCACCTGCACCATGCTGTTTGAGTATGGAGTGGCCCGCCTCTCCTCTGTGGCCCTCATGGGGCGGGGGGCTCCCTTACACCTGATGGGAGGTGAGGCAGGGATGGAAGGACCGCGTGGCCGCAACCGGGGGTGCTGCTGGGCAAATGAGGCAGCCACCCAACACCCGGTGTGGGGGGGTCATGCATGGAGGGGCTGTTGTTGAGGATTGAAGAGAAGTGTGACTTGCGCAGACCCCGATGTCGGACCTCCGTACATGGCAGCGGCTGCACTATTTGAGCGGGTTATGAGGCATGGCAGCGGCTGCACTGTGTGGGCGGGGCATGAGGTCCAGGCGGTGCTGGCAGACTGCCGGTCAGTCGGGTGACGGACAGTGACCGAGCCGCGTGCAATCAGGCGGAGTGCAGTGCCTCTGCCCAGCGCTCTTCCCACCTCACCCCGCCCTCCACACCTGTCCTTGCCTCTTCAACCCGTCCCCACTTTGCAATCTCGCCTGCTCTGCTGCCCCTCCCTCGCCTTGCCTTGCCGACCTATGCATCACTCTCCCTCTCCCCCACCCGGCCTGCAGGCATCCCCGTCGTCGCGCGCGGCAACGTGAGCCTGCCCGGCTACCGCCAGCACCTCGCCCAGTCCATGGCTGGCGCCTACGAACTCCCCGCCACGCTGTGCCCGGGCAGCCTCCGCCCAGACCAGTGCCGCCTGGCCGGCACGCTTCAAGTGGGTGGGCGGTTCGNAGGAGGGATGTGTGGGTGGGCAGCAGGGGAGGAAGGATGTGTGGGTGGGCAGCAGGGGAGGAGGGATGTGTGGGTGGGCAGCAGGGGAGGAAGGACATGGTGGTAGTGGAGAAGGGCAAGAGGAGCATGGTGGGTGGGAAGGGGGCAGGAGCGGTGGTGAAGGCGAGGGGCGGGCGGGGCACATGTGCAGGCGGTGTGGGCAGGTCAGTCAGGAGGCACGGTGTGCCGCTGCAACGGTGGGTGCGGCAGCAGAGCGAGCCGCAGATGCACCCGCCGCCACCTTCCCCCTGTCCACCCTCTGGCAAGACGCGGGGGGGCGCACGACAGCCTCGCCTCCGAGCTGGAACTTGCAGTGAACAGGTGTGTGGGGGGGTCTCACCGCTTGGCCTCCAGGTCCAGCGTCAGCGGCAGCTGGCCGGGGATGCGGCTGATGGGGGGGACGAAGTAGGCGAGGGGCAGGTCGACCAGCAGCTCTGGGGGTGGAAGGGTGGAAGGGAGGCACAACAGGTCAGCAGGCGAGAGAGAAAGGGAGGGAGGGAGGGAGAGAGGGAGGGGATGCAGGCAGCAGAGGCAGGCAGAAGTTGGGGTGTGGCAGGCAATGGCGGGACGTGGGAAAGCAGGGCAGGGCAGTGGGGTTGCTTGTGATTGTATTGGGTGAGGATTGTTTGTGTCCTCCCCACTCTGCCAGGCACGCAGCGCACACCGCTCGTCCGCTGACTGCTGAATGCCTGGGGTGGCGCCACTCTTGCCGTCCCCGTCCCCGCATCCCTCCCCCCCGCCCACGCCTGCCACCTTGCCCAGGCCACGAAACGCCCCTGTCCACGCACCCTGTGAGCGTGCGTTGGGTGTGCTGATGACGGAGACATTGACGGAGTTGTAAATTTCAGGGGATATTGGGTCGATGGGGGGGATGGCGATGCCGGTGGTGCGATCCACCACTGCAGCGGGGGCATGCGGACGAGGCGGGGGGGCAGCATGGGGCGGAGGTGGGCTTGCGCAGGGCAGGGCAGGGCAGGGCAGCAGTTGGGGCATTGCCACGGCCCCACAAATGGCTGGCCCATGGGAAAGCAGGCCTTGCCAAACAGGCAAGCGCTGCCCGTTGGCTAGCTCGCAGGCCCAGAAACGTGTTGTGCCCCACCACCCAGGCAGCACCCCCACAGGTTTGTCACCTTGCCACCCACCCGCCCGCCAGCGTGCCAGCCGGCGACACGCTCGCCTGCCAGCTGGCTGGGTGCCCTCGTCGATGTGTGGCATCGCACTGTATGCACCCTTGCCTCGACTTGCCCCTGCAGCGCACCACCGTTTGGCATGCATGGCATGCGCCCAGCCGGCACCCTACCTGTGAGGCACTTTGGCGGCGGCAGGTACACGTCGGCGTTGCACACCATCCAGAAGCGCACCGAGGCATGCTGCAGGATGCCATAGTCCAGGCAGCACCGTGCGCTGGCAACAAAAATCTTGCAGTCGGGCCTGCGAGGGAGGGCGGGACAGGGGGATGCATGTAATGGATGAGCGGGGGCAGCGGTTGATTGAAGGCAGAGCACCGGAGCTGGCCACACAAATCTTGCTTTGCGGAGTGCAGAAGTGTGAGGCAGGCCTGGGGGCACATAGTAATTGCAGGCAGCACAGGGGGGCGCCAACGAAGGCGTGCAACTAAGGTGCAGGGGAGGCGGGCGGCACAGAGAGCGGTATTGAGGGAGGAAGTCCGGACGTTCATTTCACGCAGCAGAGGTGGCCAGTAACGTAGGCAGGCAGGCAGGCAGGCAGGTGGGCATGCATGGGCATGCTTGGCGGCAGGGCGGGTGCCAAGCCGGGGGAGATGCGCAGGGGTGGGGCAAGGGAGGAGAGGAGGGTGAGGTGGCGGGAGGGCTCGGCAAGGGGCGAGGTGAGGGCGAGGCGAGGGCGATGGGATATGGCGGGCGGCCAAAGGGCGAGTTGGGGCAGGCGTGTCACTCACTCGGCCATGCACATCTTGGGGCCTGGGGTGGGCTGGGGAGCTGGGGCTGCGGCCAGAGTGGGGCACACGAGGCGGCAGGTCAGCAAAGAGTGGCGCAGCAAGAGCCGTCGACGTACCCCAAAGCAGCGGTCAAACCCAAGCATGGTGCAGGGCATGCAAGGTGGCGTGTTCTGAAGCGCGGCAGGCGCATCCATGCACAGCACACGAGCACTGCGCACAGCAGCAGGACCGGGTAGCGGAGTGCTGTGCAGTGGCGGCAGCGTGGCGCTCAGCGCTGCATATCGTATCGCCCATCCATCCTGCCATCGGGCCGGGATGGAAGCCTCTTGGTTGCTCACTCACTCACTCACCAG